>OZ010572.1:61067859-61077859 GCA_963932145.1 Acanthosepion lycidas | reverse complement strand
TTTTGTTTTGTCTGGACAATAATAGCCCAGTGAATTAAAGCATTGGTTCGTGCATTTGGTGATATAGTGATTGTAAGTTCAATCTCTCGGTCGGGTAGTACAAACTCAGACTCAGTGGAAACAGGGTGAGTAGTATCTGAGCAGTAAAAATAAGACAAACCCAGACTCAGTGGAAACAGGGTGAGCAATAACTGAGCAGTAAGAAATGAGACAAACCCAGACTCAGTAGAAACAGGGTGAGAAATAACTAAGAAATAAGAATTACAGGAGATATCCCTAAGCATGGTCAGCGGAACGAGAACAATCTTTTGAAGATTGCCAAACACCTATTGAAAACCAAAGATCATAACGTCTGAAAATTTGTGAAAATTGCAACAAATATGAGGACAATAGTCCGAATATAAGCAAATGTTTTTTGTGTTTTCCGCCATTGCTTCTTTCTTTATTCTCAGTCTCTTTATCTTATTTTCAGCTTTTGTAATTGTTTTCTCTTGTTTTTTTACAGGTTTTTTAAAAAAAATATTTTGCATCTCTTCGATCTTATACTTACCACTTTGTAGTCAATCATATAACTGGAATTCTTTTATGATGCTAATATCCTTTTTAAATTTACATATATGTATAAGGAAAGAAAGAAAAAAGAAAAAAAAGAATGAATTAAAAAAGTAAAACTGAAAGAATGAATGGAAGAAAGAAATAATGTATGAATGAAAAAAGAAAGAAAGAAAGAAAGAAAAAATGAATGAAAGAAATAAAGAAAGAATAAAAAGAAAGAATGAATGAAAGAATGACAGAAAGAAAGAATAAACAAGAAAAAGAAAGAAAGAAAGAATGAATGAAAGAAAGAATGAAAAAAAGAAGTACTAGCGTTGTGTTTATCGTTATTCTCCTATTTTTCTACTTCTCATATTTTTTCATCTTAAATATTTAATTCCAATTTAAATGCATACAAATTCAGTTTTTAAATCGCTATTATCGTTATTTTTTTTCGTTATATTATATTTTGTAACTTTCAAATTAGTGCTGGGTATGACGATAAACTACATCCGGCAGCAAGGCCTCTGATCGGGAGATTGGAGCTTTTGAGGAGCGGGAAACCTCCTATTAATTGCTAGTTTTCTCAGGTCCACCCTCACCCGCGTTCAAAATATTTAGATTTCGGCATTAAATAACACATAGAAGTTGAGATGCCGCTAAACAAACCCAAACAACCAAACAACAAACATGAAAGAACTTTCATGACATTGATCCATATAATATCCTACAATTTCTGAAATCAAACTGTATTCCAAAATATAACTTCAACAAAACTACATAAAACACACATCGCCGCCTTTTGTAATTATGTTTACACAAACGCATATGCACAAAAGCTGACTAACATCTACCATCTATTCAATTATGAAAACAGAATTACATATATTTTTATTACTTCAAAACCCTTAAGAAAATTAAATTTCGGCATTAAATGACCCATAAGGAGATTATATGCTGTTAAACAAACACTATAAGACATAACTTTCAAATAAGAATGTTTTACATTTTTTGCTTCTAATTCTGAAACCATTGTAAAAGTGTTATTTTTCTTTTCTTTTTTTTTTTCGTTATTGATTATGCCATTTCTTTTTATCTTTTATTTAAATCTTGCACAATTTTCAATTCATTTCTCATCAAAGTTTTACAGGAATATCTTTTTCACTTTCTGCATAATTCTTTATAAAATGAGTAAAATTTAATTCGACGATAATATCTTTATCTTTCTCGTTTCGGTTACAACGTTTCAACTGATGTATTATCCCCTCCCCATACCAACACCAAACTATATATCACATCCAGTAACCTTCAGAAACTCTTATACGGAACTTTTTATTTCCTTTAGAGGAAATAGTTATTTTTTAAACAAACTTTTTTTTTAATTCTCTGAGTATAGAGGCCTTTCGAAATGTTATGAGATGTGAGAAAAGTCTGAAAAGGCACAGACCAAAAAGTTGGCACAAAGATAATCCTGTCAACATAAGTAATCAGAAAAAGAGAAACAATAATGTCAAAAAAAAAAAAAGTTAGTAATATAGAAACAATTATGTCAATATAGAAAAAAACTGTAAAAATCTCATTTCCTTTTTTGTTAAAAACGTTTTTTTTTTTAATTACAAATTTTCTTCTTCCAAAAATACTTTTCAAATTTAAAAAAAAAAAAAAATGATTTAAACGAGAGAGAAGAAAAGAAAAAGGCTACGTGACAATTTTTTTTTTTAAATACAGTAAGCTCCATATTCCAAAACACAAAAATAAACAAATTAAATAAAAAAGTCTTGTTTGAAATACTGGAACGAAGAATTACCATTATTACATGAATTATTGACAGAAATATCCTCATCTTTGTTGTTTTATTGTATGTTTTTGGCTGATATATTCTTCATCCTTTCTTAGTTGCATATTGCATCTATTGATTTTTGTTTGCTATCCAATAGATATCAACGTTGTTTTTTAGCACATAAATATATATATATATATATATGTGTGTGTGTGTGTGTGTGTGTGTGCATGCGTGTGTGTGTGTATGTGTGTGTGTGCGTGTGCGTGCGAGTACGTGTGTTATTTTGTTAATCTAGACTGACAATGTACTTTGTTAAAATTTTTATTATATTTTTTTGTATGCGAACGGATTTTTTTCTTTTCTGGGGTTAATGAATGTAGAAATTGTATATTTTTTTGTTCTGTTGATTCCGAATCTAGAAAAGGAACCACTTACTCGCCTGCAAGAAAAATATAGCAAAAAGCTGTACAAAAATACCTTGTCGACCTTGTTTAACTAAACATGTATTAAAGAGGGAATGCTGCCCATATGCACAACTATTTAATATATATGTATTTAACGACAGTCAAAATTTTTTAGATATAATAAGCATGCGTCCGCGCACACATCAGTTTATGTGTGCGTGTGTGCGTGTGTGTGTATCTCCAAACTCTGTATCCGACTGTTTATATTCTCTTCGTATTATTAACCTTGGTCAAGACACGGTTCCACTTCTCTATGCGCTTTGTCGCACACGCTTCTAAATCATTTCACATTAATGCGAGTACCCCCAGTGCTCTATCCTTGTACCTATGTTGTTTCTAATCTTTATCAACGACCTTCCCGATGTCACCAGTAACCAGCTCGTTATTTATACTAATGTCTCAATTATTTTTTTTACTCCTACTTTTCAATATAGCTAAGGTTTAAAGGTATTTTCTATAAATGAAAAATCATTTTTGAAGCTTTCCCCCAGCTTCAATTGAAAGCTAAATGATTAAATTTTCTAATTCCAGAAAACAAAACACTGTACTGTATTTTAAATAGAAATTATAATGATTTTTTAGTCGATTCTGAAAAAACAATCTAAACGGCCATTTTTTAATTGTTTAGAGAAATGTAAACAAAAATTATTTTGTGTTTTAAAAAACCCGTCTAAAATAACATATATATTTCTGAAACGTTACTTTCATAAAAATTATCAAATTTAAAATTAAATTAATCTATTTTGAAACAAACATTATTATTTACACCATAAATTTTTCTAGACAAGCATTTCTTCACCACGGAGTCTTGCTCGTTTCAAGTCTCCATCGATAAGTTGATGGCTGAACGAACTGACAGGTTTAGTATGGTGGACCAGAATTGATACAAATTTTCGAATTCTAAGTAAGAACGGTTTGTTTTTGTTTTTTAACTACCAGGTAATGTTTGAAAATTAAAATATTTTAGGCAATTATCTAATATTTTATTGATGTTTTTAAGGTAATTTTGAAGATGCTTTCTTATAATAATTTAAAATACTATCAAAATTTCTTAAATTATTGAGTTACCTCTATAATGGTAGATAATATGATAAATAATATCACTTGCGAGACACCATGCTAAAAAAATCTAGCATAATGACACACAAAAAATATCATTAATTATGGTAAAATGTTTTGGTAGCATGATTTGTATTAAGCTTTTAATTTTCGCTTAGTAAATATAGTCTTCACTTTAAAACTTTAATAACCTACCTCGTACTCTGGAAGAATTTTGAAACATTTCTAAAATTAAAGAAAAATAAAAACTAAAAGAAAAATGCAAACAATTATTGTAAAAATTCTTTATTCATCGAAAAAAAATTTTCTTTAGATAATAATGTACTTAATGTATATTATTTATAAAGCAAATAAAAGCCTAATTAGATAATTAGATAGTTTTATTCAGTTTTTATTTTACGATTTGCAGCAGATTTTTAAAAAGTTGGCAGTAGTTGTGAAAAAAAATTGATTTACTTTCTTTAAGGAATCCTACTTATAAGTAATATAAAACAATTTGCGAACTGCTTGAAATTCTAGAAAATTTCGTAAAATTAAGTTATGATTGTGGGGGGGGTAACAGATGTAAAAAATATTTTTGCCAAGATTTTCTAGAAATAACAATTTTAAAAATAAATTCATTAATTTTTTAATAAGTCTTGAAAGTTTCATTAAAATCAGACAATTATTTGATTTTTGCAAGAATTTCAAAATTAATGGGTTTTCCCCCGGAAACTGCTATACTAAAATGGCAATTACCAGAAGTAGTACAAAGCTGACAAAAACAACAAAACAAAAAAACAAAAACAAAAAAAAAAAACGAGATTTTTTACTCAAATTTAGAACGTGTTAGAAAGAAGGGAAAAAATAATTAAAAAATGTTTTGTTCTTTCCTCTTAATAATAACATAAACATTTTGACGATAAAACTTTGTTTTTATTAAGTTTGGGGCCTTTTATCATTATGCTATACTGATTTTTAGGGAATTATTGGATGTACCTACAAAAATCGCCATCTTCCTGAAATCTGTTCTTTTATTGTCCTTTCTCCTTACTAAAGTCTTCTCATTCTCTTTCATTCTCAGTAAGCCCTAGTGTCTTAGTGGCATTATCACCTTACTTGGGGTGAAATGATTAAAATATCGCTAGATATCATGACAAAATTGTCTCGTTACCGGCATGCTATGAAAAAGCTATTATCTCCATTGTCAAATGACATTAAATAAACTCGCAGAAAACACAATGTTGTGGCAAAGAAAGAAAAATAGCGATGGAAATATGAATTCGATTGAAACCCTTTAAGGAATAAAGAAAAAGAAACCCTCTTGAAACATCAACACGGCAGCGAACTATTTTAGCCATTGGTTGACAGACACACTGACCATCTGCTATTGCTCTTTGGGAATAAATGTGGGTCGTTAGAACAATCAGCAAAATATAAATACCACCACCCCCACGAAAAAAATAGAAAAAGTAACCTCTTTAGCCACATGCTATGACAGATCGCCTGAAGTTGAGTTTGACCCCCAGCTTTAGGATCGACCACCCAGTGGAATCGGTTCCAGAGATCTTTCTACTTTGAAATCAGCCCCTGAAGAGTTGGGATGGTTGACACAAGCGTTTTGTACTCTCATGACTTCTCACGAAGCAAAAACAAAACAACAAAAACCAACAAAACTGCAAACATATTATAGTTATTTGCTAAGTCTGGTACAAGGACAAAATAGTAGATTACGTACGAGGATCTTACTTACTGAACTAGCGAATTGGTTAACGAGATATACTTGCTAACTATCGTTTCGTGATAGGCGTCCTTTATTGACAGATTGAGAGATTTTCTTTTTAATGAAAATTAAGTTAAAGAAAGTGTTTGCTGGTATAGTTAACTGGTGAGAAGTGAGAATTAGAAAAAAAAGTAAAATATAGCATTTTGAATTAGTGACAGATTTCCGTGAAAGCTTTTATAGTACAAATTTCAGGTCTCAATAATATTTTTAAAATTGTCATGTCTCTCCAGGACATCGGTGATGATAACCCTTCAAAAGTCTCTTTACTTTAGATAATACTGTGGAGTGGTTTCCAGCGACCTTCTTTACAGTTTGAAACTCTGAGTTTTGATTCTCTTAGACTAATTACCAACAAAGTATGCATAGTTATTTAATCCATAACTGGTGGGGAAGGGAGGAGAAACAGATGCATGTTCTTCTCAAACGCATTTGCAGGAAAGTGAACACATTGGACTAACCCAGAACTTGAACTCGGCTCTCTGACTTTACTTCCCACACCGATATCAGTTACACTACCAGCTCATCCCTGTAGTAGTAGTAGTAGTAGTAGTAGTAGTAGTAGTAGTAGTAGTAGTAGTAGTTATAATAATAATAATAATAATAATAATAATAATAATAATAATGAGAAGAAAAGAAGAAGAAACTGGAGAAACTAGAGCACAACAAAGAAACTAGATATATTGGTGAAAGATAAAATAGAAAAAAGATAGACTAATCATTGGTCCATTGGATCCGCTTGATACAAGCATAGAGCAAGCAAAAAGATGGAAAGAAAGTAACTAACTGTGACCCATTGAAGTTAGAACTAGCTTGACTTTGGAAATTGAAGAAGGTTACAATCATACCAGATGTCAATGATGGACTTGGTACTGTGACTGATAGAATAGAGACAAGGATGAATAAAATTGGCATTGACAGTGAAACCGTTGCAAAAAGGACAAGAATAAAGCGGAGTCAGAGGAAAAATGCATTATTCTCTAGGCTGCTGGTTGTTGCCCACTATCCATGCATTAATTACCAGATATTAAGATATTATTTGAGAAAATAGTAAAATAAAGAAATGATAATTATAATAGGAAAAAATGATGAAATCAAGAATAAAAAAACAAAATGAGAAAAGAGATACATGAAGCCGAAGAGATAAAAAGAAAGAAAGGAAAAACAGAAGAAAAAGCAGAAAATTTTAAATCCTGCATATAACCGTTCCAGCAAACCATAGTAAAAAAAAATTCAAGGAGCTCAAGCAACTAACAAAACAAATTATTCAAAAGTTGCGAGAATTTTTAATGTGAAGATGATTGCAAATCACTAGGACCGGTGTCAAAGACTTCCCCCCCCAAAAAAAAAAAAACTAGAAAAATTAATGTTCTGATGAAGAAGTGAACTGATTTGGGTTGTAGAACTGATGAGACCCGAGAAAATCCCGAGAAGTGTGTAGGTTATTTGAAGATACTTGCAATCACTTGATAACCAGTAATAGTCCCCTGAAACTATTCGTAAGAAGATGCTAATAATATTAATTAGCGCATCACTGAATAGAGAGACTGATAGACTGATAGATAGATAGGTGTGAAAGCCGTTAATAAGGAAAGAAAGCAAAATGACAACAATGATTCCACAGAAGTAAGCAAAAGAGAAGCTTTGGTAAAGGAATTCAAGCGTGACAAGCAGCAGCAAGCAGATTAAATTAAAGTCTTCAGGTATATACTCAGGATTGTCCCACGAGACAATTTTCTAGTCGATTAAAGCGTTGATTCGTAAATTTGTTGACATAGTAACTGTGAGTGCAATCCTAGGTGTAAAGCTTAACTCTGTCCGACATTATTTTACTTGGGTTAGGAGCTTTGTTTATATATTATGAGTAACGACAAAGGCAATGTTGGGCTTTGCTGGGTGCTGACAATCGGGTAGCAATTAAGAATACTGTAATATTCTCTTTTTTTTTGTAATTGGCTGTAATTCTAGTAAAATCTGTCTTGTTTTCTGTCTGAAAAATAGCCTAGTGGATTAAGGTGTTGGTTCGCAAATTTGGTGACAGAAATTGAGAGTTCAGTCCCTGGGGCAGGTAGTACACACTTAGACTCGGTGGAAGCGAGGTGAGCAATAACTAAGCAGTACTAAATAAGACCTAGACGAGATATCCCGAGACATGGTCAGTGGGGCGAGAACAATCTACTACCGGAGATTAAATAAACGGTTCAGTTTGAAATTTCTTGAAGGTTACTAAGATTGATAAACACCTGATTAATAACCACAGGGAGGAGGATAATAGTCCGAGCGTAAATAATGTAAATAAATTGGAACTTGTGGAAATATTTAAGAAATTTCGTATTCTGCCCGTCAATCACATCAATCAAAGGTTGAATCTAATTACTAGAAACAACGAAAAGTTTTATATACATTTATCTTATATACATTATGTAGTTCTCAGCCTGCGGTAATCTGAATAGCGAGGTTAGTCAGATGGACTACTGAGTAGTGAGATCGATACCCATTGGGTGTCTCATACAAAATTCAACCTTAAATAACCTAATACGGGTTGGTATGTCGAAAAATCACCCAATATAATCCAACACTGTGTCAACAAAGAAGAGGACGAAGTTAAAAAAAAAAACAAACAAACTTGATGAACAGGTAATATAGAGTTTATTACTAACTCACATTTCATCTAAATAAATATGTAGTATTTTGACAAAACGAATATTAACATTGTAAGACATAAATATTAATACTATGATAGTATGAATATTATAGGTGTTTTCGTTCGCCATTTCCTGAAAATATGTAGGCTGGTTTGAAACACCCTTCGTTATATAAAAGTACGGACGTAGATTATTCTTAGATTGGCAGAACGGTTTTCCCTTGGTTTTCTAAACAAGCTCTATGCATTCAATATCGTTTTGCAGCCCACACTTCATCCGAATTTATATCATTACAATATCTAATCGACCCTGACATTCAATCACTTTCCCACTGTCGTAAAGTTACTTCTTTCTGTCTTTTATACCAATATTTTCTCATGGCAACTGTTCTAATGAGCTTTTCCCCTTAGTGCCTCAACTATATGAATTTAAGTGCGCTAGTAGATTAGTAACTACGTCTCACCGTTTTACTGTGGAACTAGCTAGATGCAACCGTATGTTTTATTCTAACAGTTTGATTTCTCACACTTCTCCCTTCCGATTTCTTGTTTTCCTGCTACTTACAATTTTCAAAAATTTAAATGCAACGTCAATCGCCATCTTCTGTCTTCTTGAATCTTCTTGCTTGTCCTTCATCCCAGTTCTGAATAAAGTATTCTCGTTCCCTTTCACTCCCTGTAACACTCTGCATCCCAGTGACATTATCGCCTTGCTTGGAGTGAACCGTCCTGGGTATGACGATAAACTACATCCGCGTCTTGGGTAAGGCGATAAACTACGTCCAATAGCAAGTTTTTATGGTTAAGCAAGTGGCGAAATGTTGAAAAAGTAATATTTTAGCTTCTAGGTTTATTAGTATAAGTATATTTTCTTATTAAATGTAATTGAACTGTATTGAATTTATCCTATTTATTTTGGGTTTAAAGAAAGAATGAAGGTTTCACTGAAAAAAATCGAACGTGTTGCATAATTGTATATTCAAAAACATTGCTTCCATACCATCTACAATGAGCTGGAAGATATTTAGATGTTACAGTTTTCATTAAAAATTTCGTAAATCGTTCACTCGCCTGAGTTAGCGAATCAGTATTAGCAGGAAGAATGTTTTAAATAAAAACGAAAAACTGTTTATCTCAAGAAACAGTATAACACTGACAAAAGAGGCACCGACTAATAGAGAAAAAAACAGCTAATTTAAAATATTTGCTAACAGTAGATGGAAAGGTTGTCCCTTTGGATCATAAGCAGAGCTCCTATATGAATGTCTAAACTGGGATGCCAAGACGTTGCTCTTATAAAGAAATGTATTTATCTCAGAATGTGTCCTTAGACATACACAGACGACTACATTCAAGTAACAAGTATGTGGTAGCATAATTATATCAGACTGTTTTGACAAAGATAAATCCCATCCTGGGTATGATGATAAACTACATCTGCGTCCTGGGTAAGACGATAAACTACGTCCAACAGCAAGACCTCTGATCAGGAGGTTTTGAGGAGCGTGGAACCACCTCTTAATTGCCGGTACTTCTATGTTCACTCTACCTGGGGTGGTAGCACCTGTTAGGTTCCCAGCTATTGACAAATAGTTAACCCCAAACTGGGGTCAAAACACTATGAAAGTGTAAAAATAAGTTTTAATAACAGAAATATTTTTTGTAAAAAAAATCATTTCCAGCAATACATTTAAAAAAAAAAATTACTAGCAATAAAAACTGCCGACATTAAATAACCCATTGAGGTTGATATG
>OZ010572.1:61045359-61062859 GCA_963932145.1 Acanthosepion lycidas | reverse complement strand
TTAATCAAGAACGTCATCTTCAGGCCATGACAATTGCATTTAATTTGGTGTTGTCCTCACTGTCCACGCTTATATCTACATATCCTCTATCCCTGTTATTGAGTACTTTTACCTAGAGATATAGTATATATTATATATATATTTTTTTCTTGATCAAATTCCTACCGCCACCAAGAAATTATTTCGTTGACTTGAAAGGATTAAAACTAAAATAAATAGACATAATACATTTAAATTATTTAACTAAAGATGCTTGAATGAAAATATTCTGCCTATATATATATATATATATATATATATATATATATATATATGTATATATATATATTTGAATAAAAAACAGACCACTTTAAGGTTCCATGTAATAAATTATTTCACCACAGCCCTTTTAAAGGGCTCTGGATCATCAGATTTTACTTCCAAAGGTTGAAATGAATTTACATTGAGCTCTCCAGATATCATCCTCCTTGGGTCTACCCATACGGATTACCTAGTTTTGCATAAACTACATATATATATATATATATGTATATATAAATAGAAAGAAAGAACAGTAAGATATATAATCCGGTGTTCTTATAGATATTTTTATTTTTACAAAATAGTGCTCAATATAAATTTACAGAGCATTAATATTATAAATTATTTTTCTGTATCTTTGGAAACAGTAAATTATGATTTTTTGCTCTGCAAAATTAAATTAAAGACATTAGTTCCATTTCCATTTCATTCTCAAGCGAATTTTGAAATAACTTATTTTTTAAATTTACTGGATTTTAATCCAGTAAATTTAAAAATAAGTTACTTCAAAATTCGCTTGAGGATGAAATGGAACTAATATTTTTAATTTAATTACAAAATTAAATTCGAAGCTTTTAGCTTCCATTTTTGAAACAGGGTTCGAACTGTGTAGCGAAAATCCATATTTTAAATCAGTTAATTTATAATACATACATGCATATAATATGGACTCTTTCGTCGTTTTCGTTATTAGAACCGAACAGCCAAACTGCCTGAACATATGATTATAGGGGTGAAGGTTTACGCGGAACTAACTAAACTTATATATAGAGAACTGGTGCACATAGAATACAACAAGGTCTCCAAACGATCCTTCTGAGTTTTTGAATTCAGAGTTGTTCTTTTTCTAGACGTTGTCAAGGAAGCCTAGATGATCCAGTCTATCTTACTGCTACCCATGACTAGAGGAAGATGGATTCATACCTTTCTCAAGGGTATTTGCACAGTTACTGAATGTAACAAAGTCGACTGGTATTCGAACTTGGTTCTCCGATTTCTCACCCTGAGCCGCTACCCACTACTCCATCGCATATGTATATACTTTAATATTAGTTATTCGATAATTTCATATGTATCTGTCTCTGAAGAAAAAAAATTGTACCATTACGACAGTATTTTTATAATATTAATTTATTTTTTTAATTTTGAAGTAATTTTCACAAAATGGCAAAATCAAAGCAGCTAAGCATTGAGGTAAGGGTACGAATTTAACTTTTATTCAAAGAGGGCTACTCTCAAAGACAAATTGCCAAGAAATTGAAAATTCCTAAGAATGGGGTGCAATATTAATTATAAAGACAGTTAGAAACTGGCGCAAATGTTATCAGAAAAAGTGTAGGAACACCAAAAGTGACAACTCCTGTTAAAGATAGATATTTGATTTTTGAGAGCAAAAGAAATAAAAGGGAAACTGTTCAAGAGTTGACAGCTGAATTTAATTCATCTCGACAGAAACCAGTGTCGCTCTCAACTGTGAAAAATCAACTTTGATCAGCGGGGCTCAGCGGGTGAATAGCCATCAAAACCCCCCTGTTGAAAAGGTGAATAAGCAGAACTGAACATTCAGAAAATGGCAAAATATATTGCGGACAGACAAGTCCAAATTTGAGCATTTTGGTTGTAAGAGGAGAGTGTATATGAAAAGGAAGCTATAAGAAAGACTGAATTATGAATCTGTGGTTTCAACAGTTAAGCATGGTGGTGCGTCTGTCATGGTGTGAGGGTGTTTTGGGTGAGAGGGGGTGGATATTTGATTTGGGTCAAGGAAATCATGAGAAAATAAAGATATCATTCGATTTTGCAAATACATACTCCACCATTTGGCGTACGCATAACTGGAAAAATTCACTTTTCAACAAGACAACGATCCAAAAGCATCTTTTAAATTATATCAAAATTACCTTGAGTTAAAAAAATGAACAAAATTTTTGAACACTATTTACATCATTCGGACTATTGTCCTAATCTTTGTCGCCATATTTATTACAACGTTTCGGCTGTTGTACGCTCCGGTCTTCTTCAGGTGGTTGGAATGTCGAACTGAACCCTTTATTTCGCTCACTGGGGTAGACTGTTCTAGTTCCCCGTGCCATGTTTAATGGATCTCATGCTAATTCCCCTCTCCAAGTTCTCCACTGCCTTAACCAGGTATTGAACTCACACTCTTTGAGTCCTGTCACTGGATCTAACTAACGCCTTTATCATGTGCCATGTGTCTAGCACAGTGAGCGAAATAAAGGGTTAAGTTCTACATTCCAACCACCTGAAGAAGACCGGAGCGTACAACGGCCGAAACATTGTAATAAATATGGCGACAAAGATGAGGACAATAGTCCGAATAATGTAAATAGTGTACATAATAGACAAGATTTTTTAATGTAAATAGTGTATATATAGACAAGATTTTTGAACTTATGTCTTGGCCGCCTCTCTCTTCTGATCTCCTTTTCATTGAATTAGTATTAGATGAATTGGATAAGAGAGTTCGGAGAGAATACCCTAAATTTAAGAGTGAGCTTTTTCATACTTGAAGAATGCTGAGAAAAGTCTGCCATCTATTAAAAAACTTGTTGGAAAGAATGCTAAGAATTTATAAAGAAAGATAGGTGGTAGTTTTATTGACGAAAACAAAATATGATATCGTTGTATAATAATATTCTATAGTTAAGTGCTAATAAAATACACGCAAATATGCTGCAGTCACGAAAACTTTTATCTTTTATCTTAAAAAAATACAGAAGTATGTTATTTTAAAATGTCTTTTAAAGAAATACAGGATGGACCCAAAGTTTTTGCTTGTAGTATATATATATATATATATATATATATATATAATTTATATGAAAATGTTGTTTTTTCACTTAACTCATGTTTACTTTGAAGTTTCGTGGTTATATAGGTATAATCACTCGTCGGAACAGAGTTAAACTGCTGTTATTTGTCGATTCTCTTGTACTTTTATTGGTATGAGTGAGTTATTTATTTCCTTTTCGTTTTGATGGGTTTTGATTGATTGCTGATTAGTTGCTGATTTCTCTTCCTCCTCCTTCAACTTTAAAAAAAAAAATTTTTTTACTTTTATTTTTTTTTTTTACTAATTCTCTTTTATTTTGCTCTTTTATTCTTTCCTCGCCTTCATTGGTTTCTGGTTTATTGTTGACCATTTAATTTATGGTTGGAATTTTGTGTGTATATGCTTGTTTGTGCAGGTGTGTGTCCATGCGCATGCTTATGTATGTGCATGCATACACATACACAAGTATTCACGCACAAACTCAGTAGCACGTGTATGTTTGTCCATTCGTGTGTGAGTGTCTGTGTGTTTGTGTGTGTTCGTGTTAACTTTATTGTACGTTTAATTGCCTTTGTGTTTGCTTGTATATTTGTGTTAACCCTGTATGCAAGTCCTTTTAGTGGGTTGTATTATTTCACTTTACTAAGTGTTATAATATATTTTAGTAGGTTGTATTATTTAAATTAGTGTTTTAACTTTACTTAGGGTTTGATACTTGTGTTTAGTTGTGTGGAAGAGCAGTTTTTTGTTGGTAGTGTTCTTAAACCAATTATTTCTTTCGTGCAGATGTGTGTTTGTGTGCGCGTCCATGCAAGCGCACCCATACACACATACAAGCACGCACGTGCATACCCATCCGCACGTGTATGTTTGTGTGTTCTTGCGTCTGTGTGTTCGTGTTAACTGTACTGTGCATCTAATTGTGTTTGTGTTTGTGTGTGTGTTTCTGTTAACTGTATATGTATTTTTAGTAGGTTGTATTATTTAATTTTACTTAGTACTTTAATATATTTTAGTAGGTTTTATTACTTAACTTTACTTGTTTTAGTTATATGAAAGAACAGTTTTTTGTTGGTGATGTTGAACTAATTAGTTGCTTCTTTTGTATATTTCAGTGGTTTATGTTTAGTTTTCTACTTAACTTTGGTATTGTTTTAACCATTTTAATTTAGTTTCTGGTTGAATTTTTTTGTGTGTATGTATTTTTGCGGGTGGGTATATGTGTGTGTACCCATGCATGTGCAAGCATGCATGAATACTGACTTAGAAATATGCACATATATACTTATATAGAAATATGCATGCATACACGTGCCCACACGTGTATGTTTGTGTGTGTGCGTTCAACTGTGTATTTATATTTGTGTGTGTGTTTATGGAGGAGGGGGTGTTTGCACATTCTCGCTTCTATAACAGTTTCCGTTTATATATATATAGTGTTGGTTTTTTTATTTGTTGTAAAGAGTGTCGTTGTGGTAATTTATTTGTGGTTGGTATTGTTTTGTTAGTTATTATTTGGTTGATATTGTGTGTGTTGTGAAGACCCTCTGTTTTTTTGCGTTTTATAAGGTGTGTAGTTGTGGTGATTTGTATGTTGGGTTTTTTGTGTGTTTTGTAAGGTTGGGTGTTATTTTGTTGCTTATTATTTGTTGATATTGTGGTTATTATTTTCTGGATGGATTGAGTTTGGGATTGGTATGGATTAGGTATTAGGTATGGTGGCTTGTATATGTGATGGGGTTAAGTTTTGTGTTGTATTTTTACATTACTCTTTAGGTAGCAAAGTAGATGATTATTTAAATGTCTGCATTTTCCCATTATTTCATTCCTCTTGTTCAATAAGTTGTTTTGATCCTTGAAGGTGATGAATGTTAATTTTTCCTCCAGGCAAAATTTACAGTTACAACTGTTACTACTGTGTAGGACTGGTTTTTTTTTTTCAAATATTTTCCCATTTTATCTTGTTAATGGTGTTATTCTGTTTCTGCCTTCATATGTATTCAGATAGTAGTTTGTTGTTTTTCAACTTTATGCTTTAAATGACGTTTGATGATTAATAAATCTTTCTTTAAAGGGTGTTTATGTAGCTCATATGTAGTTTTTTTCTACCTCGTTTGTGTTAATTCTTACGGCGGCTTTGCATTCTGTTGTTGGTTAGGAATTTGTTGTTAAGTGGTCATTTATGTTGTATTATTGTAGGGTGGATTGAAACAGATTATGCTTCTTTTTTTAATTTGCTTGTTTGGTTTGTTTTCAATTGGATATTTTAGTTTGTTCGGATAAACGCTATTTCTTAATGCTGCTTCATATGTTTTTGTCTTCGATGATTATTTTTATTTTGCTGGAATTTGTTGATATTCTTTTGTTTATGAATATGGTTATATTCTCAAACGCACTAGGTGGGTGGTTGGTTGGAGTTTTTGTTGATGTATATATGACTGTTCGCTTTTCTGTATGGTTTGTCGGTGTTGCTGTTTAGATTGAATGTCATATCTAAGACGTTTAATATTTTTAGGCTAGATTTTATGTCTATTTTAAATTCTATTGCGTTGAAGGTTTCTATGATCTGTTGTCTTTTTTTCTATAGTTCTGCCTTTGCAATTTCTTAGGATTATTAGACCGACATCCCTGTATAAGCCTATGTTTTTTGGTTAATGATGTGTGTTAATTTATTGATGAAGTATATGCCAATGAATTTGTATATTTTCGTGAAAGAAAAGATATTTTCACGAACCAACAAGACCAAATGGGAAATTATAAAAAACAAACCCACAGAGTAGCAAGAACAGAAACTATAAATTGTGCATGGAAGAAAAATTAACAATCATCACCTTCAAGGAACAAAACAAGTTATTGGATAAGAGGAATGAAAGAATGGAGGAAATGCATCAATTGTGCTACGTAAATACTAATATAAAAAGAAAAGAAAGAAATACAACACAAAACGAAACCAAATCCCAAACCACTATACTTTAACAACTAATCCATACACAATCCATCCTAGATAAGAACAACCACAATATCAACAAATGGTAACCAACAGATTAGCACCCAACCATACAAAACACATATAAACCTAAAATACGAATCACCACAACTACATCCCTTATAAAACGCCCCCCCCCCCAAAAAAAAACACGAAGACGCCTTTTCACAACACCCGCGACATCAACAAAATAATAATCAGCAAAATAATAGCCAACGACAAAAACAAAAACACAAATAAATTACCACAAATACATTCTTTACAAAACGGAAAAACACACAACCACTATATATATTGTTATGGTCTAGGTTCCTTGTACCACGGTGATGGTCCAAGGTTAGAACCAATGAAAAGAATAACACGAACACAGGTATGAAATACAAAGATATATTACAACAGAAATATAATACAAAGAAGTAGAAGTATTAGTAATGACTATCAAATTTGGTTAGAGTGAACTATGTTGTCTCGAGAAGTATCCCTATTCCAATGTCCTTACAATATGCTCTCAATTATCTCTCCTCGTCTTACAATATCCTCATACCTCTTGAGAGGCGCAGTATTTGTAATGTCAGGAATAGTCCATTATTATTATGGGTAAGTTCCCATAACACACACACACACACACACACACACACACACATATATATATATATATATATATATATATATATAACAAAAACGAGAACGCAGACGTACAAACACACAAACATACACGTGCGGGTGGGTATGCACGTGCGTACTTGCGTGTGAATATGCGTGCTTGCGTGTGCACACATGGACGCTCACACAGACACGCACCTGCTCAAAAGAAATAATTGGTTTAACAACATTACCAATAAAAAACTACTGTTTCACACAGCTAAACACAAGTATCAAACCCTAAGTAAAGTTAAAACACTAAGAAAAGTGAAATAATACAACGCACTAATAAATACACATATACAGTTAAGCCAAATACACACACAAACACAAACACACAATTAAACGCATGATACAGTTAACACGAACACACAAACACACAAACAATGACGCATATACAGGAACAGACAAACATACACGTGTGGGTGATTATGTGCGTGCATACTTGTGTATGTGTATGCGTGCACATACATAGGTATGCGCATGGACACACACCGGCACAAACAAGCATACACACACAAAATTCCAACCATAAATTAAATGGTCAACAATAAACCAGAAACCACTGAAGGCGACGAAAGAATAAAAGAGAAAAAATAAAAAGAGAAACGGTAAAAAAAAGTTGAAGGAATAGAAATCAGCAGTCATGAAAACGAAAAGGAAGTAAATAATACACTGATACCAATAAAAGTACAAGAGAATCGACAAATAACAGCAGATTAACTCTGTTCCGACGAGTGGTTACACTTATATAGCCACAGAACTCTAAAGTAAAAAAGAAGTTAAGTGAAAAAAAAACTTTTTTCATATTAATTCTATTGATGCTCTATCTCTTGCTTCGATATTGAGCAATCTACCACAAAGTCTGCTTGACTCAAATGCCTTCTTATTGCAAATCACCGAAAAAACAACAATTTTGGCTTGAAAAGAGTATATATATATATATATATATATATATATATATATATATATATATATATATATGGTCCTTCTTTTATACATGTTTCGTTTAATATTGTTTCTGTGAGTGTATTTCTTTGAATACGATAGTCACGTTATTCACCGACACACGCACAGATACACTCATATATATAGATTATTATAATATAAATTAATTGATAAGTACGGAGTTATTTTCAGGTGATTATGGCACACATGCATACACCTCATTTTATTGACACTTAAAAACTGAATGCCATCCAAAAACATAAATATATATGAGCATTAAATTTTGCGAATTTCGATA
The DNA here is from genome assembly GCA_963932145.1 of Acanthosepion lycidas. Taxonomy (NCBI): domain Eukaryota; kingdom Metazoa; phylum Mollusca; class Cephalopoda; order Sepiida; family Sepiidae; genus Acanthosepion; species Acanthosepion lycidas. The sequence continues at coordinate 61,054,891 of OZ010572.1, read as the reverse complement.
GAAATCCGTAAAAATGGCAAATATGTTGTCTGAGAGAAGGCTTTCTTGTACTGCCAGTTAGCATAATATCAAACGTATACGCGGACACATGTCTCAAGACAGACAATCACAGACATATTCGTGCATAAGAACACGTATTCTTTGTACTTATATACAAAAATATATACGTATAGATTCCCCCACTGGATTCAGGATGATTGAACAAATTCATCGGACAAAACCCGTTTTAAAGTTTGGACGATGTGAATATGGCAGACTAATTTTTCAGCGAGGCTCTTCATTTACCCTTTTTGTAAGTTACTATTCCATTTCTCATTTTATTTATTTATTTTTGTTTCCATTAATACGAAGATATCCCCTTTTTCTTTCAATCTATCTTTCATTCTCCATCTTGTTAAGCTATCGGCCTCATTGCCACACTCACTCATCTTTTGAGCTATGTAGCGGTTGTCTGCAATCTGAAAAATAAAAATAAAAGACAAATAAAAATTATTCAAAGTTTCCCTTCCTTCAATTTCTTTCCCTTCATTTTGTCTTCATTTCTTCCGTTGTGGATTGGAATGTAAAAAAAAAACAAAAAAACAAAAAACAAAAAACAAAAAAAAAAAAAACAAAAAACGGATGACATCATTCTTGTATTAGGAGAATCAATGGTGGACCTTCACTTCGGACCAAGTACAATTAACGATGACATCATAGCCAATAAACGCACACAGACGCCTGTAGACGCAGCTCGTACATAAAAATGCGAACGCGCACACATACACAGAAATATGCACGTGAGAACGGACACAAATAATCAGACGCACCCCCCTCCAGCATAAAAGTTAAATGCACACACTGATTCAGATACAAAGACCCAGGTTCAGGCACGAATATATAATGGTACATATGCTCCAAGACACGCGTATAATTGCAAAATGCATGGCATTTATATATGCAATTAAAGTTTGTAAACTCTTTTAAAAGAAGAGTAGGCGGTTGATGCGACAGAAATTCACTTCGAAATTCTTACCTATGTAAACACTCGAGTACATAGGAATGCAATAGTCCTGGTCAAATGTTAAAGTGAATATACGAAACCTTAGATACACAAGTTATTCAAAATTGAGGCTGTAGAATGTAAACTATGACTGGAACATTAGTTATAACGGAAACAAAGCACCCCTTTTAGACATGATAAATGTTGTAGTTTTTGTCTGTCTCAAAGGTTAATTGTTAATACTATTAATTAAACCATATAATAATGATCAATATGTATATATTTATATATACATTGTGAATATGTATTATTATATCTCATAATTATCAATACGTATTATATTTATGTATATATTTATGTATATACTGTCAATATACATTTATTCATATATTTCCTGTCTCATCTCTGGTGGGAAGGGGTGTAAATCAACTTAAATTAGTAAATTTATGAATGATTAAGTTAGTAAATTTATAACGTTCCTTAGCTGTTTTAATAATCTATACAAATAAAATATTTATCTGCATTTAGACAAAATTAGTTCCCGAGCAAAATGAACCGTCTAATTGATCATTTCCTTTAATCCACCGTTTCTTAGATTGCAGTCTTATTTGTTTAAGCCTTTCATGTGGTGCACTCAAATACCTTTGTCTATTAAGTGATCATCTTTCTTCAACTTGGTCTTGAAATAGGCTTTGTTGTCGCCATTTTTTCTCCTGAGAGAGATTTCCATTTCACTCTTATATTAAACGCATACAATTTTCAACATAAAATAATATTGAGCAAAAAGCGATTCATATAATACTAGAGGTAATCAATGAATCACAGATACCATTGAACGTCTAAAAATGTAAAGGCGATGGATTCATTTTAGTTGTGAATTGTTTATCTCCGCCTTTTTGAGTCGCATATGGGATATTACGTATTACATAGCTATTCATCACTCCCTTTGATTGCAACGATATTTCCCTATGACTTAATACTTTGCTTAGTTTTTGGAAGACATCTTTCACTATTTTTACGCGCCTTCAGATTTTTATGTTACATTTTTCATCCCATAATGCAAAAACGGCTAAAACCTGGAAAAATACACAATTGAAAAGAAACCAAAAAGTATTGACGACAAAAGAGAAAGTGAGAAAATCAGTGAGGAAGGGGAGAGGTGGGGAGATGTGAAGAGAAAATTGAGGAATATGAACAGTCATTTTTACTTATTTTGTCAGGAATAAATATCGCAGGTTTGTTTATATGCAGAAGGCACACGACTTTAAGTTCATGTATATGTGCGCGCATGGGCCTATATGTATGTTTAATGGGAACATTTAGTGTCGAAAAAAAACTTGATAGTAAGTTTCTTTTAATGATTTCGTCTCAAGTAAAGCGATAAAGCGCACTAAGACGTAAAGGTTACTGACAGCGAAATAAACAGAGAGGACAATAAAAGGACATGATTCAAAAGGAGACAGAAGATAACGATTGATGTTGGATTTAAGTTTTTGAAGATAGTAACAGACCGGAAAGCAAGAAGCTGGAAGTAAGTTCCACATGCGAAAAACGCGAGAGAAGAAACTATTAGCGTAGAATTTACAGTTACATCTAGACAATTTGACTGTAAATTGATGAGATCTTGTTGCCACTGTAGTACCATTCTTAAATTCATAAAGTATAAGTACGATAGCGAAGAGTTCATCCGAACAATCACCATGAAATATTTATAGAAATGGCACAGGGAAGCAATTTTACGGCGGCGGGAAAGTGACTGAAGTCAAGACTCTAAGTCAGGACCAATGATTCTTCGGATTTTATCAAGAATCTCTAAATATATAGCAGGAGCATCGGCCAATATATGGCAGCAACATTCTAAGCTTAGACGTATGGTGCATCTAGCAATCTCAACAGGGAAATTATGAGACCTAACTGCCAATCTAGCACTGTGTTTAAATTCGTGAAGTCGAAGTGTCATTGAAATATTTATAGAAAAGGCACAGAGGACTTATGTTACGGGGGGAAGGGAAAGTGACTGAAGCATGGCCTGATTAATTTGATAGTCACGTCGCACTAAGGTAGACGCCCGTGTATTTACTGCTTGTAGGTAGAGTCTCACTTTTAGCACCGATAACTGCTGCACTACACGCGCATCCTCTTTGAAATCAGTAAAAAGACACAATTCTTTCAATCAATTCTTAGAGAAATCCAAGGAACCAAGTCCAAGTCCTAGTTCCGTTCCCCCCTACCAAAATTCTGACTAAATGGTCCAACATCAGATTTTTTTTGGTGTGTAGAAGAGGCAGATCGATAATCTTTCAACACCCTTCGTACATACAGAGTAGAATCAAACGCGAATCTACATCGTTACGCGCGTTTGGGGTCTGACTCTTTTTATACGTCGTTCCGCTTGAAAGCGTTTAATCAAAGATTTAATCAACACACCTCTACGCATCTGTACCCGTTTGTGCATAAATAACCATGTCTATAGAGACTTCATCAAGAATAACACTTGGATACAAACATTCAGGTGTATACACTTACAAATTCAAATACGTCACGTCAGACCTAAATCAAGATATCCTCTGTCCTAGAAGACCGGCACTGTACCATGCTGCGTTCTTCAGGACATTTTTACGGGGTAACGTGGGTAACTCAGCAGTGATCATTTCCTATTCAAGTTGTACTGGGTCACACGCTACCGACAGCAGGGAGTAATCTATGATCTAATATATTGGGAGAAGTGGATTCATGCCTTTCCTAAGGGTATTAGTGCAAAGTGAACACAAACTACCTCAACCGGAATTTGAACTTGGTTCGCCGATTTCATTTTGTGTGTTATTTACCTTTAAGCCAAACTTATATCTATAATGTATTATAATGACATAGGTATAAAACGAATACAACGTACAGAAACAGATTTGCAATTCGACGATGGCCGTGTAGGTTTTTAGCAATATACACGATTTCCATTTTTTTTTCAATTTTTTTTTCTATTCAGCGTCTTATTTACTTATTTTTATGTATGCTATAAAAGGCGCTCTCATTTTTTGTTCTTCTTTTCCAAAAGTTAATCTATCTATTCTTCCTCTTATTTAGCTAATTCTTAAACAGCTGATAATATCCTAAACTCAAGGTCAAATATAGCGAAAAGTGGAAGATTATGTTGCGTCAGTCTTACAAATGAGGAGACCGGCTTTAGAAATCAGCATTCAAATTTTCAAGCTTGAAGGCAATCCTTGAAATCAGTATGTTAAAGTGTTAACTCTGTAGACACCCCCATTGAGCATAGAACCACAACTATACTACTGTGGTTTTTACAGGATGGAGATGCTAGCCGCACGTCCAACCAGTTTTGATTACAATGAATTATACTTTTCCCTACCTACCAAAGCTAGAGTACCCTGTCTATTGAGAATGTTTTATTTTTACAAATACTTGTCTATAACAATGTTTTATTTTCCAAACACAGTCAGCCGATAGTGGCCTTGTTCAGAGTTGATGTTATTGAGTGTTGGCTTTTCTTTTTTATTATTAGGGCTTCCATTATTTTAAAACTTTTTTTTTTTTTACACGTGGATGAGGCTATTATACTTGTATTTTCTACTAGTATGTTGCGGACGAAGTTATTCCAATAACTTTAGGCGCATACATAAAAAAAATCTACACATTCAGTTAAAAATAAAAAATAAAAATCATTTTTGATAATAGCTAAAGAATAGCCGAAAGCGCTCAGATATGCAGAACATTTGGACTGTTTTTACACACTTTGTGTCCAGAAAAGAAAAGACTTGTACGAATACAAGAAAAATTAAGTAAAGGCTCAATCGCAGTACCTTGTCAGTCATCTTTAACGAAACTTGTATATAAGAGGGATTGCTACCCAAATACATAATTGTTATATATATGTCTTTATATATTGTCTTTGTCGTATTTTTTCTCGTTTTCGCTGTTTATAATAAATATTACATAGATTCCGTACTGATCTAATATATTTCAGTATAAAGTTCTTAATATACCCATTTGAAAAAAACAAAACAAAGATACTCAATAAAGAATATTTACTTCATAAAAGTTTTATCTATTTGTTCACATGACTATGGTTAAGCAAGCAAATAAACTAAAAAATTGTATTTTGCCACCTCTCTCTCTATCTATCTCCCTCTCTCTCTGTCTCTCTCTCTGTCTCTCAGACACACAGCATTTATTCAAATATGATGGCATGTCGTGAATATTATATGTCGGTGATAGCCAAACATTTGTCATTCGTAAACTTGTTAAGCATCACTTAATAGCAGGTTTCCTGTTGTATATTTGGATATCTATGCATGCATTGAAGCCTTTTTTTTGTGGATATATGCGTGTACGTGTGCATTTGCACTTGCTTACTTGTTTAGTAAAGAAAGGGGTGGATGTAGATCTAAATTCTCATCGTCTGTGTCATAATCGTGGATTAATCTGGGGCCGACACAATTTTAATGCCTGCACAAATATACATATGTTCGAATAATAGTCAATTAAACGTAGACAACCTCTTTCTTACATACACAGAGGTAAATGCAAACATCTTTTAAGAATAACGAATACAGATATATTTAGAGGAACAGACACAGAAACAAAATGTATGAAAAGCAAATTGAGATAGATTGATAGAGATTGCGATGGATATATACATATGAAGAGACGAAGCTAGCTAGCCAGATAGATATGCCCATATATATATATATATATATATATATATATATATATATATATATATATATATATATATAGAGAGAGAGAGAGAGAGAGAGAGAGAGAGAGGGAGAGATAGATAAGTTACGATAGATATACTTATGAAGAGACTGAGGTAGATAGGTAGGCAGATAGAAGAGATTACGATATACGCATACATATGAAGATAAATATGAGCAGACTAGATAGATAGATAGATAGATAGATAGAAGAGATTACGATATATACATACATATGAAGACAGATATGAGCAGACTAAAACAGATAGATAGATATGAACAGATTAAGATACATAGATAAAAAGAAAGAAAACTACGGTAAATAATATTTTCAACTAACTTTATAATACGACATTATGAATTAGATACTAAAGTAGATACTAAGATAGAAAAACTATGAATCGCTTAAAGAGATAACAAATCTATTTATGCAACATGGAAAAACAATTGATAAGATAGACTGGATAATTACCTAACAGATGTCGCTCTCTCTTACTAATTGCTATTCCATGGTAAGATACCAGCGCATATGTACAGATAGATAGATATGAATATATTTATATATGAGTAGATTGAGATAGGTAGGTATGTAGGTAATGAGTACGGCCAAAATTTCCTACTGCCCTCTTTTTTTAAGTTACAGTCTGAATACCGAGTTGAAAACCATTTTTATAATTGAAACGCTGAGAACTTTTGCCGATACCCAATAGAATAAGTAGCAAAAGAAATGAAAAGAAATCAAAGATGTAATAAGGATACGAATCACAGACAAGTAATCAAGAGACAGAGAAAGGTAAAAAGAGAGTGGCAGAGACAGAGAAAGAAAGAGAGTAATTGGAGTAAGGGAGGAGTGGTAAGGGTCCGAAAAAAGAGAAGGTGAACGTCAATGAGAAGGATAAAGTAGAAAAGAAGCAAGAAAATAAAAAAGGAAAAAAGAAAAGAAGAACGCGCCTTGTGAATGGGAAGAGCGTTGCATCCAACTGCCCTTAACTTGATTGGTTTGATTGAAATCTTTTTCAGGTAATCATGCTGGAAATTGGGTGACTGCAGTTGAGTCATAATCGGCTTTTAACATCAAGCGAAAATAATGTATGTGTATGAGAGAGAGAGAGAGAGAGAGAGAGAGAGAGAGAGAGAGAGAGAGAGAGAAAGGGTAAAGAAAGAGAGAGAGAAGGCAAGAATGGAGCTGTAAAGAGGGGAAAAGAAGAGAAAAAGAAAGAGAAAAATTGAAGCATGCTGCATTTTCGGAATACACTCGTTTTATAAATAGCCACAAAATAGCTTTGCATTTAATTATTTCGTAGAGAGCTTATATCCGGCAACCTGTGTCCACCGCATTTATTCATCCGGGCATTTTTGCTTCTTTCATTGGAGCGAAAATGAGACAGACAAGTTATATGCAAATGAATGGTTACACGTCACGAAGGTAGCGGTGGCCGTTGCAGCAGGGACTTGGTGTTTGGAGGGGTTGGGGATGAGTGGATTTCAGGATAATGGGAATAAAGTGGTAGTTTTGTGGGGTAGGCGGGGTGGGCTTTGTATTGTTAGGGGCTGGGTAGAGATAGGACGAAGAAGGGCTCTGGTTCAAATTACTCATCGCCAGAAGCTAACTGTCGGCAGTGTGAGGAGAAGCCAGTAAAGGCGGTGAAGTCAATGGTTTGTCTGAGACGCTTGTTGTTTTGCAGACACAACAAGATTATGGCAGCATGCGAGCATTGGTCCGGTTTCGCTTGACCTCGGCTTAGCAGAAAGACCTCCACCGGTCACAGGGAAACTCTCTCCGACTAAAAAAAAAACAAAAAAAACTTTGCTATCATGCCGGCTTCATTTCCTCTTTTCGTCTCTGTTGATTTCGATAATCACTTTTGCCAATAAACTCGTCTTCAAGTTTAAAAAATACAAAAAAAAAAAAACAAGGATATTTGCTGGCACAAGATAGTTACAAAACACAATGCATGGCTGTGTGCGTATATTACTAAATGTTCAAGACACGAGAATCACTCAAGGTAGACAGTTATTGAATGAAGTTGTATGTAGAGGAAGAAGTAAGTGCCCCTTATGAGGATATATAGGATGATAACAATTGCCTCTAGACGTGAATAAATTAAGATTGAAGTTATCAGGGAAGCATTCATTCGAGAGTCTGTTCCACACAGCAGTGGTTCTTGGGAAGATACTGTCTGAGTGGAACTTCCTTCTTACCAACAGAATAAAAAGGGAATGAGGATCATTCGACCCTGTGTATGTGGCCTGGCGTGGCGTGGCGTGGCGTGGCGAGGTTTAACTGTAAAAGTCCGAATTGGTGCAACTAAAGAATGTAGATCTTCTGAACATTTGTCATGGAAATAGCAATAGAGTAGTGAGAGGCTTGCGGTGTTTCGTCTGTGGGAAAAGGGCTAAAGGGTTGAAAATAATTCATCGCCTACAAGTCCGCGTAAGAGCTTTTGAACTCTGTCGTGGTTGGAAAGTGAGGATTAAGCAGCTTCAGATCTGCCATCAGTACTACATTTATTGCCTGATCTAACTCTTGTAAAGAGATTGCATGATAGGATATGTTAGGTACTTTCTGGGGCGATACAAGAAACCGCCCATTTTTCTAGAGAAAGATCGCATAGATGAGTTCCACGTGAGGTCTGGGGTGAACCCGAGTTCTTACAGACGTTAAAAGAAAGGGGCCTTATTGAAAGTATAACCTTTCATCGTGACTGGAGAAAATTCAGGGTCTGATCGGTGATGATAAAACGTTACTATATTGGTTTTGTAAGTATTACGTGCAACAAGTCAGTTTTTCCCTCAATGAGGAGTTCAGAAAAGAATTCATCTGTTAGTTTCTGATCATCTCTCGCTCTCTCTCCTCTCTCTCACTTTTCTCTCTCTCTCTCTCCACACACACACACACACACACACACACACACACACACATATATATATATATATATATATATATATATATATATATATATATATCAGCAGAGAGCAAATACAGGCGATCCCTGTTTTGAATAAGTAGATTACGTGATGGTAAAGAAAATGTATATATGGGAATTAGCGTGGGTCTAACTGATTACTATACGGATTAATATTCGGTGGTTACTATTCGAGCGAGTGTTGTCAAGCAAGTACCATTAGTGTGAGTGTTATTCGAAGGCGTCTGACGCAGTATTGTTCAACGGCGTACTATAGTTGTATCTGCGATTACAAAGTCTCTACTACAACCAGCATTAGGAAAGTGACAACGAGTGTTCGTTGACATTACAAAAGTGGCAACGAGTGTTCGTTGATATCACAATATATATATTCAGCCTATCACCAGTTCTTACTAATCACGTGTTGAAATAATGTGGGATATGAAAAATTTAGAAACAAATGAATATATAAATAAAAACTGAGTTGAAATTCCGTCGGATTCTCATCAAAATTTAAACTATATATATGTGTGTGTGTGTGCGCGCGCGCGCGTTTGTGTGTGTGTTTTCCCTCACCGGTGGCACAAAGTTATGTTACCGGTGTATACAGAAGGAGGCTTACACAAGAGAGTTCCTGTTTTAGTATTTTTAATTTGATGTAACTACAAAACATTTCGTTTTTAAACTTGTCTTGATAAAGTACCTCAGAGGCCGAAACGCGACGGCAATGACTAAAAAAAATATTTTCCATTTGTCTTTTTGTGTTATCTTCAGAATTATTCTGAGAAATTTGACACACACACATACACGCACAGTCACAAACACATACACACATACACATATATATGCATATGTGTGCATGTGTAAATTATTTTCAGATAGAGTCTATCTGTAAAAGAACAAAATGAATAAAAAGACAAGAGGAAAAA
>OZ010572.1:60962859-61040359 GCA_963932145.1 Acanthosepion lycidas | reverse complement strand
TACCTATTATAGTCTTTCAGTACACTTATTTACATGCATGTATCTATTTATCAATCTATGAAATTATTTTAATGTGTTATCTATCTATCTATCTATCTATCTATCTATCTATCTATCTATCTATCTATCTATCTAAGTTGTTTGCACTTAATGACGCACTTTTATGTATGGATCGAAACACTTCAAAATAGAGACGCACAATAATTTATTATTATTTTATTTCATTTTAATACTATTGTTGAGTGCATCGACCAGAGAATTCTAATAAAAAATAAAAAGGAGTAAAATTATTATTATTATTAGGAAGAAGAATAACAATGACAACAAATTAATAATAATAGTGAAAATACTTCATTTAAAAATTGAAATAAATAATTATCCTACACTTTTCATGTTATGACTCTTCAAAAGGCGATCATGACACTCCACAGCTCACTTTTTAAATAGCTGTGAATTACCATAAGTATTACAATGTTATGGGAAAGGTAGTGTTATACTTCTAAGCGGTTTTGAGTTCAGTTATCTTTTCTTAGTCTGGGTGTCCTACCAAGGCTAAAGAGTCGAGTCTCCTCTACCATTTCACTTAGAGGAAAACGAAATCATGACTTTTCCAAGAATATTAGTGCAAAGTGAATAAAACATCTTAGCCATTCCGACTAAGACTTTTTAAAATTCTGTACGTCGATTCCATTTTCAGCGGTATAAACCTTTATGTCACTCATATTCGCATATCCTAAAACTGCTGTTGCCACTAGGTAGCGAAACAAAGATGGTGTAGAAAATACAAATAAAGTGTTTGAGAGAATGACTTTAGATCTCTATTCGGTTCTGTCTGTACAGCCTTAGGAGTTGTGGAATGCGTGCTCAAGTTTTGCATCAACCCATAGTGCTATGTTAAAATGGAATAAATGTAGTAATAATAGTAAAAAATTTCCCTGTAAAAGGCATTTTAACACACACACACACACACACACAAAAAAAAAAAAAACAAACAAACAAACAAACAAATTGTTAATTTTTTTTATGTAGTTTCTTTTGTTTTCATCCATGGTGACAGAGGTTGGTTGGGGACTATATCATTTTTATATTTTTTAAATAATAATAAATGTTTTACAGGTAAAAAGTTGTGTGGGAATGATGAGGGAAAAAGTTTGAATATTTGAGGGATTGATATGTTTATTATTGATATTTTAATGTGGATATGTTTATTACTGATATGTTTGTACAATCAATACAATACATTTTGAGCGCATGTTTTGTTTTTCCTTACTGCATGCATACTTTTGCATACATATATACGAGGTAAGTAAAAAAATTATCCGCACTTTCGTCAGAAAGTTAGGATAGTTTTTTACTCACCCTCGTATATATATATATATATATATATATATATATATATATATATATATATATATATATATATATATATATATCTGACGGTTAATATTTCCGTTATAATATCCATATAACCACTCTGATGATGGCTCATGTGAGCCGAAAGCTTAGATCGACGACCAATATCCAAATGTTGGACAGTTTTTGTCTTGATTTTCTCTTGAAATTAAAGCCATTATACGACATTTGGAAAGGCTAATGATAAAACATAATAGACATTCGTTGTCTCATATATATATATATATATATATATATATATATATATATATTTCTAAAGAATTAATAGATTTTTTATTTTTAATACGACGTTTTATTACTTCAAACATTATTATAGTGGGCACTTCGTATTTGAAATTGATGAGTTATTTTTATATATTAAATATATCATCCCTTTCCATAGTTATATAGCATACGTGTCGCCAGTGCTGCATATGGTTTTGAATTCAGTTGCTCTTCTCCTAGACTGGTTTGCAACCGCGGCTAGACAGCGCACTCTACCCTGCTTTTTAACACATAGTTAGATATGGGATGGGGAATAGATGTATTGACGTCAATTCAAAGAGTATTTGTGAGAGAGTGAATGCAACGAACTCGACCAGTATTCGAACTTGGCTTATCGATTTCGCGTTCCGAGCCACTAACCATTGCCCAACCTGCACATTCTAACAATATCATTTAATTACAGCGTGGAGTTTTGAACTCTGTGATTTCAACTTCGGTTGACTTGTGCTGTAGACACCCCCGACAAAATTTGGGAACAAAAGAAAAGAAAAACGACAAAAACGAATAAAAATTTCACGCACACCGTGCGATCGATGGAAAATCTTATGAAACAGTTGATTGACTGATATAGATGGATAGTTTTGTCTGCCTGACGCCTATTGTCACTTATTTCATTCAGCCTCAACTTATCAATTCTTACAGTGAAGACAAAATAAGCGAAGAAAACACAATGCCTTAATTTTATACACCTGACTTTTTTTCGGTGCTATTTTTGACTGCAAAATATGAACAATTTTAATGCAGTCTATTGCAGTTCAATAGAGTGACGCCGTTTGTATTTCTCATGCTTTTTTTTATTATTTATAAACCCACTTTGTATTTATTAGCAAGTTAAGCGTATGAATGAACTTAAAAATCGAAAGTAATTGAATAAACCTCAGAAAAAAACAAAACAAAAAACGATGTGTTAAATGCGTAACGAATAAATAAAATACAGTTGGGAGCAAGTTTAATATAAATGAAACACACCTCAAGAATATAAAAAAAAATGTAAATTATTACCAACAGATTCTGTCTGAAGAAACTGTAAGAATGTGTCGTTGTTATTGATTATTATCTTTTTTGAACCGAAATGCTTATTTTGGTAATGATAAAGAAAATATCGGGAAATTTAGAAGCAGTTTGTTAGCTTTTGTTCCTTTACAAATTTTGTTATCAAATCAGATTAAAGCTTCGAAATGAAGGGAAAGTCTGAAAAACAACACATGCTTGTTTATCTATAATTGAACCTTCTTCTTCTTCTACGTACCATGTCCCTTCAAGAGGTGAGAGATCATGACTCTCCACAACTTCCTAAACATTTTTAGCTTTTTGTTTTTCCCCCATCTCTCCTATCCATTTCCTCGAGCTTGTTAGGTAGGTTATTCATTGGGTGAGTAAGTGTTAAATTCTCCCATTCCATTGCACTTTCAAACAAAAAATATATCGTTAATATTTTGATATTTATTTAAAAATTTTCAGAAGCCTGTTTTGCTAATTTTACGAAACTTCTATTTTAGTTTTTTCTGTTTCATCTTGCAGCTGAAGAAAGAAATTATAATGTGAAACTGTTACTGAGCGTCTGTGAATATTACCTGGCCGCACGCGAAATCTACAGTGTAGATACGGAAGAATGCTGAAAATCTTTCAACTCGAGTAAGTAGCTTTTCCCTATAAAAAGCTGATATTTGATTAGATTTGGGAAAATGAAGAGAGCCGAGAACTTTTCAGCCTCCACATCGTAAAGAGATTTGGCTTCAAATTAAAGATGAAAAATTGTAATATTAGGTATAATGTAACCTCAAAATTCGTTCTGTTTTTGTGATTAGATGCCATTAGAAGCATTTAGCATTTACTACTTTTATTCATGAAATCGTCTCCAATTGTACTTTAACAGCTGCAATAATAGCTTATATTTGCAATATACTTGTATTATAGATTTTAAAAACGAACGTTTTAAAAAGTTAATATATTAAAATGGGGAGAAAGAGCAAGGAAATTACATACTGTAAAAGACGTAAACCGAAAATAAAAACAACAAAAAAACCGGTTATTGCTCGGTTTTCAGGGCTTAGACGATGTAAGGACATAAATTCATTAGCTTTTCTTTTTTTTGTTAGAACATTTCGATTTACCACTTTACAGAAAGTATTTTCCCCAAAACCTCTGCTGTTTTAATATATATATATATATATATATATATATATATATATATATATATATATTAGGTTGGTGCAAAATTAATGACGCAATAATGTTGTTTTTTGACGTATTTTTTAACGTCAAAAAACGACATTATTACGTCATTATTTTTGCACCAACCTAATATATATATATATATATATATATATATATATATATATATATATATATGTATATGAAGAAATATAGTCTTAAGATGTGCTATATTTATGGAATAAAGTGCTCAATATCAGAGATAGAGCGTGTGTAAATATAAAAGTGAACATAGAAGTCAACACTTAGAGGCGACAGTCTGTTTCATGCTAGATGCAATCGTCAGGCCACGAGTGCTGTTATTTTTCTCGGCTATTTATATATATACGGGTCAGTGGTGCATTGTGGGTAGTCTATTTTGGCGGTTATTTTACTGGAAGCCGTTTATTTGTTTATTTATTTATTTGGGTTAAATTATTTTGCTTGTTTTTATTTATTTTTATTTTTTTTTTAATTTTTTTTTATTTCTTATCTTATATATTTATTTATTTTTTATTTTTTTATTATATATATATATATATATATATATATATATATATATATATCATGTGTTGATATATACTTTTATATAATCTGAATAAATTCTTTTCTTTAATGAAAATTATTTGCTTTTCTCTATGCTTGTATTGAGCCGCGCTCAGTGTATCGGTGACATCAGTGAAGATTGATGTCACCCGCTGTTTTACATATCTGAGTGACACCACTGTAGTCTTTTGCCGGTAACAAATTTAGATCACTGCGCCTCCCTCTCGACCCTTTCGTCTTGTTTTTGCTTTGCATACTTCAGTCAGTGTGACTCAGTGGAGAAAGCATGCTTGGTATTTTCGATTTCTCGAGGATTTTCTCGAGACAGAATCTCAATATTGGATACAAAGTATCTAAAATAAGACAGCCGAAGGGAAATGAATTCAGGCGTTGTTCCTGAGTGACATTGGTTATCCATTTTCCGCTGCCGTAAAGAAGGGTGCTCAAGAAAATATTAGGCTCTCGGGCAGAATTTGCGGCTTTTCCATTCCTTCTTGACCACTCTAAATATGGTAGATATCTTCACTCTTTGTCTGTTTTTTGTCTTTGTGTACACATACCTGGCTTTTTCCCTTTTCCCACAATGCCAATTAATAACGGCCTCGTATTCCTTCTCTTTCTCTTTCTCAAATTTTTCTGTTTTTCTATTTCTTCCATTTTTTAAAAAAAATTAAATCATAACCTTAAGCTTGTTACTACTTTTATTTTTCTCATTTTTATTATTATTTTTCATACCAGCACGAGTTGATAGCTGACTGGAGATCAAGAGACAACAAGTCTCTCTTGTATTCCAGCATTCCGCTTAATATTCTTACCGATTTTATTATTGCTTTGTTGACTGGGCCTCGAACAAAACGATCGCATTTCCTGGAAATTTACTGGGTGGATGATTGTACACGCAGATATAGACCTAACAAGTATTTGCCTGTAGACTCAATAATAAACCCACCCAAATTTTTATCTATAGACCCAACTGATATTTGCCTATAGTTTCAAGTATAAGTCCTATTCATTTTTGCCTATAACCTTGACAACAAATATTTGCCTATAGACTCAAGCATACACTCAACCAATGTTTTCCTATAGGCTTATGTAAAGGGTGTTCCAATAACTTGGACCGATTTTAAATGTGAAATAAGTTTAAGCTAATGATGTTTTTCTTTTTCTTTCAGATTTGGCTGACATTTGGCCGATATTATTTTTCACACGTAATTGCCTTGAGTTAAATAACATGATCCAATAGAGAAATAAATAAATTTTCACCAATAACACTGATTTATTTACTGCTGACTTTGATCCGTCTTAATGAAACACCCTTATATATAACCCGTCTTAATGAAATACTCTTTATAAATCCAACTCGCACCTTTCCAAACATCTGGTTATCATGGATTCCATGAGGAAGTACTTTAGTATTCTGGTGCATGATTTAAGACCATGTTGTCGATACAGCCATTCTGACGAAGCTATTTAAATTATGGATTTAAAAAGAAATGTTTTATTTGATTATTTGCTGTTTTTATTCCGTTTCTTATTGAGCCTACCGCTGAGTGGTCTCCTTTGAATGCTGTTTCCCATGTCTATGGTGTTTGTAAACTAAGAGCAAGGACACACCAATGTACATGAAGCAAATCTGACACTCATTGCCATTTGTCCTTTGGAAACTTGTTGGTTGATTGGTTGTTTTGTTTTATGGCATATCAACCTCAGTAAGACATTTAATACCAGCAAAATTTTTGAAATAGATTCATAGTGATAGTTTGGCAAAAAAAAAGGTGTGTATTTATACATATATATTTGACCCATTTTCCAATTACTCATATTTTTGAGTACAATCCAACTTCTTTTAGGAAATTTAAAAACTTGGATGGTTTTATTTTCGTAAAATTTTTTTTTAATTTACTCACTTGGTAATATTTTGTTCACACTAGATCAAAATCTACACACGCTAACAGTAGATGGATGTTTCACTGTAAATTTGAATTATTACTGATAATAATTTTTCTTTCAAGAATTATTGCTGATAATAATTTTTTTATTACAAAGTATTTCTGGTATTAAAACCTATTTTTGCAAAAGTTTGGGTGCTGAATATTTGCCCATAGCTGGGGACATCAGCAATTATGAGGTGATTCTACGCTCCTCAAAACCTCCTGATCAGAGACCTTGCTGTTTGACGTAGTTTACCGTTTTACCCAGGACACGGGGTGTAGTTTATCGTCATACCCAGGACGGCCTTTGGAAACTATGCATTAACATCCAGCAGTACAGTATTTGTTCTACTTTTGGTTTCACATATTTTTGATGCAGTGATTGGTGGATAATTTTAGTTTATATATTAGGTTGGTGCAAAAATAATGACGTAATAATGTCGTTTTTTGACGTTAAAAAATACGTCAAAAAACGACATTATTACGTCATTATTTTTGCACCAACCTAATAGTTTACTTCAGACTGTGTCCTAGAAGAACTAAAGGTTGATGGTAGTTGTTCGGCCTGATTTTAATATTTAATGGAACCTTTCCACCAAACCGTTGACCTCTGGATGGTATGCAGTAGTCCAAATTCTTTTGCTCCCTAATAGCTTCATCAATTAGGTTGAATCGGAGAGCCGAGTTCAAATTCCAGTCGAATTCATTACATTCACTTACGTGCTAATACCCTTGGGAATCCTCTTCTCCTCTCCCCAGCTATGGGTAAATAGCAGGACAGGCCGGGTTCTATAGCCTTGGATGGCAACTGGTCTACAACAGAAAGAAATGGCAACCTACTGCGGGAAAAAATCTGCCTCGAAAGATAGATGATCGCCTAAGCCTGTATCACGCATTGCACATAACTGGCTGACGTTGGACTGGAATTGTCGACTTCTGTCTGTAGGGATGACAGTCGGTACATCGAAACGGGTTCCTCATCCGGAGATATTAGGTTGATGCAAAAATAATGACGTAATAATGTCGTTTTTTGACGTTAAAAAATACGTCAAAAAACGACATTATTACGTCATTATTTTTGCACCAAACTAATAAAAAGCTTTGCTGTAGTTTCTGTCGTAATATCTGACATAGAAAGAGCTTTACACCGGCAGGTGAAACGATCGACGCATGTCAAAAAACAAATATGCCTCTCACAGGAGGAGAAGGCAGTAAATATGTCCACGTAAATGTTCATCTGGGGGTCGGTAAGAATTGGAAGATGGACAAGTATATCTTCCGACTTTAGCCCTTTCATATGGTACACAAGTCTTTGACCACAACCGAATGTCCGTCTATATACGAGGACACACAAAAGTCTCTTATGACTAGCCTGTTTGAAGCATTAGACTATGTGATTTCCTCTGCTTTCTTCACTGCCGTGGGCAAATGTCTTCTCATCCACGGTCTTCATGGCGGCTATAGTTCGTCATCACACTAATTTGAAGTCACTCGCCGACTGTAACATGCTCTCATGAATTCATCTTTCTCAAAAGGAGATAATCGTCCTTTGTATCCCTATAAGAGTATCTTGCAGAAAATTTTATAACTCAACCTATTATTTAATCTACGAGGTTAGAGTGTTCTCGTTTTAGTGTCCATGCTCAGGCAGAAATAAATATTATGTAAAAGGAATTATATATATATATATATATATATATATATATATATATATATATATATATATATATATATATATATATATATGCACTACTCCGCTTATCGTTGTACTTACGTATTATTACACGTATGTATATATGTATGTATGTATGTTTACTAGAGTATGGGTGCATGTGTAACCAAGAAATGTCAATATGAAAATGCAGCCAAGACAGTGAATAGCAAGTATTTTATCGCTTGTTAAAAAATTGATTTTCTTTTTGCTTGTGTGCTTTGTTTATTTTTAGGATTAAAAAATTTCCAAAAAAGCTGTTTATCAAGTTCAACATATTTAAGTAAATGAATAGATTATCTAACAAAGGGAAACCTGCGTCATTCACTGAAAATGTATTTAAAAGTAATGTCAGCCAGTTCTACGACAAAATATAATAGCCTTGAAATATGGCACACACGAAAAGAATAATAAGGGTGATGACGATGATGATAATAGCCGTCATAATTTTAGTAGTAGTAGTAATAAAAGTAGTAGTTTATTTTTACTTGTCGACATGACCTAATCATGGTCAACAAAGGAAAGTATATTAGGTTGGTGCAAAAATAATGACGTAATAATGTCGTTTTTTAACGTCAAAAAACGACATTATTACGTCAATATTTTTGCACCAACTTAATATAATCGGACTTCAAAATCAGCGACACTGTCAACTGTGGCTTCACTTATCCGCGTTTGGTCCAACATGCAAAACTTTCGATTTCAATACTAAAAAATATTAAACTAAAATTATTTTGCAAGATATACTTCTTAAGATAAATAAAACAAAGCGACATAAATGTAAATAAAATAATAATAATAATAATAATAATAATAATAATAATAATGATGCCATCATTAATCAATTTAGATATCTTCAACGCCATCAAAATTTGAATCATCAGGTCTTGAGTGAAAAAGTTCAAAAGGAAAACGTTTGTCCATTCACACTTAGAATGCTTTTCTTAAATTCCATTCATTTTTAATATTGGTTTGCCACGCAATTCATAAATCTTTATTATTTTTAGTTTGGCCTCTCCTTTTCTTTCAAATCGACTTCATTATCCACGGATGAATCTATCGCTGATTGCAAGGTCCTACTGTACATATAAAATGATATAATTTGTAGTAACGGCTGAGTTCCAGAAAGAAAGTAAAGAGGAAAGTTAAATATTTTTCTGAGTTGGTGAGTTACCTTCCCTCTTCTTTCATATCGACTTCACTATGCACGCGTGGATCTGCCGCGGATAACATGGCCCTATTGTATAGATAAAATGATCTTTAAATCTTCTAAACGAATCGAATAAAAAAAAAGGCAGGAACGGATTCAGTGGAAACCACGACAAGGTTGTTATAGCTATCCGTTGAATTATGGCATATTTTGGTCCTATACATGATGATGAATGAACTCGCTATTTAAGAGATCAACCGGTTAATCATCTCTCTACACCTGAAAATATGGCACATCGACAAGTAAGATTTGACCGCAAAAAATATCAAATGAAAGAAAAGCAAATAGAACATAAATCTCTTTTGCACGTCTTCAGTAAGTTCATTATAGATTCCGGATACATGCCTTATATATTAGATTGGACTTTTTCTTCATTACAGTTTCAGTATATATCCTCTCTATATGCTGTATATATGTTCTATATATGCTGTATATATGTTCTATATATGCTGTATATATGCTTTATATATTAAACGTTTCGTTCACAAGAATTTTTTGCAACACGCTGACGCAGTATTTAGTATTGTTGACGTTATCCCTAATATTATCTATCGAAATTTACAAACACTATATTTCGTTCGATTTCGCAAACCAATCAATGAAATTTGAATAAGCTGATTTGTCTGGAAAAATACTTTCACAAAAACCCTACTTCGCGGTTTTTACGCACCCCGGTAAAACCAACTGTACTTTGTAACCCCTTACCTGTTTGTACTTCTTCCCCAAATTTGGATTCGATCGGTCAATATCTGAATATTTTAGAGGATATGGCAGATAGACTAATGGAAGTCACAGAATTTTATATATAGATTACAGATTCAGTATATATGCTGGTATAAATGCTCTATATATTAGATTGGGATTTTTTGTTTCATTACAGATTCAGTATATATGTAACATGTATTCACTTAGTTCATTATAGATTGGACACAGTCACCATTGAGAACGTTGATAATACCATTTTGTTGATACTATCTAAACTACTTTTATATGCCATGTCCCTTTAGGACGTGGAAGAACATAGCTCTTCACAACAATCTAGCCTTCGCAGTTCCAAGCAATATTCAACCCTATCCTTTTTTTGCCATTCATTTACACAAACTTATCAGGTAGGCCACTTGCTGCTTCCCTCTGCCCTTCATGAGTTCAGTATGTTCTGTGAGCGTCAAAATCTCCAAGCCCTCTTTCCTCATTATGCGTTCTAGAAATTTCTCTTTCTGATTCTAGTTATAATTGTCTTTTTGTTTCTATTTTCAGTAAAACGCCCTCGTTTCTCACATGCTCCATCGATAGTATTCTCAGCATCCCCTTCTGTAGATGCGCATCTTTGTTGCCTGAAGTCTCTTCTTCATTTGGTTCACACCAGATGAAGAAGAGACTTTTGAACAGAAGATGTTAATCTATTGTTCCCTGATTAGGATTAGGTTTCCAGTTCCTTCTAAATTCTTTTCATTTTCTTTTACTCCAAGCAGTTCCTTGCATCTTAGTGGCATCATCACCTTGTTTGAGGTGAAATGAAAAAAAAAAAAAAAAAAACAACCCCCAAAAAACAAAAAAACTACAACCCTACATGCAAGCCACTGGCCCGTTCATGGCACGCCGATGGCAACGCCAGCGGTCCTCTGGTGGTGGCCACCGGTGGACCTCTAGTCCGCCAGTGGTAACATTGCCGAGACGAACGCCAGCGATCTGACAGTGGACTACCGGCGGTAAACGCTAGTGGCATGCTACCCAGTGGTAGATTTGTGGCTTGTATGGAAAGAAGGAAAAGTCTTTGTTCAGCAAATCTTTCCTTGGTTCTAAATAAGTTGTTTAGATTTTGGAAGGCATCTTTCGCTAGTCCAGTTTTGATTTCACATTTTTCCATCATTTGTTAAAACATTTCCCAGATAAGTAATCTTTTGTATTTGCTTGAGTCTGATGTCTCTAATTCATAAATCACATCTTGGGCTGTTCCTCTTGCTAACGGTCATACATTCGAACTTTTTACAATTGATAATCTTTTTTTCCCGCGTTCCTTTACTACATTGTCTATGATTTCTTGCAGTTTTTTCTTTCCTGAATTAATCTAATGGATCACTCACTCGTTTCTCTGTCAGCCATTGTGGCATGCTGATGATGTGAATTTTTTTCTCAAGTTTCCTGATGATTCAGGAATGAATTCCTACTTTTCTTAAAAGGATTAGTGAGATGTGAACATAAACAGTCACAGCGTGAATTTGAACTCGATTCGTCAATTCTTTTTTTTTCTGATAACCGCAAATTCAATCCAAACCTGAATATTTGTTGCAGAAGACAAACTATGAAAAGACCGTCTTCATCATCCGCAGATGCGTTTCCGTTTGGCAAAACATTAAGTAAATAAACAAATAATCAGACGGATTCAGAACATCTGATTTTGGAACAATGACAAATTCTTGGAAGACATTGTAAATATCTTCAATACGAGGGGATGCTGAAAAGACCAAGCTGATAATACATTGCTTTTCGTTTATCTTATTTCGTGATAGCTTTATATATTGTTTTTATTTTTAATGATTTTTACTTTTAATAATTTTTTTCTTTTAATGACTTTTAATTTTAATAATTTTTATTTTTTTTTAATGATTATTACTTTTAATGATTTTTACTTTTAATAATTTTTGCTTTTAATGATTCATTGATATATTTTGTACTTTTAATGATTTATTTCTTTTTACTTTAATGATTTAAATTCTGTCTTATATGCGACAATAGACTTAATGTGAATATGTTAACATAAAAACGCGAGATTACTCATGCAGAAATTATAAGCAACACAATTGCAAAATTACTTAAATATTTCTCTTGATTATTTTTATGGTACAGATAAAATAATAGTGATAATAATAGTGAATAAAGAATGCTAATTTAAAATATGTAAGCATCATAAGAAGATAGCTTTTATTTTAGACACGGCAATTTTTGAGACACCACGCTAAACATTATTTATCATTTCAACCAACCATCCAATATTTAAGTTAATAATAATAATAAGAAGAAGAATAAGAGCGAGAAAACTTCTCACATGTCACTGCATGCATCATTCTAAGGCCGATGTGTGACGGAGAGAGAGTCTGAAAAACACACAAGCACACATATTTTTTTTTTTTTTTTAGTGGAATTGGAGTGGATTTGAACAGCGAAAGTAAATCAGCAATTTGGTTTACTGATGGGAAATCTGATCTAGGGCACGAGCTGTACCCATTGGAACTGGGTCATTAGAAGACAATGGAAATGGACGGAATAATTTTTATTGATTAAAACTTGGAATAGATTTTGAATAGTAAAATTAAGTCAGAGCATTTTGTTTACTGATGTGGAAATTTGATCTAGGCCAGAAGTTGTACCCATTGAATCTGGGTCATCATGAGACAATGGAAATGGCCGAAATAAATTTTTTTCGATTAAAAAAATCGAGTTGAGTAAGCTAGAAGGACCTTTTGAATTCACTTGATTTTGGTTGAAACAGCCAAAACCCTGTGATAATCACGTGCAACCAAGGTTCAGTTATAACCAGCCGGATTTTTTCTATATATAAACGAGTAGTTATGTTGAAAAAGGCAGACCGGAGAAATTTCTTGAAGAGAGAAGAGAGAGAATTGGCCCGGGTGAGCGTACAGACGGGCGGGCGTTTAGACGGGCGAGCGTAGAGACGAAAGAGACTCAAGAAGGAGAGAACGTGACGTCAGAGATTGGAACGAAGTGTCCGCTAATATGTGCTGTTGAAATACGGCTGCTCTGCAACCACGAATATTACTACTACTGTTACTACTGCTTAGTAGGAACGCCACTATAAACTTTAAGCCACGCACAGAATTCTTATTTTCCCATCGCAAGAGTCGTATATTGTTCTGAGACGATTTAACAACAAGTTAATCATAACACACTCTCACTCTGTCCAGAATCCAGTGTATGCGTTTTTACGTCAATTACTTTTCTTTTCTGTAACCCGTTTCTTTTCTATACTATTCTTTTCTGCTATATAAAAGACATTAACAATTCAATCATTGAATAGTTGTTTGTCCGGCTTTCTGCAGATATTATTTTTTGTTTTTTATTTTGCTGCATTCTAAATTTCTTAGCGCAGACTCTCCAGCCGTGTCTACATCTTCAGTCGACTGTGAATGCATGAACATCACTTCTGCTTTCTGTATCAAACCAAATACAATGTGGACAGGAAGCAGGATTAAACAGTGGACCGGTCGAATAATCTACGGATGCTCAGGGGACCTACGGCCACTCCCTTAAGTTCGGTTAGGACCGAGTAGACGATTCAACCCAGAGTAAGATGTCGGCGGTTGAAGGGCTGGGGTGAAAGTGCTAGAGATGTTGATCGTCTGTTTGTGTTCAGATTCGAATGAAGTAGAAAATTTTTTCAACTAGAACACTTTTACAAAACGACAATAATTTATCATCAAAGATACCTAAAAACTACAGAAGCCTTGATGATGATCTGTATCAAAGAACATGGAAGAAATAAGAAACTTTAATCCGTAATAAAAGAAGCCAACAAATTCAAAAGGGAAATTCAAGTGGAGGAAGAAGAGCAAATAAGCTATTATACACCTACTGCGGCGGAAAGAAATAGATAAAAAAGAACGCAAAAGCAAATAGAACGAACCAAATACAGAAGCAATGGCAAGATAACCCTTTTCATGGTCAGTACTAAACAAAATGCCTGTGCTAAACAATCTTATGCAGACAAACACAGTACCGACAGGTAGCTGCGTAGTGCGAAATTAAAAGCTGAAATTTTTATTCTTGCTGACTAAAAATTATCAAACATACTAAAAATTGTTTCGACTCCAAATACAGATTCTGTGATAAATATTCAGAAACAATTGACCATCTTGCATTCGGTTTCATGGGGGGGGGGGGTTAGCTTTCACCGAATGTAAAACTAGGCATGACATGATGGGCCAATAACTGCAGTGGAAAATCTGCAACTTTTATTGGAAGGTAGCTGCAAGAAATTTGTATGTACACCTTCCAGACCCGGTTACAGATATAGGATCTATAAGAATTGTGTGAGACTTTAGAATAGACAGAGGCAAAACAATCAAAGCTAAATAACTACAAAAACAAAATATGCTTTCTTATTGACATGGCGGTTCCTAAAGATTAGAATTTAGCTTTTGGAAGATCTTCAAAAAAAAAACTATCAAATACAAGAACCCTTTTAAGTTGTAATCTAAAAACATGTGGCGCATGAAGACATTAACAATTTCAATTGTGATTGGATCTCTGGATTTCATTGAAAATGGTTATGATTAGGATCATTAAATAATTACCTAGCAGTCCACACCTTAAAGAAATACAAAAATTCCCACTTGCACAGTTCATTATCTAAGAAGGGCTTTATCTTTGTAAAATGTGTGTATGTTTTAGTGTGTTTGATTTTTATTTTTTTACACAAATTATTCAATGGAGCATGTTATCGTGTTATTTCTGAATTTAGGTCGCTGGTTGGGACACGGAAGGAAATGAATATGCAACAAAAATCAAAGGAAATGGTAATAAATAATAATAATAATAATAATAATAATAATTTCCTTCCATTTCATATACTTTCCTTGTTTCAGGGTGAAGCCCATACAAATGATTTACTTATCTTTACTACATGCTCCTCAAGACTTTTGGCTTGTATTTTTGTCTGCTTGTTCATATTTCAATGTGTGTGCATATATGTGTCGGTAGCTTTATATATTTGTATGTAAAATTACGGGTTGTAAACGGAGAAAATGAAATTTCGATGCGCCCCATTTAAATACAAAACCAATTCCAAGCGATTAATGCATTATTTCCTCAACGACAAAAAATAAAAAAAATTAAAAAGAAAATGATTTATTGCGGGTGTGGTTGTTTATTGCCAGAACAATATGGCATCGGAAGACGAAAATAATTCCAAACTCAGACAAATGATATTAGTTTTCTTTTTGAAAATCGGTCTAAAGAAGACAAAAACGTAAAGAAAAAAGAAAGAAATTTTTTTGATGTTTTTGTAGAACAGCAATTAAAACAATATGAGAATAAGTTGGAGGAAATTTATTGTACTTAAACCAATCACATTTTTGAGGAAAATAACACTACCAGAAGCAAATGTGGTTTGTGCTAGAAATCTGATCTTTGTCAAGATTCGAACGCAGGACTCAGATTTCGAAAAATAATTCACAATTAATATGCCCCCGATTTGATGCGCGTGCAAATACTCACGACTCGCGTGCGCGCACACAGACACAGAGAGAGAGAGATAGAGAGAGAGAGAGATAAAGAAAGAATCCCACATACGCAAATACACATATATATTTTCCTCGATGGATGATACCCAATACTATATTTCTATATTTAGTTCACTAGTTC
The DNA here is from genome assembly GCA_963932145.1 of Acanthosepion lycidas. NCBI lineage: Eukaryota > Metazoa > Mollusca > Cephalopoda > Sepiida > Sepiidae > Acanthosepion > Acanthosepion lycidas. The sequence goes on along the minus strand of OZ010572.1, from coordinate 61,024,710 downwards.
AATCAAAAGGACATTATTTATGAATGTTAAAAAAAATAATAGTGATTAACCAATTACATTGAATCCGATCTCAATGTCCGCTGTCTTCATCCATCTCTTTTTGGGGGATCTGCCTCTGCTTCTATATCTCTCTCACTATCATTCTCCATATCTCTATCTCTCTCTATATATGCATGTGTGTATGAAGCAGGGTCAGTAAATCTGTGGATTGACACGAAAATATTTAGCGGAATTTTGATCAGAAAATTTAATTGTATAATTGTTCGTTCTATATGATTAGAATTCACTGTTGAATTAATTACATTGATGGATTTGTTTTACGGCTTATCAAACCTTTGTGTATTATTTAAAGCCGAAACATATTTCAGATTGTAGAAGGGTGTTTACAGCACCTGGTTTTGCCAAGCAGTCTCTCATTTAAGTAATAACCGTGGTCGACGCTGCTTAACTTCGGTAATTAAACGAGAACCAGTATTTTCAGCGTGATTTGACTGTAGGCGATTGACAAAGAAGGGAGTTTTCTTGAATAATAAATATCTGTTGTGTCAAATGATTTTTGTGTCATTTGCCTGCTGAATTATTGATGTATATGACTTGACATCGCGAACGAAGTATGTTTTAAGGGCTTTCCGCGACTGTTACAGACCCTTCCATAACAATTCTAAGTGACCTCCAACCTTTGCCAATAAAAATTTTTCTGAAGTACAGTGCGCACTATACTGATTACTTCTTTTATGTGCCTTATTCTTTCTGCTAGTGGACGAACATGGATCTCCACAACTTCCTGTCTTTTGTAACTCTGATTAAGGTTTGTTTTTCTGCTATTCCTCCTAGTCCCTGTTCTGCTAGCCATCTACACAAACTAGTTTTGGTAGGTTATTCGCTGCATTCCTCTGTCTCTGTTGAATTTGATATATCCTGTTAGCGTCAAATTCTCCAAGCCTGCTTTCCTCATTATATGCCCTGAAAATTTCAATCATCTCTTTCTGATTCTAAGTATAAGTGTCCTTTTTGCTTCTATTTTCCTTAAAACTTCCTCTTAATTCACATTTTCAGTTCATGGGATTCTCAGCATACTTCTGTCAGACTACATTTATGTTGCCTCAAGTCTCTTCTTCATTTGAAGCATTCACAGCCATATAAGAGGGTGGATATTACATAAGATTTCAGCACCCTTTTCTTTGTTTCAAAGGAAATTTTCCTGTTTCTTAATACTTATCTTAGGTTTTGGGTGGCATCTTTCGTTAAGGATCAAAGGCAGGATGCTTTTGGTATTTCTTTCATGTAAGATGGTCGAGACAACTGTAGAGGTCTGTTGCCCCTCAGTGTGAGAATCCCGATAATCTGGTTGACATGAGTAACATGAAACTCGGATCCCAGTTGTTACGCATTTAAATACGTACGTGCATACATTCCAAAGGAATTTTATCTTACTGGTTTTTAGACTTGTTTGTGCGTTACCTTTCATTAAGCTCAGTTGTCGCTTTTCCATGATGTGACACCAGATTACTTTATGGCAAGGGATAATCCAAAACATTCTGGGCCTTATCTCATTGGACACCGTCGTCGATTTACCTCATAGTATATATATATATATATATATATATATATATATATATATATATATATATATATATATAAAAGTGAACATTGAAGTCAACACTCAGAGGCGACAGGCTGTTTCATGCTAGACGCAATATTGCGTCCAGCATGAAACAGCCTGTCACCACTGAGTGTTGACTCCAATGTTCACTTTTATATATATATTTACATACGCTCTATCTCTGATATTGAGAACTTTATCCCATAAATACAGCACACCTAAAAGTTATATTTCTTCATATATATATATATATATATATATATATATATATATATATATATATATTGGAGGAAAATATATGACAAAGGGTGCCGGTAATTTCTTCTTTATATTCCCAGCACTTTCCGTTCGTGTACATGTGTAGTTGCGCCAACGTAACAAATTTGGTCTGATGAAGTCCTAAAAGACGAAGCGCGTCATACGAAAACTTCTTTCCACTTATATATGATGAAGGGTTTATGTAGGTTACGCATATACTGGGTGCTTTAGATTTTTTCCAGGATAAACAATCTTTGTATAATAAAAAATTATTATTTTTACCATACATTTTGCCCTCGTGATCATTCTTAACATCTCTCATTCCATCATTTCTTAGGATAAATTGTAAACAAGGGACATTAGTAGAGTAGTGTAAGCAAAGAAGACGACTGCTTTCATATAGCAGTCTTGCGCAATTTGAATGCACAGGTACAGAGAATGTGAAAGAACAAAGTGAAAGAAAGTTTGAGGTTGTGCGCGAGAAAAGTAAAAAAAAAAAAAATTGCCAAAATGAAAAGAAGAATTGAATTAATTTATAAATAAATAAGTTTTAAATACATCGCTGGTTGTTGATTTTATAATATTCTCGTATTTCTTTACATATTACAGCTTATTTTGACAAGTCTTTTCTACACATGAATTCACGGCGAATGAAAGTCTTTAGTTGACATGTATGGAGAGTACACTGCATGTCGAAGAATTTCCCATACTAACTCGATATTCAATTAATGTGTCGAATGTGCAACTAGAGAACGGAAGTTGTCATTTAGCAAAATTAATAGTCTACTTCCTTGATGCTTTGCGACATATCATTCGCTGAATTCAGTTGTTGCTTTTCCATCATACTGCACCGGTTTACTTGTGGCAGTAGATACTCACAAGCTTTCCTCACAGGATTTAGTCCTCAATTTGACACACACACACACACACACACACATATATATATATAGTATATGTGGGTGTGTGCGCGCACGTGGGTGTGCAAAAATCCACGAATAAATAGGTTTTCAAAATTTTTCAATTTAAAACGCTCATTAATATTCTTCAAGCTACATGTGAAAGTCAAGGTAAATTATAAAGGGAGCTAAGTGATGCAATTTAATCATACTTATTATAAAACCCAGGTTGTGTGTGTGTGTGTGTGTGTGTGTGTGTGTGTGTGTGTGTACGTTTATATATTGGATCGGATTTCCTATATTTTTCAATCGATTTCAACAAAACTTCACAGGACTACGTAAAATTACCTTGCGGTGGTTCTGACAGCGCCAAAAATTGAAAAAACACAATTGTTTTTGCACGAAATCAATTTGAAAACACGATTAAGAGGCATCGTGAGAATGAAAGGGGGACAACTCATATCGAGTTATACTTATTATAAAACCCAGGTTGTTTGTGTGTGTCTGTGTTCGTTTATATATGGGATCGGATTTCCTACATTTTTCAACTGATTTCAACAAAACTTCACTTTTTTTAGCAGGTAGTGTTTCTTATTGTCTTGCACACTTTTTTCTTTATTTTTAGATTAAGAATGCTTTAAAAATTCCATTTACAAGACAATTGTTTATAATAAAATTCTATTCAATCGGTAGACTCATAAGGATTGAAAACAATGTTTTTGTTTGAGTTTGGGTTTGACCAATTCGTAAAAAAAATAATTAAAACATGCGTGTTCGTCAATCTTAAACAATAATCATTGTCAATTTTATTTTTCAGTCTTTATGATGGTCGATACTTGATCTATCTCTTACTGTTACATCCCCGGGCAAACGCCAGGCGCTACTGCTAGTAGCGAAAACGAAAAAGAGTAAAAGTTGTTGAAATTTTCATTTTCTTATTTGGTGATGTATGCGGTACAACTCCTCTAAAGTGAACATCTCAGAAAGAATAACTTGTGGCATTGTGGTATATGTAGGATTGATGATGACGGATGAGATTTTGTGGTGAATGAGAAAATTGTAATAAATGAATGGGCCGTGAATCTGGTTAGCTAGTTATAGAATAGTTAGTGCCAACCAGCCCCAACTCATGTCCCCTTTTCGGTCTTTTACCACAATTGCTGTATCCAGACAGTAACAAATCGTAGACAAGTGACGTTTATACAAAGAACATTTTTTATAGATTTTAAAATTTTTATACTTGTATAAAACGTATCTTTTCTTCATTTTCTTATTCAACCAGATATAATTTCTGTTTGAATGACTGATTTATTTTATTTTTACGGCCTATCAACCTTTCTCAGTATTGTAGCATACCTACGGACGATAATGGGTATGTCCCCACTCACATAAATACAGTAGTAAATAGTGTATGTTGGTCCGCAGTCGGAGATTCGTCTCTAGCTGCGCTGGTCAAACTCTCTGCCTCCGGGCAGAGAGGATACCCAGATGAGGCTATGTCGAAGGGCAGAGTCTCGTCTTGGGAAACAGCTAACCGACCCAGTTTTATACGGGATCTACAGAGAATTTTGGGCCGAGCCTACAGGCTCGGATACCCCACATTAAATTCGACCTTGTGCCATATCTGACCGCGTGGGGCAGTTGGTAAATATCCTGCAGTCGGAGATTCGTCTCCATCTGTGCTGGTCATACTCTCTGTCTCCAGGCAGAGAGGATCCTCAGACGAGTCTATGTCGAAGAGCAGAGTCTCGTCTCGGGAAAGAGCTACCTGATCCTGTTTTATACGGGCTCTACGGGGAATTTTTAGCCGAGCCTACAGATTCGGATACCTCACATTAAATTCGGCGGTTGCTACATATCCTGCAGTTGGAGATTCGTTGTGGAATTCACTAGACTCGCTTCTAGCAGTTGACCACTTCTACGCGCCGCTGGCGAATCTTACATGTATTGTTATTGTCCTAAGTATTATTGTTCATTACCAACCTTCGTGTGATTATTATATTCAGTAAACTTCCCTAGGTTACAACATGCAGGTTATTTAAAGCCAGAAAATATTTTTAGAGTGTAAGAATTTTTTGTGGATAATGACGATTTACTTATACACGTCCTATTAATGACTTCATTGTTGGTGGCAGGGTGTGAAGGGGAGAATTCATACATTTCCCAAGGGTATTTGTGCGAAAGTGATTACAACGAACACGACTGGAATTGGAACTTGACTCTCTTATTAACAAATCCGAGCCGTTATCCATTATACCACTCGCACATCCAAGTTTACAGCACCTGATATTCCTAAGCGGTCACATATCTAGGTGCTGACCTGGCTAGACGCTGCTTAACTTTGCTGATCGTACGAGAATCGGTGTTTCAACATGATGTGGCTGTAAGCCTTGTCATTTTTTAATAATCCAATTGACGATTATTTTTGCATTAAAAAAAGTATTTGCTTTTTATTAAGATAAATTTTGTATTAAAAAATGTATTTGCTCTTCAAGATAATCTAATACCATTACTCCTTTATTATCGATTACTAACTTTAGCGTAATCTGGAACAAAGCCACAATAATAGGGCCTCCAGGGAGGATCGAAACCATGCCTTTATGATAGATATGTCCGTTACATTTGTGTTATTTTATTTTGTGTTGGAGGCTAAGACACAATTCTACAGACCTTTTTATTTTAAGCCTTTGGGAAACGGATATACGGTTTTTGACGAATATACTCACTAAATTATTACTTGGATCTAGCTTCTTCCAGCTATGAGTTAAATAGTAGGAAGACTGGTCGCTATTACCTTGGCTATCAGACAGTTTAGGGGATAGAAAACTCTGAATTAAAACTTTAAGCCGAATCCTGTCGAAATAGACGGATGCCAACGCACTTGCGTTAAAAAGTAACAAAGACAGGAAGAACGATGATCGCCCACGTCCTGAAGGCAGATGGCACATAGATAGATAGATACAGAGAGAGAAAGAGTGAGGGAGAGGGACTATTTCAGTATAATTTTTATGACAAAATGATCCATTTTTATGACTGACCGAAACAATACTCAAAGAATAAAAATATAAACAGAAAAGTATAGCTAGTATGTTTATACAATTCTAATTGCATGACATTTTAATTCGCTTGGCAGCATTTTACATCGATATGTTTTTTATGTGTATAGACGAAGCTATACCTTCAAACACAAAGAATTCTGAAAAAAAAAAAAAATAGAATTTAAAATGGGAAAACATTGCCTAAAACTTGCACGTCATTTTTTTGTATCTCGTTTTTACAATATACGTTTTTGTTTTGTATATGTTTATGACGTGTGCTGTTCATTCTGTCTCTCAATAACAAAAAATCACGCACCCCTTGTCACAAACGCCGCCATCAGTAAGCACAACACTTAGTGCACCTTAAAGAAAAAGAAAAATCCAAGTGTGTTTTACATATAATCGGTGTTAACTTCGCTCTTGTCTGAATCAACGGCCGTGGCTATTTTGCTGTAAATATCTACGTATTCTCTTGTTGTCAATATGATACTTTTCAAAGTGTGCATTCGTCACACAATGGACACAACTTTATTGTTAAGAAGAGGTAGATGTTGAGTTGGTACGTCTCCTAACCACATTAGCGATTTGAAAACCTAAACGACGAACGGGAGAAACATCTAGATTTCTTTTTTTCAATTCATTTTTTTTTTCAGTTCAGTTCCTGTGCAGATTTTAAAAAATATCGCATCGTTCTGCTCCCTTTCACTGGGATGAATGGGTACAATAAACAATTCTAGCCAGGTGATCAGTTATACATCCCCAAAACAGTATGTCTCAATTATATTAAGATAGCTACCTCCACGAGATCGCTAAAAAAGAGCATAGTATGATGAAAAAGCCACCAAACTTGACGAAAACAAAATGTTATCGTCTAAATGTTTATGCTATTATTAAGAGGAAAGATCAAAGTATTTTGGGGGTATTTTTTTTACATTTTTTAATCGTTCCTAGCACTTCCGAAATTTTCGTTAAAAATCTTGTTTTTTTTGAGCCAGCAAAATTGGCAGATGGCAATCATTTTTTCCATTTTATAAAAAAAAAATGAAAGTCTCAGTTGAAATTCCTTTAAATATCAATTATCATTTTTTCAAAACTTATTTTAAGAAAATCAGAAATTATAATGTTTATTTAAAATATTTTGAACCAAGCTTAACTTAGCTTCTGCGTCGAAAAAATGTAATTTGAAAATAAAACAAAGCAGGTCATAGACTTTCGCGTCACTTGACAGGTGATGAATGACATATTGACGGATTCCGTGAGGATAATTTGTTTCACGGAAGGAGAAAAGTGAAATTATTTACATTTAAGTGAACAAATTATTTACCTCGTTATTTTAAAGGAAAACTTTCAGCGATCTATTTTTTTTGTTTTTTGTACTTAGCTTTCACCTTTACGTTTATAATGCTTTATAGAAAATATATTATAAAGAAATTAAAATAAGACTGTTAAGAGTGAGATTAAATTTCATAAGAAAGGTATCTAATTAATTTATAGATAACTTTATTATGAAATTTTATCAGAAGTGTACGTAAAATACTATAATTTTATGTACATTTACTACATTTTACTGTGTTATTTGTATTTCAATTCATTTTATTGTTAATTTTGATATTTCATTTATGGAAAAAATGTCATAACTGAGATTAATATAAAAATAAGATCATATAGATTTCATAAGATGATACTGATACTTTTAGGTACCCTCCTCAGTTGAAATTGAAAAATCAAATTAACTTCTCCACACGTGTTTCGCAAAAGTAAAGGCCTTAACAGCGGAGAACAATGCTTAACTCAAATAACGCAACTTAATTGTATTCTGGTTGGTCTTCCGTACTTTATAATTAGAGCCCGATTATAAACACAAAATTACATTTCTTAATTACTGCGGGTCTTCTGATTAGTCAAAATGATACAATTTACAACGCGCTAAAAAAGATCTATCTCATAAGTACACTTACGAATGTGGATGCGGGTTTTAACTAATTGTATAATATTTTAACAACTTAAATGTAAAAAATTATTATAATTAAAAAATAACAAATAATTGTATTAAAAATTCATTTTTCATCGAAATTTTTTTTGCTTTCAGAAAATATTGTCCATATTCATAAAAACAACTAAAAGCAAATAAAATCATTTGAAATTAAATAATATCTTTGTTTTATTGAGTTTTGTATGTTACAATTCAGAGCTGATTTTCAGGTAGGGGGGCCAATTAAAGACAAAAAAACCCCGCAAAAAACATTATTTGGATTCGTCAAAGCCCTGTGTTTTTAACTATTGTAATTACTAAAGTGGACTCGATCGAATTTCTAGAGTTTTCATAAAATTAGTTATGGGGGTGGGTAATAAATATAAAAATATATTTCTGCCATGACTTTAATAAAAAAAAACATATTTATAATAATTTCGATCATCTGTGAATAGTTTCTGAAAGTTTCATTAACATTCGACAAGTATTTTTATTTTTGCAAGATTTTCCAAATTAATGTGTGTCATACAAAAAAAAAAGGTCTAAAAATTGTATGTTATTTTACTAGTTCCGGTGATACTAAGAGAAACAAGGATTTTTAAATGAAAATTCAGATTGTTCTAAAAAGGATGGTGGCAAATAAATTCTCTTTGAATTTAAGTGACCGACGTCACCCGAAATTAAGTTATGTTTGTTAATATGTACTTGCTTCATAGGCTGAGTTTGTTTTAAAATTTCAGAAAATTTGTTGAGATATTCATATGGCTGGGTTGCATGATTGAATTAAATTACAATCTGCGTTTCTTTTGCATTATTCTTTTTTTCTTATTATTGCCTGTTTATTTATATCTGTTGGCTTTTTATTAGGTTGGTGCAAAAATAATGACGTAATAATGTCGTTTTATGACGTTAAAAATACGTCAAAAAACGACATTATTACGTCATTATTTTTGAACCAACCTAATATTAGTAACATTGATTTCCACCTAGTTTTCTCTCTTTCGGAGGGTCACAAAAAAATAAAACAAACAAACTTTGGCTGTTTTTAGTGTTTTATAAAGAATAAACTTAAAAGTTAGTCGTGCACCCATTCTAGATATAAAAACATTAAATAAAGTAGATTTTAAACAAATCCTCAATGCAGTCAAAATACACTGAAATGGTATGAAAACTGCATTTGTTGCGAATCAAGTGTTATTAGGTTGGTGCAAAAATAATGTCGTTTCCTCACATGTGAGAAAACGACATTATTTTTGCACCAACCTAATATAACTTTTCTGTATCCGATAGAACAACAAAGGTGAGGATAATTTTTATGAAATTAATTGCTTCCCATACGTTGCGGTGCGTCTCATAGGCACAGGTGAGGCGGAATGATTGAAAGACAAAAATTTAGAAACAGTTTCAGAAATACATATGCCAAAAATAAATATGATTTTAAAATTTAAAATATTATTATGGATTACTTGTAATTGCATGCAAGAGTTTCACCATAAATAATTATAAATAATTGTTGGCCGATGTCATTATTGTGATATTTTTTACATTATATCAAGTATTAAGAATATAGTAACTAGTGTCCGCAAATTGAAAGAAAGAGTTATCAATAACTTCGAATCCGCGGTAATCTCCCTTTAACCTTTTTTTTAAAATTATTTTTAAATGTATTTCTTGGAGAGGCGCAAGCAAATTTTCATTCCGAAAATACGGCCTTGAAAAAAAAAAAAAAAAAAAGATTTGGGAATCATTGATGTAATTCATGAATTAAGGATATTGCTGTCTCTAAGAGTTTCCGACAAAAAGACTACAGCTTAAGGTTTTATACCCAAATTACAAGACTGAAATATATCTCAAAGGAAAAGCGAATGACTAAAAACCAAGATACGATATCACATCTACTTTGTTACTAAGACAATGCATATGAGGGGCATTGGTAGAATTTATTTGTTTTTCCTCAATGAATGCAAAATGTATTACACGGTCTTTTTTTTTTTTTTTACTGTCGCGCAATCCGCATCAACCAATCACCCAGTACACTTCCGTGTGAAAGCTATTTGTTGCTTCTGTGGTTTGTTGTAGGTTTTTCCGGGTTGAAAATACTAACCCTACATTTACACAGTTTTGAATTCAAAGCCTAAACTTGTTGCTAAACATAGCTAAAGAGTATCTACTTGTTGCTAAACATACCTAAAGAGTATTTAACCCATAGCTAGGGAGTTGAGAAAGAAGAGATGTTTTCATCTATTTCCCAAGAGTATTTATGTGAAAGTGAATATAACAAACTCAGCACGCCAATCCCACTTTCAGCGCCGATAACCGCTATATAACATCTTGGGTAATTGGATATTACTTTTCTTTAATGTACTACGTGTATTCAGGACGTGGATAAGCATGGCTCTCCATATTTTCCTGCTTTTTTTTGTTCTAAGTAACATTTGACATGTTCTAGCATCCATTCACACTAGTTCAATTGGTTATTCGTTGTTCCTCTTATGTTTTACCTCGAATATGCCTTGTGAGAGACAAATTCTCCACGCCATCTTTCCCCATTATATATCCCTGAAATTTCAACTGTCTCTCTGCATAATTTTCCTTGTACTTGTTTTTCTTTAAATTTCCTCATTGGTCAAATGTTCTGTTCATATTATCCTTAGCATTCGAGGGTAGAACCACATCTTTATCATTTCTAGTTTTATTTATCTGTGAAGAGAGTGTCCAGCTTTCACTACCACATAAGAAATTAAATATTAGATGGCAGTTTTCTATGTTTCCAGCGACATTTTGTGATGTCTTAAGTCTTTGCTTATTTTCTGGAAAATATTTTTGCTATTCCAATGTGCCTTACTTTTGCTTACGACCATATATTTTGTCTTCTTAAAATTAATAATTATTCCTTTCCTCTCTCTTTCTTTTGCTATCTTATCTAAGAGTTATTTCAGTTTCCTTTTTGAGTTTTCAGTCAACACAATGCCAACCGCATATCTTATATTGCGAAGATTATGTCCACCGATAATAAATCCCGATAGGTCTTCTAGTTGGCTCATAGACATTTAGCTGTATTGGTTGAATAAATCCGACGAGAAAGAGCGTCCTATTCTTACTCCTCTTTCTATTTTTGCGTATTCATAGAACACATTCTCTAACCGCATGCAGGCTCTTTGTTCCCAGTAAAGATTGAGGATTACTCGAATAACTTTCCCATGTAAATCAAACTTTACTAGCAATTCCATTAGGGAATGTTTTTAAGCAATGCATGAAACAGACGTATGGGTCTTTCTGGATTTTTATTGCCCACGCTGATAGCAGTGTGATTATAAAAATTACATTTCTTGTTCCAGTGCCTTGATCAAAACCACACTATTTTTACTTTATTTCCATTCTATTTCTGCTATGAGCTCTATTTATTGGAATCCTAATGATAAGTAACTGATTAAGCTGATTGTTCCATGGATTTCACCCTCGTTTGAAGTTGGTTTCTTTGGTATTACTTTGAAGATAGATCTACTTAGGTCACCTGGTATTTCACCGTTGTTATATATTTAATGTAGTGGATATAGTCATGGTTTAGTTAAGAGTTGATATTAAATCAGTTCAAATCTTGGATCAGAATGTCACAAGAACGAAAATAACACAATAATCGTCATATAAACGACATCCAATATCAGTTAAAATAATAGACATCTGAAAATAGCCTGAGCATATTTAGCCAAAACGTTATGTCTATCATAACATCTATAACAATGAATGATGACTACAATAGTTTGAATAAATTGAATAAGGTCTTTTATACTATTATTGTTTTCTGAATTATTTGTTTTGGCTACTACTATGGTCCCGAAGTAATGCAATTCTCTATAAATACCTAGAACCAATTCCTTAATAAAATTTATGAAAGAAACAATTGTATTCCTGGAATTATGAGGTTAATTTTATCAAGTAAGCCTAGTTTTAAACCACGGTAAAATAAACCCCTTGGAAATCAAATCAAAGAAAGTTGAAACAACAGGGTGCCCAGTAAAAAAAGACAAATTTATTACCAGTGTTTTATTTTTCAGGAATAATTAACCTTGAATAACCTTGAATAAATGTCTTGAATATTCATGGCCTTGAATAATCATTCGGCTCTCGCGTAATTACTTAACTCTGATTGGTTCTTTTATGATTGATTAATTCCTGTTCAATCTTGTCATTGTCTGCAAATAACCTTTAGGTTATTTGCAGACAATTTTCGTCTTTCGTTCTGTTCTTATCTTATGGCTAAACAACTCGATGATTTTGAGCGTCAAGTTATCGTAGATTTCAAAGAACATCCAACGTGGGGATTGAGGAAATGTGCAGAAATTCTTCCTAAATTATTCAATCACATCAGTCGTCACCAGTTTTCAACGGTTGTCTCACGTCTTTCTGAATTTACCGCCTTTTTTTTAATTTTTTACTTGGCATCCTATAGTTTCTTTTTTGTTTTCCTCGGGAAATATATCAGTGTTGTTTTTCTCAACTTTCTCCACACTTAAGTTATCATATTGATTACATTTAGTTTATATGTTGTGTTGTCTCTGCTACAATACATACATGTTAGACTACAAAAGGAATATATATATATATATATATATGTGTGTGTGTGTGTGTATGTGTGTGTGTGTGTGGGTGTGTGAGAGAGTGTGTGTGTGTGTGTATGTATGTGCGCGTGCACGTGTGTGTGTGTGTGTGTGTGTATATCAGTGCATGTTTGCTACTATCCTGCCACGACTACTTGCTATTTTATTGATAACTTTCGGCTTGCATTTGGCGCTAATTTTGTCGCTTGTTTGTTTTTCTTGGGGTCATTTGATCAGGGCGGGGTTCGGTCCGAAATCTGCCGGTTTCCTGCCATTATGTTTTCGGGTTGCGTGCGTTTGCTGCCTTACAAAGTAGATAAGTAATGTTTGTGTGTTGTTGAATCAAAATACAAAATAAAGAAAAGGCCCGAGTCAGACTTTCCAGTTCAAGTTCGCGACTTTACAATCGTCTTTCTGTCTTCTTAAATAACTGAGTGGGCACAAGAATCTTTTCTTTCTTTCGTTTTTTTTTTTTTGTTGTAAATACATACACCAAAATATATAAGGCTTTATTGTCTCATGTACACACTTATTTTCAGACACACATACACATACATAGATATAAATATATATATATATGTGTGTGTATATGTGTGATTATCATATTTTAATATTTCACTATGCCTAAATACTGATATCAAAGTTTAAATATGCCAATTAGGACATTCTCGCAATACTTACAACGCGCTACAAATGTTTCGGGTATCTGAATAGCGTTGTGAATGGTGTATAGAATTTGCCGACGCATTTTGTGTGCAGTACATTTTGGATCGAAGTATTCACGTATAACAGGTACAAATTAAGTAGGTCGGTTTACTTGTAAAAATAGGGAAAAATTAACTCTTAAAAAAAGTCAGGGATCGATTTTACGCAGTATCGATATTATGAACAGGACCCTCCTTCTAAATCGATAAAAGTCAATATTTTTCGATTCTGAAAAATGTCCTGGCTTGAGAAAGCTCTAACGAATGTTAATCTACAAAACTTTCGTTTTCAAAACTTTTTACAAACTATTTTTTACGACTGGACCGTGGACCAGTCTATTTAAGTAGTGTCGTGTAAGGAAACTACTTAAGAAGGCACAATAGAAACTCAACGCTAGAATGAGGTCTCATACTTAAATTCACCGTAATTCCAGGTAGGACATCGAATATATATATATATATATATATATATATATATATATATATATATATATATATATATATAAGGTGTTTCATTTAGACGGATTATATATAAGGTTGTTTCATTAAGACGGATCAAAGTCAGCAGTAAATAAATCACTGTTATTGGTGAAAATTTATTTATTTCTCTATTGGATCATGTTATTTAAGTCATGGAATTATGGGTGAAAAATAATATCGCCCAAATATCCGCCAAATCTGAAAGAAAAAGAAAAAATCATCAGATAACGATATATAATTTTATATATCAAGAAGAATATTGGGGAAAATGTATGACAAAGTGGAAAATTTTTTCTTGTGACCCGTTTCGTCCTTTAGGACCTAATCGGAGTAAATTTGTTATGTTGGTGCTACTGTGCAACTACACATGCGCACGAACGACGGATGCTTTTATTATCAGAGTCTGGGATATCTACTAACAAATATGAGGGAAAGAAATATAATCTAAATAAAAACGAGTAGATAAAAAATATATAATTGATTTAAAATTCCAGGCATCCCTCGTTCATGCTCATGTTTAGTCACACCAACATAATAAATTTAGTCCGATGAGGTCCTAAAGGACGAAATGCGCCACAAGAAAACTTTTTCTATTTCGTCATGCATTTCCCCCCATATATATATATATATATATATATATATATATATATATATATATATATATATATATCAAATATGTGGTGCAGTTCAATTTATATTACATGAATCATTCATACAAAAAGTAGATTAGTAAAGTTAATGATATAAATGGCGAAAAACATCTTCGCCAACAAATTTATTAAAGTTACATTAACCAACGAACCACTCGATGTGATGATCCTTGTTTTTAATACCTTCAAGTTGTATAAGGTCTTTTTTTATTCTGCTAGTACTTTCAGCTGTACATACAGCCATCCTCAGGCATGGAAATCAGTTTGTTTTTTAGTAAATTCAGGTAGTAGCGAGACACGAAAGAGTAAATGCGTATCGAAATATGTTTTTTTTTAGAAATGTGTTGACGGATGGGAAATTTTGAAGCGTGCAGTCGCAACGCTAAGGTTGAATTTTTTTGAAAAGTTAAGAGAGTGTGTTTTTTACTTATATGGTAATTTGAGAATTTTTTTGTTCTGGGAGTTTTTCAGTCGATGTGGTATGAACTAAATTGTTGAATAAATAGAGTAATGTCACAGCTGTTATCTCAAAAATTTGTACGTCGGATCAGTTCTTTTTTAAATCAAATGTGTAGTGCAGTTCAATTTATATTACATGAATCATTCATACGAAAAGTAGATTAGTAAAATATCCATAGAAATCTCCCTTTTGCATCGTTAAATATTTAGGCTTAATAACTTGCAATATGAATAAAAAATATGAATGCTGGTCGTTATTTAAAGAGAAAAAATGATACAAATGAAAAGTTTTGAAATTGACAAATTATAATAAGGTACATATATACAATGACTGGTGTGTGTGTAACGTAACAATTATGGACGTGGTATGTGCGTTCTAGTGTGTCGCATCTATTTTTGCACAACTGTATTTGGGAAAGGTATGAAACCATGTTTTCTCCTCCCAGCGTTATCTAGCCTTGCGTGGCAGCCAGTCAGGATGAAAGGCCTCGTGTCCTGAGCGACTATTGGGCCGCAATCTCAATTTAGACAAGTGGAACTCGTGCATACGAGTCATCACTAAGGATACAGGAAAAATTGTCCGGTTACCTTTACCGTTCCAGCAAGTACCTGACTCCTCGTGTTATTCTTTACCTTTACAAGAGCCAGATCAGGCCTAAAATATTTGGGCAGGAACTGACCAGTCCTCACTTTCTAGTCTCGATAGAGTCCTTGCAACCCCCTCTCTCACAGACGAGATGTCGCAACCCTCTTACTGCTCTATTAATACTTCCATGGAAAGTGCTCAAACGAACTACATTCCTTGATTCCACCAGTTCTAACTTTCACGGCTAGCCACATGCTAGCCACATTGTAGCGAATTACACACATTCCCTCCGTATTCTTTTGGTGAGACGAAAGTCCCCCTCAAGCAGCTTCTTTCCACGAACCACTACTCTGTGGAACCAACTCCCAAGAGTATGATTTTTTGATCACTACAATCGTAACCTGTTCAAGTCTAGGGTTAACCGTTATCTTCCCCACATATCCGCATAAACTGTGCTCATTACTCTGTAACACTAGTGAATCCCGGGATTTGTACAGAGCGAACTTCAGTGTAAAAAATAATAATGATAACACGTTCTATTGTTCTTGCCCTTTTTCTTTTATAGACTAAGTGTGTGGAAGATCTTTCTATCTCTTTATATATATATATATATATATATATATATATATATATATATATATATATATATATAGTTGCATATATATATTGCATATATATATATATATATATTGCATATATGTTTGTATCATTATATATATATATTTATATATATAAATGTGAACATTGAAGTCAACACTCAGAGGTGACAGGCTGCTTCATGCTACATGCAATCAACAGGCGACCTGACAATTGCGTCTTGCATGAAACAGCCTGTCGCCTCTGAGTGTTGACTTCAATGTTCACTTTTATATTTATATTTATATACATTCTATCTCTGATATTGAGCACTTTATCCCATAAATATAGCACACCTTAAAACTATATTTCTTTATATATATATATATATATATATATATATATATATATATATATATATATATATATATGTATGTATAATCATACAAATACTGGTGAAATACGACTGTAGTAGTTTTTCCAATAATCTTTATATGAGATGAGGAACTTGGGGTCAGGCAATCTGTTGCACCTGAAAGAGGATTGTTAGGCATCGAAAGTGACTTTCAAAATACCATAGTGATTGTGTATCTAACTTTAGCTTGGAATACTGTAACAGCCAACAACAAGAGATGCAGTTACTGTCCAAATCTGGAACTTTCATGAACTTGATTATTTATTGACTACCCAATAAAATGATCTCAAACCAGACTGCAGTAATCTTATTGAAAATCGCTAATATAAAGAGGTATTGCAAGTCTCTCTCTCTCTCTCTCTCTCTATATATATATATATATATATATATATATATATATATATATGCAAAAACGTTGGATTAAAAAGTGTTTGTGGGAGTGCGGGGGGCTGCCTATACATGTACATGAGTGTTTGTATAGTGAAATCCCAAAGTTTCAAGTAATATAAAAAAATGTTACGGTAATTTAGTGCAGAGTGAATATGCCGATGGCGTTGAGGCATAAGTAGTCGGCCTACTGTCTCAGTTGGTCCACAAGAGTGAAACAAAGTGGTTGGATATACACACACACACATTGACACACATACATGCGCGCGCACACACGTGCGCGCGCACGCACACACAAACACACACATTTAAATAAGTAACAAGTAGGAAAATCGTCATAGATTTTATACATGGGTTTTCTTATTTGTTCCTTATCCAATGAAATTGTCGCACATAATTCATATTTTCAATTATATATATATATACATATATATATATATATATATATATATATATATATATATATATATATATATACGTGTGTGTGTGTGTGTGTGTGTGTTCGTGCGTGCGTGCGCGTGCCTGTGTATGTGTATTTTTGTTTTTCGAATAAATGGGTGAATATCAAATAAGATAAGAAATGAATAAATATAAAAATTTCCTAATTTTTTCAGATGTGGAAACTTTTAAACGCGACATGGGTAACGTTTGTATATATATATATATATATATATATATATATATATATATATATATATATATATATATATTAATAAATATACAAGATCCATGCACAACTCAATCTTCAGTTGCCGCGGAATTTTTTATGAATATATAGTTTTTAGCTCCGTTATATTGCATCAAGCACTATTTTATTAACAGCACTCAATGTGCGATATTATATATATATATATATATATATATATATATATATATATATATACGGGCACACAGACACACACGCACACACACACACACACGCACACACACATATATATATATATATATATATATATATATATATATATATATATATTGCATTGACGAAAAACTTGCAACTCAGAAACTTCCGAACTGATAATTCTGATTTAGTATGCGCATGCTCAAAGTAGTAAATATTCTGATGCTTTCAGCCATCTTGTGTCGTAAACACTGTCTGTGTCTGTGCTTTAGTGACGCAGACTGCGATAAGGGTCAGTGTGGAAGAGTTTGGTGCAAACAGGTGAAAGGTTAAACATTGAAATTTATATCTAGCGACATCGAAAGTCTTATTAAATAAAATTATGCTCCTTACAAACACACACAAACACGCACACATACGCACAAATATATATATATATATGGCCTGACGATTGCGTCTAGCATGAAACAGCCTGCCGCCTCTAAGTGTTGATTTCAATGTTCACTTTTATATTTACACACGCTTTATCTCTGATATTGAGTACTTTATCCCATAAATATAGCACACCCTAAAACTATATATATATATATATATATATATATATATATATATATATATATATGAGTGTGTGTGTAAGGAGAATAATTTTTTATATATATTTATTTATATATATATTTATATATATATATATATATATATATGTGTGTGTGTGTGTGTGTGTCTGTGTGTGCTTGTATGTGTGTGTGTGAGAGAGAGAGGGAAAGAGTGTTAATTTGCATATTTTTTGTGCGCATGCTCTTTTGTATCTGTGCGGTTTTTATGTCATCGTCTTAACAATTTTAAATTTTCATTTAATCCTAACTGGACGTAATACTTTTTGTCCCGCCTTCTTTTGTAGAAACAGAGAATAAAATGAAAAAATAATCATCAGTTATCCTCTCAAAAGAAAAATTAGCTCTGTCCTCTTTTTTTCTCCTTTCCTGCTTGTTTCGCACTCTCCCACACGCGCAAACAATGACCCGAACTTGAATGAACCATTTTATATGCTAAGCTCGTCTTTCAGTTGATTCTTTTGGGGCGAAGAACATTAGAGCCCACTCAAAACTTAACCTTACGTATAGAAAAGTTTTTCCATCTTTAGGGTCTTTTATTGAAGCTAAAATACTGACGCGTTCGGATCTTGATGTATGAAGAGTCAATAAAGAGTGAAAAAGAAGAAACCCTTATTGACCCAGTCACCGAGGTTGGCTTTTGAAGATACACTTTAAATATTTCGTAGCTGAACTTTATCTTTTGAACTGCCCTTGTCCGCTATATTCAATAACCTGTTGCGATTAAAAACTTTAGCAAACACAGAAGAATATCGACTATCAACTTAAAATGAAAATTAAGAGGTTTATGTTACCCGATCAAAAGCGGATACTGATGTCAACTTTAAAATCATCAAAATATTACTATATTTTGAAGCTGGTTGTTACACATATAATAACCATTTTCTGTCAGTCACATTTGCATCCATTTTTGATCACTGCCAATCCATTTTTTCCTATGAAGTTGGATCAAAATGTTCGTAACTTGAAATGTAATTTTCTGTGATTACCATATTAAAATCGTTTACAATGCAAACTATGGTAAAATCGTCTACAATGCTTTTCTGTGGTAAAATAATTAACAATTTATTTACATTGTTCTTACGACAGCTCTATTTTGTCAATAAGGTTTGTATTAATTCTTGACTATTAAAACTCGCTCTTGTTCATAAAACTAGTACATTGTCGAACATACTCCTGGGTGGATACTTCTCTGAATACTACAATCTTAACCTCTTCAAGTCAAGGATCAATCGCTATATATCCTACTTATCCTCATAATCTTCATTTCCTTTTTGATACGAATGTAGCTTCGCTTACATTTGTATCATATTACATTAACCTCTACAATTATTGGCTCTTGAGCCAAGTCATTGATGAACTTTAGTATAAAACTGTGTCTTTTTTTGCGTTGAATGTCAGGATTAAATCGTAAAACTTGAGAAAAAAACCTTTAGGTTAATATTTGCAAAGACAACTCATTTCGCTCTCGTGGGTGTTGAAATTGAAAAACTTGAGTGTTCGAGAACTGCATCAGCCAACTCAACTCATCATCTTCGTCGTTCTATAAAACCATCATCGCCGACCTCTGCTCGGATGAGACAACTGGTTAGACCTAAGCGTATCGCTAAGCGGCGGAAAAGATACCAAAACGAAATTCCATCAGTAACGGCGAATGAACCGGGAGTCCAACGGCGAATCCGCAGCGCTTAAGCAACTTCGGGACGTGTGGAACACGGGTGGATGGTCGGCATAATTTCTACTATCATACTGTGTCGACAATTACTATAAACATTTGATTTTTAACGCTAGAGGTTTTCCCCGAAGGAGAGAAGGTGTAAATAAATATATGAGGAGAAATAAAGAAATGTTTGCCTGCACATAAATGTATTTATAAATTCAACTGAGAGTAACGCGCCAAAATTTTAGCCACATATCAATAAACAGCGTTCAATATTTCATGAAATGTTTATCATTTGATATGACGAAAGCTTCTTGTAGAAATTAACGCCAACTCGATTCCTCTCCTGGTGATAAATTGATTTAAAATCATTCAAGAAAATTCCTCTGAGGAACACATGGGTTTTGCTGATTACGCAAATTTTCTATAGGAAAATCTATCCGAGAGGAATATTGTGCTGTTACTTATATATACTGAAGTTTTTGCAATCGACAGAGACATTTTTCTAAAGAACTAGAGAATATTAGTAATTTACAACATTAGTAATTTACAAAGTATTTTTTTTTGTGAAGACGTGTTGTTAGTAGCTACAAAGTTGAAAGTTTTGACTTTTTCATGTGTACATTCTTTAAGCATAGATGAGGGTCGAATATTTTTTTACGGAACTGGATAGTGTTTAATATAGCAGCCAGGTTAGTGTAAGCAAAAAAAAAACATCCGCACCTTTAAAGTTAGATTCGAAGGATATAAGAAATAAATCTATATCTAAATGTGTACGTATATTTGATTGTCGACTCAATATCTATTCTTGTGACATAATTATTTAGTCCAGTCTTAATACTACGTCTCATATGATCGACAAAGTCAAATTGACAGCTGATCTCGAAAAGTATCTTCAACCTGTTGTTAACTGGGGCTTGTTGATTTTAACGCTTCCAAAACGAAGCTGCTCCCTTTTAATCGTCTGAGAGAACCTTCCATCAGCATCGTTTTTTTTTTTTTAATTTCGTTATCAACTATACTTATTAGCAGCATAATGAAATCACTAATAAAGTGAGTGCGGAATAAATTTAAAAAAAAAGCTAAAATATTAAAATTTTAAAAGTGAATAAATAAAAAACAAATTAGTTATATTTTATTTTAAAAATTTAATGTAAAATATATAATTTTTTTATGTAGTTTATGTAGTTTTATTGTAATTTTTATAAATATCGTAACTTTATTTTTATTTTAAAGATTTTGGTTAAATCCTCTTGGATAATTTAAACACAGAAATGGTCTTTTCATGCTTAGTGTAACTTTTAACTTCAATTTAAGAATCGCGTTCTTTGCATTGATTTTCTATCTAAAGAATATTAGCGTATTCAAGCTATTCACAATCAAAGAATTAATTGTAAATAGACAGGTAATTCTAAATGAACATTTTTGATGAAAGCTTTAAATTCTTCATAAAAAAATCTTCATTTGCAATTACCTGTCCCGTGTGGTGACCAAATTTTCCGTATTTGTTTATCATTTTTAAAATTTTCCTTTCTATTTTCCATTTAGTTTATGATAAGCAGGAAGCATAACACATACATTTGGCTTCATAATGATTCATTCAAGTTATTTTTAACAAAAAATTGACAGAAGAAATGCATTTTTTTTGCTTTGTTTATGAAGCTAAAATGAGTTTTTCCAATTAGATTAGTTTTTCCAAGATCCCAATATTTTCTTCTCCTTAGAAATAGGATAATATAATAGAAATATTTAAACTTAAGTTCTGCAACTTTCATTTTATAATCGGGTTTCATTCACCAAAACAAAAGAAGCACTAAAATGTTGATTATTTGTTCGTTTGTGTGTGTGTGTGTGTGTGTGCGTGTGTGTGTGTGCGCGCGCCCGCACGCGAGCTTGTTTGCACGCGTCCGTCCTCCATTTTGTTAAAAACCCGCCGCTATTGGATGAGAAGTAAGAATTTTTTTTATCTTAAGAAATGAATTGCTTTTATAATAAAAATAATCAAGGCCGTAGTAGAGACAAATGTTTTTGTCGGGCAAAAAAAAAAAAAAAAATATAGAATTTAACCTTAAGTTATCAAAAGCCGCCAACTTGGTTAGCGACAAGAACATCTAAAATTTCCAGTACCTCCTTGCTTTGATAGTTTTTTTCTTGTATTTCTTTCTTTATTGTATTTTGTTAAAATAAAACCCCGTAAAAACTACTAATAGAATTTTAATTAGAGATGTAGTATCGCCCCAACATCGTAAAGAATAAACCTAGCCCGTTGTCCTAAAAGAATATTCTATCGTTCTCGGACTGATAGGACGACGTTAATCTCGAGTCGTTCTCAAAAGTCCGAGAATGCAGTCCGGTGGAATGTCAGAGTAAGTTTATTTTTGCTCTCTTATGTATCAGCAGCATTCAAATCATTCTCCTGTAGTTATAAATAGCTTGTTCTTTATTTTCCAATAAATGGATCTTGCTACTCGTTCAATTACTTTATGACGACGAACTTTTCGTAGCAGATCGGTAGGTAGGCTATGTTCCTTATATTTTTGAATGGTGATTCTAACTGTACTGGAAGAAATCTTAAGCTCGTTGGCAATCTTTCGAACAATTATGATGGTTAATTATCATCTCATGAAATTCTAGAGAGCGCTCCTTTATGTTCGCCCGTGTGAACATATCAGATTTTCAATAATCGTTCAAATCGCGATTACAAATTATAAGTTGCTGTCACGGTACATGATTGAATCTAACATGTCGTCAGAAATTTGCGAATGAATAATTTGAACATAATTCAATTTCAAACTGCACTTTGTTTCTTATTTCATTTGTTTTTGTTTTTGTTTTTTTTAATGTGCTCAAAATGGCGTGTTACTTTTTATTTCCAATTTTGGGTTAGCAGCAATAATAATAATAATAATAATAAAAAACATACAATTCCTTAGAACCTCCAATGTTCCCTAATATTATCACTGAAATGTTATTTTTAGTGTTTACCCATATTTGAGTAGAAATCTGTCGAATTAACATATTAAAAAATTACTTCTTTATAAATTGCTTTGTTTACGTTTGGATACGAAACTAAGCAGATATGAAATTTCAAGAGCCTATGACGAATAGAATTTCGCTTAAAGACTCTATTTAGCCTCGCTTGGTCGGTAATGTCCTTTGTGGCTGAGTCGGTACAAGCACATGGGATCTAAGAACGGTTTCTCCTGCCAAGGGGGACGTAAGTTCGGATCCTGCCGAAGTGTGCGTATTTTTCTTTAATAAAATTTCTCGAATATTCAGGCCGTTAGCCGATAATAAATATACGGTTTTCTTTTTAAGTAAATATATACTTCTTAAATATAGGTATACATTTAAACTAATAAGGATAAAAATCTGTCGAATTAATAAATGAAAAATACATTACTTTATATATATATATTACATTCACTCACGTGCTAATACCCTTGGGAAAGATAGTAATCGTCTTCTTCTTCCTCCAGCTATGGGTAAATAGCAGGACAGACTGGGTTCTATAGCCTTGGATGACAACTAGTCTAGGAGAAGGAAAACTCTGAATTCAAAAACTGCGGAGGGTCGTTTAGGGACCTTGTAGCGCTTAATGCACCAGGTCTCTGTATTTGGTCATTCAAAAAGTGTGGTTGGTTCTGCACAAATCCATCACCACCTTAATCAAATCATATGTGCTGGTGTCTTGCTGTCGGTTCTCAGAAACTGAGCCGCTTGACCCTCATACGTTGAATACGACAGGAGGAGAGTCCATCATATATATATATATATATATATATATATATATATATATATATATATATATATATATATATATATATATATATATATATATATATATATATATATATATATATATATATATATATATATATATATTAGGTTGGTGCAAAAATAATGACGTAATAATGTCGTTTTTTGACGTATTTTTTAACCTCAAAAAACGACAGTATTACGTCATTATTTTTGCACCAACCTAATATATATGTAACGGTATCTACATAACTATCATTGGGGTTGTAAGTTTGATTGATTTATTTTTATACGGTTTATCAACCTTTTGCAGGTTATTTACAGCCAGAAAATATTTTAGATTGTAAGTGTTTTGAAGATAATAATAATTTACTGATACAAGTCATACCACTAAACCCATAACTGAAGGAAGAAGAGGTAAATTCATACCTTTTTACCAAGTTTATTTGCACATAAGTGAATATAACGAACCTGACTGGAATTGGAGCTTGGTTTTCCGATTTCGAATTACGAGCCGTTATCCATTAACACCACTTACATATCCAGTCTTACATCACCTGGTATTTTCAAGCAGTCACTCAACTAAGTACTGACCAAGCTCGATGATGCTTAACTTGTGTGATCGCACAAGAACCGGGGTTCCAACCTGATACAGTAGTAAATCTAAACACTATGTTTAAATTAATGTGACTAGGAACCATTAAGGAAAAAACTCTTTGGCAGTTTTCGATTGTTTTTAGAATACATTTCATCATCTATAAAGCTATATTATTTGGATGAATATCGCGCGTTCTAAGCACCACTAACGATGCGCGTGACGGACAAGACAACCACTGCACCAAGAGTGACCGGTGAAGGAATGACTAGAAAACTTGCCGACCCAGCTCATTGTTTTTGGTTAGTATTTTATTGGTAATGAATTTATTTCTTAGTGACAGACGAGTGAAAATCAGATAAGAGCAAATGAGTAATGATTGATCGTTTTGTTTTCTTTTGGTTTCCAGTCAATGTACTCGATTACCGCACATGCGCACTTCCCATTAGTTTTAGCAGGGTAAAATTTTTTTTACACTGACTGATCGGCCTTTGAAGTATGACAAAGAAAAGCCGCTTTGTTAGTGTTTTAATGGAAAACGTCATAGAGGGAAGACACAGAAGGAATTCTCAAGACAAAAGTCTCCTAAATAATTAGTGTTGTCGTTTGCCTCGGGTCACAAAAACAAGAGGCTACTCCTCTCTGTCTCTTTACATATATATATATATATATATATATATATATATATATATATATATATATATATATATAAAATGTAAATACTGTAGCAAGTTAAGTCTCGCCTTTCTGGTCAAGGAATGTCAGGTGAGGTTATATTTTTATAATTGTGTGTTACTCACCCTTTTAGTAAACTTAAGTTTATGCTTTTATGTTTATTTAAGCTGGACACAGTATTGACAACTTTTACTGAACGTTTTTCTATGTTAGCATTATCTAAATATAAGTACTTTTAAATATATATATATATATATATATATATATATATATATATATATATATATATATATATAAAAGGCAGGATGTGTGTGTGTGTGTGTGTGTATAACGAATGCACGCCCGCAATTTTCGACGGATTTGCACCAAAATTTACATGCACGTGCTCCAAGTTAGCGGGAAGGCCAACACCGACGTTGCATTTTCCAACTCCCATCGATAGTGGAAATAATCGATTTTTTCATACTTCTACGACAGTTTTCATGTAGTTTGTGGCCATTTTATACTGGCCAGAGTGAGAGCCTATTGCTGGCTGCCACGAATAGGCAGGAAGATTCTATTGGCCAGCGTAAGAGCCAACAGCTGACAGACACGAATGTTAAATAGCTGCATTCGTCACAAGTGGGAAAAATTTAAATCTGCATGGCACTTTACTCCAATTAGCTCATTCGCTTGCTTAAACTCAACGTTGATTCTGATTCCGCAGAACTGGGTTTGGTGTGAAAAAGTATTTGTTGTTAACATTCTTTTTTCCAGTTACGAGTCCTTCTTTTTAAAGCTGATCGTTTTGTGTTCATTTTCTTTAGTTCTTTTTTCGTAACAGGTTTCATGTTTAGTATAGAGCTTAGAATTTGCAGCATGAGATAGGCAAGAAGTAAGGCATGTAGCAACATCAGCACGGCAAAGGCAATCCTTTAAAGGCAAGGAAGGGCAAAAATATTTTACGTCAAGTGATAGCGATTGCTGTATGAGTTGTACGATTTTTGAATCAAGCACGGGCAACACCGGGCCATGCTGCTAGTATATATATATATATATATATATATATATATATATATATATATATGATTTGAGGATCAAATCCAGATCAAATATGGATCGGAATCCGCCAGGATGCTAAAATAAAGAAACTTTTGCTTGTTTTCTCTCAATCTCTGACGAAGCTTTAATAAAAGTGAAACATGATAATCACAGAAATATATATATATATATATATATATATATATATATATATATATATATATGTCTGCCAAGACCTCACCTCTCCAGCCTTAACAGAGTTCAATATCATCTCCAAGCCCTTGTGGGTGACGAATTATTCTCCACCATTCAACCGCTCTCCCACAGGCGGTGTGTGGCATTCTTCTATTGCTACTTTTCTGAAAAGTGCTCGGACGAACTACATTCTCTGGTTTCGCTAAAGGCAAACCTTCATGGCAAGGACACGCCATGACACTTACAACATGCCATGCTACTTACATAGTAGCAAAACCACCCACATTCCCTCCATATTCCATTTCACACAAGCAGCATCTTCTCGCGAACAACTGCCCTGTGGAATCGACCCCCAACAGAATATTTCTCCAATAATTACGATTTTAACCTATTCAAAACGAAGGTTAATCGTTATCTCCCTCACCTATACACAGAAAAGGCCTCCTAACGTAACTATCTACCTTGAGTGACACCCAGGCCTTGTAAAGGGTGACTCTCGCTTTATGGGGAGATCGCGAGATTTATTAAATTCAACCAACAAGATCTATCGGCCTAATTGTTTTTGTATTGGAGTTTAGCAATTTTCGAATGAGACGAATATCAGGATCGAAAATGTGGATAAACTGTTGGAAGTACATATTTGTTCTGTTGTTTTTCTTCAGTATTTTCGACCATCTCAGTCATTATAAATTGAAAATTGTAAAAATACGCACTATGCAATAAAGTTTTATCGTCAAAATGTTTATGCTATTAAGAGGAAAGACCAAAGGATTTTTTAAAATTATTTTATTACATTGTTAATCTTTTCTAACATGTTGGGAAGTTTGGTTAAATATATTGTTTCTCATCAGCGAGTGGGCCAAAGACTAGTATTGGAAATTTTAGTGTCTTTTTGCAAAAGTAAAACAAACATTTTGAAAATTCTTGCAAAAATCAAATAATTGTCAGATTTTACTGAAATTAGTTTGGAAATATGTTTTTTTTTTAAGAAAATCTTGGTAAAAATATTTTTTAAAAATTTCTTACTCCCACATTTTATGAAATTTCGAGAAATTCAAATTTCAGCCTCTTCATATTTACATTAGTTAAAAGTATTAATCTTTGGTGAATTTAAATCATTAATTTGTTTTTGACAAAAAAAAATATCACTTACCGAAAATGTGCTCTGAATCGTAAAGTAAAAAAAAAATTATACAAACTAAGTCCTCCTACGCACAATAAATTACTCAAGAAAGGCATCAAAAACAATAGAACACGATATCAATAAGGAAGCTAAAACAATCGCCCAAAAATTAAACCTAGATGACCGAATAAGTTGCATCAGCAAGGCGAAAGCCTTTATCACACTAAAAGACCACAAAGAAAATTTCAAAACTAACCCTGCATACAGACTGATAAACTCAGCCAAAAGCGAACTAGGTAAAATAAGTAAAACGATACTAGAAAGAATTAATTCTGAACTTAGAAAGAAGTTAGGAGTAAACTAAATTAATGAACTCAAATAAATAAAGTAAATAATAAACAAATTAACAAACCTTTATGACAAAATATTAGACTATAAAAATTAAACCAAAAATCGGACGAAAAAAAAATAGCTATAACTGTTATATAACGATAAAAGAAAAAATACTACGTTACTTAGAAATCGAAAACCGAAAAGAGTAAATAAAAATATACAGTATAATAGATAAATAATAAAAAAAACAAGTAAAATAAATTGATCTAAATTCATCCAAATAAATAAATAAATAAACTAACAATCCGATCCCGATAAATTAACCGCCAGAAAAAACAAATAAAGATAATCAATCCAAATAAATGCATGAAGTAATAAACAAATTAAAAACTGCTCCCGCCAAAATAATAGTAAAAATAAACTACAACAATCAACACCAAAATTGAATAAATAGCTTTAATTATCTTTCCAAACCAAAACAAAACACTTTTTCTACGTTAATAAAAACACCGATTAAAATAAAAAAAATATATAAAATAAGAAATAAAAATGAAAAATAAAAATAAATAAAAACAAGGAAAATAATTTAACCAGAAAAAATAAATAAACAAATAAATGACTTCCGGTAAAATAACCGCCAAAATAGACTACCCACAACACACCACTGACCCGTATATATAAATAGCCGAAAAAATAACAACACTCGTAGCTTGACGATTGCGTCTAGTATGAACAGACTGTCGCCTCTAAGTGTTGACGTCTATGTTCACTTTTATCCCATAGCATACCTTGAGACTATATTTCTCCATATATATATATATATATATATATATATATATATATATATATATATATATATATATATAATAATAATAATAATAATAATAATAATAATATATTATCAGATTTAAAAAAAACGACAAGGTTTGTTTAATTTTTTATTATATTTTTCCAATTTTCAATTAAAGTGTTGAGTATTGTGGTCAAAGGTGTTCATATTTTTTTAGCAGGACAGACCGGGTTCCATAGCCTTAGATGGCAACTGGTCTACCGCAGAAAGAAATGGCAACCTACTGCGGGAAAAAATCTGCCTCGTCAGTCATGTATCGAAATATCACGCATGGCACATAACTGACTGACTAGTACTGGAAACCCGAGGATTTTTTTTTATTTATTAGGTTGGTGCAAAAATAATATCGTTTTCTAAGATATGTTACTATGTGAGAAAACGACATTATTTTTGCACCAACCTAATAAATCGTTGAGCCGAGTTTGAATTCCAGTCAAATTCATTACATTCACTTACCTGCTAATACTCTTGGGAAAGGTATGAATCCTCTTCTTCTCCACCCTGCAGTTATGGGTAAATAGCAGGTCAGAAATAGCAACCTACTACGTCAGTCATGTATCGAAAGATACATGATCGCCTAAGCGTGTATCACGCATAGCACATAACTGACTGACTTTCTACCATAGCATTTAATTCATTATCAACAGCGAATGTTGTGTCTGCGTGGTTGTTAGAATTCCTTTGTCTCCCTCTTGGTATTCTTTGGAAAGCTGGAAGATTGAAATAGCCGCGGTGACGTCATGTGTATCGGTTATTGGGAATGTGGCACTAGTTGCTTCTATAGCTGACTATGGCGACTCTGCAAGAGTCTAATGAACAAGACAAAATCCTTAATCCCTATTCACTGTAAACAATTTGAAGTGTAGTCATCTACTGCAGATAAAACAGATTGTTTCGCCTGAAGATTCCCTACCAATTCTACTCTCGACTCATCTGCAGTATCTCTGCCTAATTTTCCCCTAGAATAGAGTCTTTACTGAGTAAGATGCACGATCCATGATTTCTGCTATCATTTCTAAACTAGATCCCGGATTTTACGTTATCCCTGCAATTGTCCTAAAGAAATATGTTCCCGAATTGACTCTTGTTCTCTCCAAACTTTCCAGCTTGTTTCTCTTTTCCGAGAATTATCGTCGTATTTGTCTCTTACTGTTTTTTGTCTAAGTATTAGACGCTCTAATCAATGCTAAAATGGTTAAGACTCTTAATCAGTCAACCAATAAAGCTTCCGTTTCTCCAGGTCTACCACTGATGTGATAACGGCTATAACTGAATTTGTCTATCAAGCTTTAAATAAAAAAAAGCCGAAGCTCGAGCAGTGACGATAGATATTTCAAAGCTTTTCGACACGGCTTGGCACGTTGGCCTTTTTCCCAAGCTCAAGAGATACGGTGTCTCTAGATGAATATTTGACCTAATCCAATCATTTGTCAGATTTTTGGGAAGTGAGTCTGTTCGATATCACCGATAGCACTCCCTCTTTCATATACACAAAAGCATTCGTGTTTATATAATCACACAGCCTTGAATACGCATATACACACACACACACACGCACGCACACACACACACGCACACACACACACGCACACGCACGCACGCACACGCACGCACTTCGAGGTAGTGTAATAGTTAGCAAGATTGTCTCGCTAGAACAATTACGACTGGTTAGTCAGTTCAATCCTCACTGGGCGCCCCATGCTTTCGGTCTTGTGCCACATCTAAGCTATGCTTAGGAAATAACCATATATATATTTAAATGGATACTCATATTTCATATAGATACTCTGTTTTTATTCAAAAGCAATATTCGGGCTTTGTTTGATAAGGAGATTCTACGTGGCACGTCAGATCTAATAACGTTTTCCCGTGGTGAAGCAGGTTCGAATCCTGTCGGAGGACACATTTTTTTCATACAAGATTTCTCGAATATTCAGGACAGTAGATGTAAATAAATAAATTAAAAAAAAAAAAAAAATAAGTAAAACAAAGCATCTACAAAAATATGAATATCCATTTAAAAAAAATTAAAATCTGTCGAATTTAATCCTTTTCCTATTGATGATATTGATATATTGGGTTGGTGCAAAAATAATGTAATAATGTCGTTTTTTGACGTTAAAAAATACATCAAAAAACGACATTACTAAGTCATTATTTTTGCACCAACCTAATACTTGCCGTGGTGTTTTTATTTAATTTAGTAAATTTAGACCGATTATCAATGATGCGTTGTGATTTTTTATAATCATTCAGTTTGTCCAAAATTACGTATATATAATAATTATCATATCGTTTGATGACGATATTAGAATTGTTTTTTTTATTATTGGAGATTACCAACCAGGATGTGTGTGTGTGTGTGTGTGTGTGTGTGTGTGTGTGTGTGTGTGTGTGTGTGTGTGTGTGTGTGTGTGTGAAGATGATGAGACAAAGTAGAAAATCTATAAACGACGGTGTTTATAGATTTTTCACTTTTTCTGATCTTCACTTTAAGTTTCGGATACTATTATATACCCCCCCCACACATGTGCAAATGTGAGGGCAAATTAACATTTCCACAATTTGCTACAGATATTAACTGGAATTTTATCTGAATCTTCACATATCGATACGAGTAATATTCCCCATTGAATTAGATGCCTCGATAACCGTTCATCACACACGCCCACAGTTTAGCGAATTTTTAATTTTTTCAACGCCCTGATTTTCGCCTGTCCCAAACACTCATCGGCCTATCGATCTGCCATCGGCTAGACTTGACTTAAAGAAATACAAAAAATTGTTCTCACGAGTACAGCCGACACCTTACGAAGAGCTTTATCCATGTAAAATATGTGTGTGTGTGTTTTTAATTGATCAGTGGAAAATGTCATGATACGATTTCTAACCTTAGGTCTCTGGGCGAGATCCGGAAAGAAATGAGTACACACCAGAAATCAAAGGAATAATAATAATAATAATAATAATAATAATAATAATAATAATAATAATAATAATCAGGAAAAATAAAAATAAAATAAAAGAATGGAACTCAAGAACAGATCAACAAAATATCTGATGCCCTATCTCTCTAGCATCCCTCGCCCCGCAAAAAATAATTCTAACAAGCATATGGACTGAGATTTGTTCATTTAAACTTTTTAATAGCCGCCATTTGTTTAAGAGGAAACAATAACAAAAAAAATCACCCTTCACTTGCCCGAGATCGTTAGTTATGACCTGACATGTGATTATAAAAAAAAATGCAGTTCAAAAAGATCTATTTTATAACAACAACAACAACAATAATAATAATAATAATAATAATTATTATTAGTAAACGAAATAAAAATATGGTGATTGTGACGAACATCACAAGTGTTATAAACATAGGAGATCATATAAAGCAAACTGATATCACTGTCTGAGTTCTACTGATACCATGTAACCCAGTACTACCTGCCGCATTACAAGATCATCAGGGACTAAACTGGTTCCCTTGTCATGCTTTTCTGGCGATGTAGGTGGCTAGGCACCATGAAGGATTAAAAGCAAGACCAACCAAAAGGCGGATGAAACTTCTTGCAAAGTCGACGTCTAACTAGCATAATGAGTTAGATTGTTCCATAGAGATGCACACAGCCAGTTCGTTGATGACACAGCAGAGGTTTTTTTTTCCGAAACGGAAGTTAACAGCCAGGGAATCAACGGCGGCGTGCCCGTGACCTAGGTAAGCCTTCAAGTTGTAGAAAATAGACTGTAGTTTAACCTGGAGAAGTATGGGCTCCACCAGGAATAATTGCCCAGTACACGTTACGCATAAACGAGTAGCTCTCTGGCCTTCAAGCGCCAGATATATAGAGGGAACTGATCAGGAGCCCTGCTGCTCAGCGACTCTATAAACATACCCGGTTATGGGCCTGAGGATAGTGATAGGGATGAAGAGTTAAATACAAAAAATAAGACGTAGGATATAAGAGAATGAAATAGTAAAGAAATATAAAAAAATATATAAAGAAAAAAAATAAGAGAAAAGGAAAAATAAAAAAATAAATGCTGAGTGTTTGAAGAGGAGGAATGAAAGAAAATTATCATGAAGAGAAGAAAAGAATGAAAGAAAATTATTATGAATAGAAGAAAAGAAAATAGAAAAGAATGAAAGAAAATTATTATGAAGAGAAGAAAAGAATGAAAGGAAATTATGAAGAGAAGAAAAGAATGAAAGAAAATTAACATGAAGAGAAGAAAAGAATAAAAGAAAATTATTATGAAGAGGAGAAAAGAATGAAAGAAAATTATCATGAAGAGAAGAAAAGAATGAAAGGAAATTATGAAGAGAAGAAAAGAATGAAAGAAAATTATTATGAAGAGAAGAAAAGAATAAAAGAAAATTATTATGAAGAGAAGAAAAGAATGAAAGAAAATTATCATGAAAAGAAGAAAAGAATGAAAGAAAATTATGAAGAGAAGAAAAGAATGAAAGAAAATTATTATGAAGAGAAGAAAGGAATGAAAGAAAATTATGAACAGAAGAAAAGAATGAAAGAAAATTATCATGAAGAGAAGAAAAGAATGAAAGGAAATTATGAAGAGAAGAAAAGAATGAAAGGAAATTATTAATAGAAGAAAAGAATGAAAGAAAATTATTATGAAGAGAAGAAAAGAAAAATGAAAGAAAAGAACACAAATAAGAATAATGCCGTTGCAGTTGTTATGAAAAGAAAGAACAAAAAATTAATATCGAAAAGAACATTTTTAACTGTCGTCACTCGGTTTTGTCGTTTCTCTATTAGGAATTAATGAATGTTCAGACTTGAGGGAGCAAAACTTTTAAAGTTACTATGGCCTTCAAAACCCGATTATTAGGCATAAATTGGCTAGTGAATACAAAGGGATATAAATAAAACTCAAAGATAATCTCAAAACGAATAATTTATACAATAAAGCTGTTATTATTTTCAATTCTATCGTCAACTTCAAAAAGCTGCGCAACCTTGAACGACGATGTACTTTGACATCTTCGCCCATTACCGACTTGATAGCAACATGATAATACTGAAATTGATCTAAGCGTTATTCAAACTGGTTTAGGTTCAGACTTTTGGAGGGTTAGTAGTCCACTGGCTAGAAATCAGTGCAGTTAAATCCATCTTCTTGGTTGTATGGCTGGGATCACCGTCCTCGGTTCATATATATCGGTAGTTAGTCTTTTGCCATCAAAAAGCCAGAATGTATTTCTAAGCAACAACACCCATCTTTCCTCGAAACATATTGAAAAATGGGACATTTTCCCGTCATAGGTCACAACAGCCAAGATCATTATCTGGGCTGGATGTTAGATCCTGAAATTACCTTTGATATCAGCTGTTGACCCATTTGCAATACTAAGGAGAATGCTGGGTTTTGAAGAATATTTTTTTTACTATAATTAACTCAATACAAGGCCAAAGAGCCCCTTAAGGTAGAAGTTTACTGAAAGTCTGTGATATGAAAATAGGAGGAATTAGGAAATGAAGGTTACGAGGATATAGTGGATAGATAACGATTAATCCTCGCCTTGGAGAGGTTAATATTGTAGTATTTGGGGAAGCGTTCATGTGGGAATCTGTTCCACAAAGTTGATGTTCTTGGGAGAATCTTTAGGGGTGGAACGCCTTTCTTACCAAGGCTATAGGTAGGAAATGAGTATGGTAAGGTGGGTTTTGGTCGCAAAAGTATGAGCTGGTGGGTCTAAAGAATGGGACGCCTGAACATTCGCCAAGCAAGTAGCGATAGCGTATTGATAGATTGATGATGTTGCCGATGACTGTTGGGTGGAAAATGAGTCCTCCGTACAAAGCTGGGTAAGATCTTTCGAACTCTGACAAGTCTGAAATGTGAGTATTGAGTAGCACTGGTCCGAATATGGTTGCAATATTCCATCTTTGGTTTGAACTGGCTCCGATGTCATTTGATCTTTAGCGATAATTACCAGTTACTATCGGTGTAAAGTACAAGCATTACTTCCAGAAATGAAAATATGTAATAAGCAAATCGATTTAGAAGAGGCGCAAGAAGAGTAGGAACGGTGATCCATTAGGAGTTGTCTAACCAACTTGGATTTGATCTTGCAAGCAAATAGTGTCTTCAAAAATCTCGAGAACAGGGAAGCTAAAATTTTATCAGACATTGAAATTTAAACGGGCCACCAAAACTATGTCAGAAAACCAGATCTAGTCATCGTATACAAAGACAGAATGAAGATTACGTTGCTTCAGCAAACCACATCGTGAAAATTAGAGTGAAAACCTGAGTAAATATCAGGATTTTGTCAAAGAACTGTTAAAATTGCAGAATACGAAGGTTTCATATGTAGCGATCATTATTGTCTCGTTGGGGATTTTTCTGAAACATCTTACAAAAATATAAGAATCGAAACTCTTGGGAAGAATTAAAACCATTCTGACTATAGCATTACTAAAATGGGGATGGTGCTGCAACAATGAAGAGATTTGACTTTTAGTGAAAGCCATAGGATAATACTGATGTAAAAACTCAATAAGAGCCTAAAGTATTAATAAACATAATGGAGGTACGGCAGGATAGGAGCAGCAATAAGGACTGTGCAAGAGAATTGGATCTAACTATCCAAATAAATGGCATTAGCACAAACTAGAAGTTGAATAAAACAAAACTAAGGTAATTTTGAAATTCGAAGAGAACGGTCCAAGAGAGCAAACCATTGAAGTATGATTGAAAGAACCACCATAGGCGGGGTATATACGTACATTTACCCATTATTCATTTATTTGATAAAATGAATAATGGGTAAATGTATATGCCACCCCTGGTAGTTCTTTCAATCATACTAAATTCTAAATTTTTTATTTTGGCTAATGAAAGTTTACAGGTTAATTGTTATATTTATTGACACTATTTTGCATATATTTAAAATTCAAAATAGTCAATCTTTGCTTTCACCTTTCTAAAATGAAATGACTTTTTCACCACCTCTTTGCTCAAATTGTACCACAACATCATAAGAGCTTCTTTCAGGTTTGACACACTTGAGTATGGTACATGGGAAACATCGCTCTCTGATATGGACCATATCGCAAAGTCTATGGGATTAATGTCAGTGCTTAAAGGGGGTCAAATTGATTTGTCAAAAGATCCACGGAAATGTCTTTTGTGTCAGTTCTGCATCAAATTGTCTCTGTGTGTGGGGGTTCCGTCTTGATTATAGACATAGCGACTTCTAAATGTGGTTGAAAACTAATTTTTAATTAGATTTAGTGAGGTCGTTTTTCACACATTAGAAAATGTTTTTCTGCAAATATTCGACCACTTTATCACCTCAGATTTCTTCATGTCAGCCATTTTTAAGGCGCCAATTTGACCATGTTTTTGAGCCGCCGTATTTAATTGAACTGTAAACAGTAAAAAAAAAAAAAAAGATGTCAGGAAGCCTTATGTAAAATTTGAAACTATTTTTACGAATAGGTATATTTCAGTTTATGCCTAAATAATGGATGCATTTTTATATTTACACAATGGGTAAATATTTTTGTCACCCCCGGTAGATATCTCAAGAGAAATTGAAACAATTAAAGCCACAGCACTGTTGAAATAATTGGCGTGAATATTACAGAAAGTGATGAATATTTGAGGAGACATCCTATCATTTGATCACTTAATCAGATAAGTATGATGTAAATAATAATAATAATAATAATAATAATAATAATAATAATAATAATAATAATAATAAAAACTCATGGCATTTTAATTGATTGTAAATGTTTCTTTCTTAAGAAATTAAGATGCGTCACAGTTAATATCCCGTTCAGTAATTTTGCTTGTCATTTGCTTAATCATCATCGTTTGAGCATGTCCTGTAGGGACTGATGCACTGTACATCCCTGTTTATGAGGTGTGGAGAAACATCATAGCCAAGTGTCGTGAAGGTTGTTTATTTTTAAGTTAGAAGGAAGAGTTATGCAAGGCGACTTGGGAGTCACATCTAGATACTTGTGGCCACCTTCAAATCAGAGACCGTCGGTCTGGGTTGGGTTACCCGAATATAGTTGTGACTGTAATACTTCTTCCCATGTTGCACATATGTGACTGATATACATTCATCAGACTAGGTGTCATGATGGGCATGATTGAACTTTATTGATATTTGTACCTTAGTGTCAATTTGTTTGATATGTTACTCTCACTCACTCACACACTCACTTGCTCGCTCACTCACTCACTCAATAATAATAATAATAATAATAATAATAATAATAATAATAATAGTTGTAGTAGTTAAAAGCAAAAAATAGTGTACAGACGACAAGAAGAAGAAGAAGAAGAAGAAGAAGAAGAAGAAGAAGAAGAAGAAGAAGAAGAAGAAGAAGAAGAAGAACGGAAAGGGAGAATTATACACTCAGGTTTATCTCTCGGCTCAAACCTGACTGTAGATCATAGTAGTGGATCAGATTTAGACTCAGTGGAAACAGGGTGAGCAAAAACTGAGCTGTACTAAATAAGAACTAGATGAGATATCCTTAGATATGCTCGGTGAAACAAGAACAACCTTCCCTCATAGATTAAATAAAGAGTTCAGTTCCCATTTCCTTGAAGTTTACCCGGATCGACAAGCATCTGATGAAGGCCGGAGATCATAACGGCCGAAGCGTGGTGATAACAACAACAAAGAAGATAACAATTGTCTGAGTGTAAATAAATCTAACTAAATATTGAACAAAGCAAGAAAAAATAACAACAAAATAAATAAAATAAACGAAAAATAAACCCCGAGATAGATAATTCAGTTAATAAAATGTTGTAATTTTGTCTTCGTTGAAAATAGCTGAGAATTAGGAAGACCGTACTTAGAGTATCGAAGGAACAGAAGACTAGGTAGAGGAAACTAAGAAGAAAGGATTTATTAAATAGGCTTACATACAACGGAAAGACTTGAGTAAATCAAATACTACTCACATCCTACTCTAATGTGGCTACTTGTCATATTTTTAAGTAGGAGCAGTCCAGTGTGGAAAAGCAGGAAGTACGCTGAGTCCTACTCTACAACACACAAAGCCATGTGAAATAAGGGGATTCATTTCGTGTTACCTTTTTCTTTTCACACAAAATAATGATCATGATAAATCGTTGATTTGTGTCTGAAGTAGTTGAGTATTTCCTACTAGTACTACTGCCAAGATAAAAAATCCAGGATTTCGAATGCTGATTACAAGTAAGACAAGCCCTCCGACTTCTAAGGTGACATAATCTTCGTACTCTTTTTTGATGGACTCAGCTAAACGTTAGAAATATCACAACTGTGATTATAAACAAGCATAAAAGAAAAATGATAACTTGATCTGCCTTCGCTAAAAATCTCTCTTGTGAACGTCCGTTCAGGAGTAGATTTTATTGTATAGCTGATTCCAGTTTGAACTAGTTACTTTGAAACGAATCTGCCGACTTCTAAATTTGAATAAACAATTGTCAAGTGGAGAGGTTAGGTCGTGGCTTAAATACTACGGAGATCGGTTTTGTAGGTATTTCGACTTTGCATTTGTAATCCATACTTTTTTCGCTTTTCTTTTTTCGATAAAAATTTGTGATCACATCTTAAGCATATACAGTAGAGTCCTTTTTTACAACATAAATTTGACACTATTTACATTGTTCGAACTATCCACGACGTTTCAGTTGTTGAAATTTCGAACAGAACCCTTTATTTCGTTCACCCGGATAGTCTGTTCTAGTTCCACGTGTCATGCCTCTTTTGGATATCTCAGTTTCAGTTAATTCCCTATAGTAACTCAACTCTCCAAGTTTTTGTTCACTTCTGCTGTGGACAGGTATTGTTCTCAAAACTCTTTGGGTCAAGTGACTGAATTATTTCAACTAGCGCTTTTATCCACTGGGCCATGTGATATCAGGAAGAGGCATCTACCCCCGTGGACGAAATAAAGGGTTGGGTTCGAAATTGCAATTATCTGAAGAAAACCGGACAGTACAATAACAAAAAACGTCGTGGATATGACAGTAAAGATGAGGACAACAGTTCGAACAATGTAAATAGCATAAATAGTTAGGGTACCTCATCTAAAAAATATAGACAGAAATTAAAATTTGTCTGAATC
Organism: Acanthosepion lycidas; assembly: GCA_963932145.1. Lineage (NCBI taxonomy): Eukaryota > Metazoa > Mollusca > Cephalopoda > Sepiida > Sepiidae > Acanthosepion > Acanthosepion lycidas. The sequence continues at coordinate 60,986,317 of OZ010572.1, read as the reverse complement.
TGTTTTGAGAAAGAGAGCTTTAATCATGGCAGGTTGTTAGTGATATCACCTGTTGCATTGCGGAAGTTGAATGGAAATATAAAATTTTGTTCTACCGTTTTTGATAAATGCATGTCGAATATTTTAATATCAGCAACATTATTAAGTGAATCCTAATGAAATGATAGTTCTTATCAATACTGTATTAAACGCCCATTGCCTTGTGACATTTACTGCGGTCTCTACTTCCGGTTCAATCAAAAGCAGCGGAAACAAAATTGTCCTCATTTGCAGAGGTAAAACTGATTCGTTTTCTACGGCTTTTCAACCCTTTGCAAGTTATTTAAAACCTGACAACACTTCTAGATTGTAAGATTTTCTTGAGATAATAGTGATAAGATATTTACTAATTAACCCATAGCTGGAGAGAGAAGAGGTCGAATCATAAGGGTAAGTGAATATAACGAACACAACTGAAATTGGAATTCGGCTCGATTAAAAATTCCCAGACATTATCCATTACACCAGTCACAGGTATCCAAGTTTACGACACCTGGTATTTCACTCATCTAGGTACTGACCAGGCTCACATTTGCTTAACTTTAGTGATCGCACGAGAACTGGTGTTTCAATGCTATATGGCCGTAAGCCTTTATAGAGACAAAAGGAAATGGAATGAAATTGAAACGAGTGGAAGGAAGACATTTAAATACGGAGATATCTTTGTAAATAATAAAATAATAAATGATTAACAAAAGGAGAGAAATATACAAGTGTGTACACAGTTGAAAAAGAAAAGGAAAACATTAAAATCTAGTTATTAGAAATTACGTGTGTCTATGATACCCATGCGTGTGTGTGTGTATGTTCAATCGTCAGTCGCTCGAGGGAAAGATATGGCAGCGTCAATACACTCTATATTGACGCTGACATCTTAGTACAAAAGAAAGAGATAAATGAAGATTATGTTCCTTCTTTTATAGTACACTACCTAACGGGCATTTTGGCAAACCACGTTTAAGATTTGTGCGATGAGACGTCTAAGATTAATTCGTCCTCACTTCTCGGACAAAAAGGAAAAGTTATTTAAAAAAAACATAAAACACTTGAAATTATAACTTTTTCCTAAAGTTTTTTGACATTTTCTTTATTAACAAACAGATCAAGTACGTATGATATATAAGCATTTGTATATATATATATATATATATTTGAACATGGGTGTGCCTTTGTATATTTGTTCATGTGTTTGTAAATATGTGTGTATGTTTGTACGCGTGGGAGTGTGTACTTACTGATAACAAATATATATTTATATAAGTACACTATAGCTTTGTTGTTCTGACAGTTATAATTGTCACTTAGATTGTCAGTGATTACGGCGTTGGCTTGTTTCTGTTTCTGTTTATGGGGCAACATTTCGAGCATGCGCAGTGGTGAAATGGATAGAGGCTCAGAATGAAAAATCGGAGAGCTGAGTTCGAATTCCAGTCGAATTCATTATATTCATTTACGCGCAAATAATATATATATATATATATCCATCTCTCGTAACTTTTGGTTAATAGCAAGACAGACCCTATAGATTTGGTTCATGAATTTTGCTTACGTGTTCATAATTATGGCACTTAACAAAAGCACCAACATCAACATCAATAAATGATATTTACAGTTAAGTAATTTTACTGTGTGTATATATGTATATGTATGCATGTGTGTGTGTGTGTGTGTGTGTATATATATATATATATATATATATATATATATATATATATATATATAAACTTATTTGAAATAGTTACACCATATTTATTTATTCAACAGTGAATACTATGCCATTGAGGTGTCCACTATAATAACATTTGAAGTAATAATAATGTCGGATTAAAATTAAATCCATTAATTCTTTTTTCTATATATATATATATATTAACCATCAGGTGAGGGATAATATCTATATTTATTTTATATATACTTAATAGGTCTGTTATATTACATCGAGCGCTGTGCGATATATATATATATATATATATATATATATATATATATATATATATATATATATATATATATATATATATATATATATATCACAAAATACGTTTTTATTTATTTATTTATTCTTATCACTGTGATATGCACAATGAAATTGGATAGCAATACACACAAAATAAATACACATAAAAAAAAAAAAATCATCAATCTTTTTTTTTATTCTGAAAATTGTCCCGGTTCAAGGAACCTCTAGTGAATGATTTACAAAAAGTATTTGAAAAAAAATTTCTTTTTTTTTTTTTTACGAATGGATCACTCTATGTAAGTAGTGCCGAGTAGATTTATAGAAAAGTGTGAGAGGCAATAAAACCCCGATTGCGACTACAGCAAGTCTGTGTGGCTGCCTTAAGTCACCATTACTTTGATAATTGAATATCGCAATGGTTCATCGCTAACGCGACCCCAATATTGCACGATGAAGCACTGTTGGTAAGTACTTTTCTAGTGTTTGCAACCCCTTAAAGAACTGGCTATTTACGGTGAGCGCGGTGCTAAGAGTAAATCTAAAAATCATGTCAGATATTTTGTCAGAGAGCGGACAAAAACTCTTTGTAGCTCTCAAAGCTGTGGTTAGTTATATGTGAAATTTGCCAGACTCTCAAAGACAGGTTATGATTGATTGTTGTTGCGCCGTGGTTATTTCCTTAATGGATATTCATCATTGCAATGAACTGAGAGCCAAATTTATTGATTTATTTGTTATTGTCAGGGAAATCTTTTGTTATCGGAACAGAGACTTGCATTTTCTTTGTCGCCTTTTATTTCTTCTGTTCTCTTTTCGTTCATATTTTTATCAACTTCTTTTATATATATTTTTGCCTTCTTTATCTCTACCTTATCTTTTCATATTTCTATTGTTGGTCGATTACTTGGAAGCTTTTTTGAACCCTCCTCCCCTTTTGAATACCACCCACGCTATTTTCATGTCCATGCCTTTGCATAACCATTGTATCTGTCCTGGACCCGGCCAGAATCTCAAAACTGTTCAAACTTAGCACATGATTTATAAAAAAAATAATGCTATATCTCTTCATGACGTAGGCGATAATGACTCTCCACAGCTAACTTTTCTTTAACATCCGTAAATTAGTATGACATCTTCGGAAATATAGTACTGGTTTCCGCTGCTTTCTCCACAGTCACTGTACAATATTGCTTCCTCTGTCCACGCTGTCTGTATATCTATTTCTCTCTCTTTTTCGTTACCCACCCACACACATCCACGCCCACGCACACAGACACGCACACGAGCACGCGTAAACATGTAAAGAGAAAGAAAAAGATATTTGCCTGGATAAAAGAGAATAAAATAAAAGTAAAACAAAATTTTAAAAAATATGAGAAAATAAACGGAAATAGGAAAATAGTCACTGAGAAAACATTGTGTAGCAGTTGTTAGCAAAATAATCTGGTAGTCCCTTGCAACTGAATAGCTAGACTGGTGGATTTTAAGACAATGTCAAACCTTGTTAGTAATGGTAATTAACCGTTTCCCTACAAGGAAACATTTGGCATTCATTGACCGAGCAGCCAGTACTGCATTCGGTTAAAGTTTATAAAATCTTTCTTAAAACAATCTTTCAAGAAAATAGGTTTTTCAAGTTCAGTAGCTGCTATCGTTCTTTCCCGGATTAACGGAGGTTTTATCCCTAACATTTCATTTGAAGCAGCGTGAAATGTCAACATCTTGATTGTTAGTAATGGTAATTAACCGTTTCCCTACAAGGAAACATTTGGCATTCATTGACCGAGCAGCCAGTACTGCATTCGGTTAAAGTTTATAAAATCTTTCTTAAAACAATCTTTCAAGAAAATAGGTTTTTCAAGTTCAGTAGCTGCTATCGTTCTTTCCCGGATTAACGGAGGTTTTATCCCTAACATTTCATTTGAAGCAGCGTGAAATGTCAACATCTTGATTGTTAGTAATGGTAATTAACCGTTTCCCTACAAGGAAACATTTGGCATTCATTGACCGAGCAGCCAGTACTGCATTCGGTTAAAGTTTATAAAATCTTTCTTAAAACAATCTTTCAAGAAAATAGGTTTTTCAAGTTCAGTAGCTGCTATCGTTCTTTCCCGGATTAACGGAGGTTTTATCCCTAACATTTCATTTGAAGCAGCGTGAAATGTCAACATCTTGATTGTTAGTAATGGTAATTAACCGTTTCCCTACAAGGAAACATTTGGCATTCATTGACCGAGCAGCCAGTACTGCATTCGGTTAAAGTTTATAAAATCTTTCTTAAAACAATCTTTCAAGAAAATAGGTTTTTCAAGTTCAGTAGCTGCTATCGTTCTTTCCCGGATTAACGGAGGTTTTATCCCTAACATTTCATTTGAAGCAGCGTGAAATGTCAACATCTTGATTGTTAGTAATGGTAATTAACCGTTTCCCTACAAGGAAACATTTGGCATTCATTGACCGAGCAGCCAGTACTGCATTCGGTTAAAGTTTATAAAATCTTTCTTAAAACAATCTTTCAAGAAAATAGGTTTTTCAAGTTCAGTAGCTGCTATCGTTCTTTCCCGGATTAACGGAGGTTTTATCCCTAACATTTCATTTGAAGCAGCGTGAAATGTCAACATCTTGATTGTTAGTAATGGTAATTAACCGTTTCCCTACAAGGAAACATTTGGCATTCATTGACCGAGCAGCCAGTACTGCATTCGGTTAAAGTTTATAAAATCTTTCTTAAAACAATCTTTCAAGAAAATAGGTTTTTCAAGTTCAGTAGCTGCTATCGTTCTTTCCCGGATTAACGGAGGTTTTATCCCTAACATTTCATTTGAAGCAGCGTGAAATGTCAACATCTTGATTGTTAGTAATGGTAATTAACCGTTTCCCTACAAGGAAACATTTGGCATTCATTGACCGAGCAGCCAGTACTGCATTCGGTTAAAGTTTATAAAATCTTTCTTAAAACAATCTTTCAAGAAAATAGGTTTTTCAAGTTCAGTAGCTGCTATCGTTCTTTCCCGGATTAACGGAGGTTTTATCCCTAACATTTCATTTGAAGCAGCGTGAAATGTCAACATCTTGATTGTTAGTAATGGTAATTAACCGTTTCCCTACAAGGAAACATTTGGCATTCATTGACCGAGCAGCCAGTACTGCATTCGGTTAAAGTTTATAAAATCTTTCTTAAAACAATCTTTCAAGAAAATAGGTTTTTCAAGTTCAGTAGCTGCTATCGTTCTTTCCCGGATTAACGGAGGTTTTATCCCTAACATTTCATTTGAAGCAGCGTGAAATGTCAACATCTTGATTGTTAGTAATGGTAATTAACCGTTTCCCTACAAGGAAACATTTGGCATTCATTGACCGAGCAGCCAGTACTGCATTCGGTTAAAGTTTATAAAATCTTTCTTAAAACAATCTTTCAAGAAAATAGGTTTTTCAAGTTCAGTAGCTGCTATCGTTCTTTCCCGGATTAACGGAGGTTTTATCCCTAACATTTCATTTGAAGCAGCGTGAAATGTCAACATCTTGATTGTTAGTAATGGTAATTAACCGTTTCCCTACAAGGAAACATTTGGCATTCATTGACCGAGCAGCCAGTACTGCATTCGGTTAAAGTTTATAAAATCTTTCTTAAAACAATCTTTCAAGAAAATAGGTTTTTCAAGTTCAGTAGCTGCTATCGTTCTTTCCCGGATTAACGGAGGTTTTATCCCTAACATTTCATTTGAAGCAGCGTGAAATGTCAACATCTTGATTGTTAGTAATGGTAATTAACCGTTTCCCTACAAGGAAACATTTGGCATTCATTGACCGAGCAGCCAGTACTGCATTCGGTTAAAGTTTATAAAATCTTTCTTAAAACAATCTTTCAAGAAAATAGGTTTTTCAAGTTCAGTAGCTGCTATCGTTCTTTCCCGTATTAACGGAGGTTTTATCCCTAACATTTCATTTGAAGCAGCGTGAAATGTCAACATCTTGATTATGTCATTATTTTCACGTCGAGTTACATGTGCTATCCATTTTAGTTGTTGCTGCTGTTGTTATTCATCAAGTGATGTGGTTTCTGTTGTTCTTTGTGATTCTGTATCGTCAGTTCACAGTGTTCAAAGAAAGATAATCTTTGCCAAAACACTTAGGCTTCACTCACTGAAAGCCATTTTTAATAATTCATCTTAGAAAGAGGCTGTGTCAGAGTTTAGATATTTCTGAACGGGTTTGGCACAATGCATGGCATCTATATGAAAGTCTCCATCTGACGAGGCTCTTTAAGAACATGACTCGACTCGTCAGATTAATGTTTTTGTTTTGTATTAATTTGCATTGGTTTATTTAATATTAATATGAAACTGACCCCGCCTCAAAAATCTATTTCCACAAAGCATTCTAAAATAATGTCCTATTCAAAATAGAAGCCATTCATTAATGAATAAATACTGAAAATTTGATTCAAATCGGATAAGTCTCCTATTTTTGTTAAATTTTTAAAACCAGAAGTAGCATCTCTTGCTTTCATTATCGAAAATGCGCACACATATTAGTAATACCTAATAGATATTGAACGTTTATATTTCATTTTTTAAGCATTTATTTGGTCGGATGTCCTTTTGGTGGATCTTAATCCTCTGTATGGTTGAAGTTGGCTGAATCTAGGCTCCGCCGACAGGGCAAAGATATTCAATTGGTGCTCCATGTTTGCGTTCGTGTCCAACTAAGCTGAGTTTAGAAAATATTAATGTAAAAGATGGGAAATTTAGGGAATTGCATGTTTATCGAACCACGGCCCACTAATATATACGGCCCCACATGTCACATTTCAGGCTGATTTCTAACAGGTCTGTTTTATGTTAAAACCGTCAAAAATATACAAAGACGGTGTTCGCTTTTTTTTTCCCTCTTTTTAAAAAGATTTTAAACAAACAAAAAAGTTATTAAAGAATTAAGCAGTAATACAAAACAAATACAAATAAAAACTTACCAACAGTTTCTCTATAAATCAATTTTCTTTTAACCTTTGCCTTTTTTAAAAACATTCTACAATATTTTTTCGAACTTCATTCAATGAAATCTTTCGTTTGCTGTCGTAAAATATGTTAAGAACAATTTTTGCTGCAAAGTGAATTCTTTTTTCAGTGTGTTGTTCACAAGTAAAAACATATTTTGGAGAATAAGTTTCTAAAATTATTTCAGCAGACTTTTGTAGTGGATTAATTATGCTTTACTATAAATTTATCTGCATAGTCAAGTATAGTAAAACAAGCACAAACGACTCTGCCATTTGGCTAACTGGAGCCGTAAGATTTCATCGAGAAAGTAAATCAAAGTACTGTTTCTCTGTAGGATCATCAATATCATTGCCTAGCATGACCCGGGAACACATTTCACATTGAAAACCTTTAATTAATTGTTTTGAATTTTTTTCTAATAAAGAAACAGATGATAATGGAAATTTCTCCAAAAATAATTTGTGGGCTTGTTGAGACGTATGGTGCAGAAGTAAGACATAACTTATTAGTTCTGCAGAAAATGAAGGACGACATCTTGTTTGGTAATGTTCTCTTTTTTGTAATTCTTTTAGAATTCAGTATGGTTGTTCTTCCACTACGTTTTGTATGTAGTTTGGAAAATTTTCTAACATACTAAATCTTGTGAGTTTAACATTGTATCCATGTATAAATCACTGAGGTTATGGCATAGAGGTTTCGTCGCACTGGAGCTGAACGTGAAGGTTTTGGTCAATGCGAATACATTCTTTCCGAGATGGAAAATGTGTTTCCGGGTGAAAGACTATTCTATATATTAGAATATAATCTAAAAATTCAAAACCGTTAGGACAACACTTCAAAATGAGCGAAAACCTTTATCGTATCAGCTGAAATAAAATCATATAATTCATCAGTTTGGACTAGTCGTTGTTTTGGAGTATTTCTCAATTCCTTCTATTCGGTAAAAGAGACGGTTTTTTATTTTTTCTGAATGTATTGTAGGTATTGGATGTAAATGCTAATTCGGTTGGCTTCGTTTTCCTTTCAAAATAAATTTTTCTTCAAATTGTTTCATACAGAGAACTGAATTTTTCGTAGGAAACCAATCAATACGATTAACGAATTTTATCCATTTTTCTTCGTGGTCGGAAGTCCCAATAGGAAAAGAAAATGTCGATACTTTTTCACTGTTAGTAACATATCCACTAGAACAGCCAAATGTAACACATTTTTTAAACAAAATAACATAACAAACTTAATATTGTAATCTTTAAATGCAATGGACTATGAGGTAGAAAATTTAACTAATAGCGTTCCTTTACAAAACGGGCCGCATACGCAATTGAAAATCATATAGGCGAGGTAACTCACAGCCGTTTATAATTCGTGGATTAGCAAAAAAAAAAGGTATAAATATGCATTTTAGCGTTGAAAACATATCTAGGGAATTGAAATTACGTCTGATAATTCTACGTACTTGTACGTTGTTAATTTACGCTATAAGAATTCAATTTTTAAACTTACCTCCCTTTCAGATTAACAATTTTCTAAGCGGCCATTCACATTTTTTATTTAAATTACATTGCCTTGTTATGTGACATATGGTGCCGTATAACACTAGTTGGCCGTGGTCGAACACATTGTACAGTAGAAAGTTTTTGCTAATCTATATCGCTAACATTAGCATCATATTTCTCCGAAAAGCGTTCAAACTTCTATCCAAGAAAGAAAGACAAAGACGTTAATGCAGATAGACTAATGTGTCATGATTCCGACCAAAGTGCTTAACGTCAAAACGTGTTTTTTTATGCTATGTTTCTTCAGAATATCGGCGATCATCGCTCTCCACAGATTTCTTTTCTTTATTATCTATGAAGTGTTATGGTTCTCTGGAAAAAGAGAGTGGAATAATTTCCTCTTACTCTGGATTCAAAAGATATGAACTTAAAATATATTGATAAATCTTGTTTACAGGATTATTAGTGTTTTGTTAGTTTGTGTGATACACGAAAGAAAGGAACTTCATTGTTTATAGTCGTTAAATATGCATACAAAATCGTCCTTTAAAGATTCAGAAGTGCTAAAGTACTTACATGTCTCGAATATATTATAGCATGTTGCAAGAGGTGAAAAAATGTGTGTTGTCGCTTTCATGGTCAGCGTAAAAGAAAGGCTTTCAAGAATCGCATCACCTGTAATTCTATGCAAGAGGCGGTAATTGCCCAAAGTAAATGTAAAAGAAAGAGGGTAGGAACTTTCTTTTATTATGCCAAACAAAAGGAGAGTAATTTCTAAAAAGAAAAAACAAATAAAAAGCAACAACAGTTCGGACACATTACTCTTTGGGTTTGTATTACGAGAATTTTAGTCTCTGAAATAGCAGGGATCACAAGCAGCCCTTTAAAAAATTTTTCTCTCTTTCGCTGCCTTGCAAGGCACCAAATCATTTATAGCTGGCACAACAAACTATGTGTTGATTGACTGGCATTCTCTTTTTAGATTGACGTGTATCGCCTAGTCAGTCCTTGGGTTCTGTTTGAGAAACAATAAATTATTATCCCACTAACGGAAGACTTCAATTGCATCACTGCCTTGTCTCTAATTCGACCAGTATCATTTGATACAAAAAGCGACAGATAATAATTACTTAAACTAACACATAGTTTTTACGGTTTATTTTGAAGAATCTTCTTTGAAAATTGTCTAAGTCGATCTGATAAAGGATAGTAGCAAAAGTACCTACTACATTTGTTCGTGTTGTTTTAAGTAACAAAAACCTAAAATAAAAAGTATTTTAACGATGAGAAAATTAATAAGAATATTATTAAAACTCTATTTGTTGATTTTATGCATACACATATATATATATATATATATTCATACATGTTTCATTAAATAATATAGATAAGTGTTGTCTATTTTATGTAAATTCTTTTCATAACGTCTGATAAGCTTAATAACATTATCATTAAACGAAGAAAGAAAATCACAATATTGATACATATTTTTTAATCCAATCTAAGCTTTCGGCTTACATAGGCCATTATCAAAGATGACAAATTACAGTACAATATATTATGCAATACACGGACAAGAAAGTGATGATAGTCTGTTTCTGTTTACATGGATGATTTCCAAGCAACGATAAACACGTGCATATAAGATGCTGGAAGCGAAAATCTCACCGCAGCTCATGATGTCATACATGAACACGCGAGAGTGAATTCGAGAAGTATTAAGTATGGAAAGCCGTTGGTATAAACCAATGGCTTTTGTTACCAATTATAGACACTTAAGAATATATATATATATATATATATATATATATATGTGGTTTATCAAAAATACTTTTACAAACTTTGGGGGCGGGATCGTCACATCAAACAAGGATAAAAGTCCATATAAACATATGTCCGCAAATACTTCGTTTTTGAGTTATTAGGTTTAAAGTTTACAGTAGACGCCGTTAAATATACAATCCAAGATACAATCCAAAAATAGTCGACGCGACGATAAACTGCAGCAAAGGTTGGATGACTCGGCTAACTTCGGTTTGGAAACACAATCTGATACAGCCGTGTAGCCTCGTGTCCATTACTGTTCGCGCGGCCTTATGCCTTGTCAGGATATGAATATCCTGTTAGTTTTAAATGGAACACTTCTCAGTTAACTCACTACTACACACGTTAAACTTTGAAGACAAACTAGCCAAAAATGTACACGAATGACAAATGTAAACTAGACTACATTGCAAAACAACACAGCGCCATCTACCGTAAGCTTTCTTTAAACTTAATAATACAAAAACGAAAGATTTGCGGAGATGTGTTTATATGGACTTTTGTCCTTGTTTTGGTGTGAGAACCCGCCCACTAATTCTATAAAAGTATTGTTGGTCCACTATATATATATATATATACAATTATTTTAAGAATGTATAAACTTAAAAAAAGTCTTTATATATATATATATATATATATATATATATATATATATATATATATATATATATATATATATATAAAGACTTTTTTTAAGTTTATACATTCTTAAAATAATTGTCGGACTTTGTCCATTTCATTATAAATATATATATATATATATATATATATATATATATATATATATATATATGTACGTGGACAGTGACGTCAACTCAAAGAGGTGACAGTGTATTCCATGCTTGAGTGCAATTTTCAGGACATGTGTGTTCCGTGTTGGGAACATTTATTTTTACTAGCTTTTATATCTACCTACGATCTATCACTGCTATCGAACACGTTTTACCCATAAGCATTTCATACCTTAAAATATATATTTTTATCATATATATTAGATAAAAATAGTGTACACATAAGACTCAATACTATAAAGTGATTTCACGTTTTACGCCTTAATCAGTCTATCCTATTAAGGCGTAAAGCTGACAGGCAGCATATAGTTTTTTCTATAGCTAAAATCTATCTATCTAATTATATTGTTTAAACTGCTCAGAGTGGTCAATTTTTCGGATGAAACGTTTACAGATCTAATCAGCACTCAGTGATCTATCTCTTTTTCATGATTTCTCTCTCACTTTCTCTCTCTCACTCTCTTTTTCCTTCTCTCTTTCGATATATATATATATATATATATATATATATATATATATATATATATATATATATATAAAATACAATGTTTTTGTAGAATATATAAAAAATATTGTATTCACGCCTGTGTTTGTGTGTTATTCTAATTGAATAAATATTCCTATTCGAGCATAAGCAGCAATACGCTGTTACCCCTATAGTGAACCTTGACAGGGGCAAATAGGAATATGATATATAGGCTCATTTTTATGGGGATATCCAGATTGAAATTGTGATCTATGTTTTTCGAAGCTGTTACAAGGGTTCGTTGTCGATCGGAGGAAAACCTACACATAACTGGAAGAGACAGACGACAGCTGTTATAACAATTCCTAATTCATAAGCACTGCTATTTACATCAATGTACCACAGACGCTATACGGGTCAAGAAAAGAAAAGAAAGGAGAAAGGAATCAAAACACTAGTTTATTTGGGTGTCGAGAGCGACACGCATTGTTGGGAGTTATTCTTTTATATTTTCATTTTTTTCTCTTTTTATGTATCTTATATTTTTTTATTGTCTCATCTTTCTCCCTCTCTCTGTTTCTTTCTCTCTGTTTCTTTCTCTATTTTTCTTTAGCTATTTCAACAACTACTCAATGGCTAAAACAGTAGCGAGCTTATTTTACGTGTCAGTTGTCAGTAAACAAGTAATTTTTGAAGGCAGGTAGGTCTTCTACCTTCGTCAAGAGAGAATCGCTACGGGGTTTTCCTATTCACTAACTGTAAGTAAAGTCGTTTGTCTGTAAATTATATAATGTACAAGAAATATATCTATGGAGATAGCTGTCTCGGTCTATACCATAGGATCAATTATATTATTCTGGATCATGGCTGTCTACAAGTTCCTATAGTTTGTAGCTCTTAGGAATGGATTTTATTTTGTTTTTATTATCCTTGTTCTACCATCCATCTGCACAAGCTTGTTAGGTAGGTTGTCTCCCTTTGTCCCTCTGTGAGCGACATATTCTCCAAACCCTCTTTCCTTATTGTGTGTCCTGACAAATTTCAACTCTCTATGACTCTAATTATAAGAGTTCTGTTTGTTTTCATTTTTGTTAAATGCTCGTTGCTTTCAAGCTCCGTCCATGATATTCTCAGCATTCTTTTGTAGAATCATATTATCACAAGATTTCAACTGTTTTGCCACACACACATATATCGTTTTTACCATCCATTTTCATAAACTTGTTAGGCAGGTTAATAGCTGTCACCCTCTGTCCCTCAGTAAGTGACATATTCTCCAAGACTTCTTTCCTTGTTATGTGTCCCGATACATTTCAACTGTCCATTTATGATTCTAATTATAAGTGTTCTTTTTGTTTCCATTGTCATTAAATTCTCATTGTTTTCATGCTCCGTCCATGATATTCTCATCATTCTTTTGTAGAACCACATCTCTGTTGTCTTAAGTCTCCATTTAATTGCGAGGAAATTACCCAGCATTCATTGCCATCAAGGAGGATTCTTAAGCGATACAAAAAAGAATTTCTCGAAATTTCATAAAATTAATTAGGTGGAGGGTACTTGATGTAAAAAAAAAAAAAAATGATAATCAAAAATAGAACTATTTCAAAAATTATCTCCTTCCTTTGCAAATAAGTCCTGAAATTTTTATTAAAATCCGACAATTTTTGTAAGAATTTTCAAATCAATGTGTTTTTCATTACAAAAAAAAGTTAGTTTCACGTATTAATCTTATGGCCCGCATTTGACACTAGAAAAATAAGAATTTCACCAAAATTTCAAAGATTCTAAAAATTATAACAAAAATGAATTTTTGCATAAAATATCATTTGATCTTTCCTCTTAATAATAACACAAAGATTTTGACGATAAGTCTTTGCTTTTATTAAGTTTTAGGCATTTTTTCATCGTGCATACTCATTTTTTTGCGAATCTTTGGAGGTATGTACGTTTGGATTAATCGATACATTCCTGCGTGTCCAAAGAAAGAGGTTTGTGTCGCATCAGGTGTTCTTTTTGCCCCATCGCGCGCATGCGTGTGTGTGTTTTTGTGTATGTGCGTGTTCGCGTATGAAGTGGATGGGGGTTTGTAATGGTTAGCGATTTATTCGTACCTACTATTATCATTGTAGAGCCAGTTCGCTACTCCTTGTAAATTATTAAGCCAAACTTAGTATCTATCTATCTATCTATCTATCTATCTATCTATCTATCTATCTATCTATCTAAGCTTATAGAAGGAACCCGTATTTATCACGCACATATTGTATCGGCACGCTTGAATAGATTTAAATATACAAGTAAATTCATTCTTCTTGGGTATACTGAATTTCGGGTTTTGTATTCATGAGAGAAAATACATATAGTTCAAAAAGAAAAAAATCTATGACAAAAGAAAAAAATATTACTAGAGAAGAAAAATCACGTTTTTGATGCTTCACTACACTACAAACACTGCAAAAACAGACATGGGGACATACGTTGCAATCACATTTTGAAGTTACAACATTTGGATATTTTAGTCTTATTATTAAGAGGAAAGATCAAATGATATTTTGATGTAAAAATTTATTTCTTATATCCATGGAAATTTGGGTTAACAATCTTGCTTTATTTCAGTTTATTTATTAGGTTGGTGCAAAAATAATGTCGGTTTTTGACGTTAAAAACTACGTCAAAAAACGATATTATTTTTGCACCAACCTAATATTTATTTTTGTGCGTCAATGCAGTGTCATAAATTTGCATGAGAAAATTGAACGTCTTTTTGCTGTTAAAAACACATTGGTTTGTAAATTTTTGCAAAAGATAGATAAAATCAGATAGTTGTCGAATTTTTATGAAACATTCAGGACTTATTCGCAAAGGAAGGAAAGTGTTTGTGAGATTTTTCTTTTTTTTTTTTTTTTTACAAATGTTTGTATTAGGTTGGTGCAAAAATAATGTCGTTTTCTCATATATGTTACTATGTGAGAAAACGACATTATTTTTGCACCAACCTAATAAATATATATCAATTTTTCATCTGTTGCCACCAAGTTATTTAAATCGTAGGAGAATTTAAATTTTCAATTTGTTTTTGGTCAAATAGGGCATCCAGTTACAGAAAATCTGCTCTGAATTATGAAACAAAAAAGAAAGCAATACAATTATTTTATGAATTAAATATATAATGGATACTATTGTCTTAGACATTTTTTTTCGATGAATAATGAATTTTTACAAAAATTGTTTTCATTTAAAGAAACTTAATTAGACTACTTTATAAAGTTACATCTTTTAAAACTCTGTATTAATTTGTAGTGATCAAGTGATATTGTTATTAAATAAAAACTATATTTACTAATTATAAATGAAATGTCTTACTACAATTCAGCGACCCACACTATTTTAAAAAGAGTTTTGAAATTTTGGGGGGCATAAACATGCCGAATTTTTGTAAGTACGGATGTCTATATACGACATTAATAAGAACGATAACTATAATAAATTTAAAATGTATCGGTAATGTTCTAACATTTCCTCAACAAGCATTTTCGTAAGTTAGGCTATAAAAACAAAGTACCTAAAATTCAGTAGAATATTAGATTGCTTATAGTATTTTCTTAGATTTTTAAGATCACTGGGTAGTTAAAAAATTATCTAAAAAAGGCTTTAACGTTATATTCGTCAAGTAATTGTTACGGTCACGTCCCCTTATAAAAATTCACAAACACAAGTCTATTGAGAAAGGTGTCAGGACCTCATAAAAACACTCACCTCCGTGTAAAAATACTTTTCTGTGATATTTTAAACTAAAGATAAGTAATATTTGTTTTAATTTAGATTAATTAAACTTTAAATCAGTTAATATTTCTCAAATAAAGTTTCTTAAAAGTATTTCTTATTTTTGAAATGCAGCAAAGTATTTTGCTTATTGGAAATATTTTATTTAAACTATTAACTTGGAACTAAAACTAAAATTAGGTACCTCCATGAGATCGCTAAAAAAGGAGCATAGCATGAATAAAAAGGGCCTTAAACTTGATGAAAATAATTTGTTATTTTCTAAATGTTTATGTTATTATTAAGAGGAAAGATCAAAATATTTTGGGGGTATTACATTTTTTAACCGTTCATATCACGTCCGAAATTTTTGTTAGCAATCTTGTTTTTTTTGAGTCAGCAAAACTGACAGGTAATCGATCATGTCAACTATTTTTTTCTATTCTATAAAAAAAAAAAAATGAAAATCTCAGTTTAAAATTCCTTTAAAAATCAATTATAATCTTTTCAAAATTTATTTTAAGAAAATTAGAAATTATAAAGTTTATTTAAAATATTTTGAAAAAAAATTACTTTCCGCGCCGAAAAAATGTAGTTTAAAAATAAGACAAAGCAGGTCTTAACATTTGGTGTCACTTGATGAGTGATGATTGATGATTTCATCACGTATTGACAGCTTACGTGAGGGAAAGTTACCATACGGATGGACAGAAGTGACATAATTATTTAGTTTTAAGTGAACCAACTTATTTACCTCGTTATTTTTAAGGAAAACTTTCAGGGTTCTAATATTTTGGGATTTTTTTTTGTGCTAAGCTTTCACTTTTACGTTTGCAATGCTTTATATTAGGTTGGTGCAAAAATAATGACGTTTTTTGGCGTTAAAAAATGTCAAAAAACGATATTTTTGCACCACCCTAATATTATATTAAAAAAAATAAAATAAGATTGTTGAGAGTTTGATTAAATTTCATAAGAAAGGTATCTAATTATTTTATAGGTACCTTTCTTATGAAATTTTATCAGAAGTGTACATAAAATACTATAATTTTATGTACATTTATTACATTTTACTGTGTTATTTGCATTTTCATTCATTTTATTATTAATTTTGATATTTCATTTATTGAAAAATATAACTGAGATAATCTAAAAATAAGATCATATAAATTTCATAAGATGTATGCTAACTTGTAGGTACACTTCTCAGTTGAAATTGAAAAATTAAATTAACTTCTCTACACGTGTTTTGCCCGAACAATTCGCAAAAATAAAGGCTCTAACAGCGGAGAACAACGCTTAACTCAAATAACGCGACTTTTTATTGTATTCTTGTTGGTCTTCCGTACATTTGGATTACGTCTGTTTTATGGACACAAAGCCATCTGGAATTTGTATTTTTTATACCGTGTGGCTCTTCTGATTGTTATAAGCTATACAACTTATAATGTGTGAATATAGATCTACTTAATAACACCATTGACTAAACTGAACAACAGAGTTTGGAATTCAGAGTTGGTCTTCTTTTACACTGGCTGCCGGCAAAGTATATATAACCCACTTTACCCAGCTATGTAACGCATAGTTGTGGGAGGGAGAAATGGATTTATGCCTTCGCCAATGACATAAGTGCTAAATAGACGTAACAGTCTCGATCAGAATTTGAACTCGGTTTGCTAATTCCACTTTTCGTGCCGATCCTAGTAATAAAAGAAAAAGGACTTTGTCGTGGGGAATATTTACACTTAGAACTTTTCTACAAAATCAAAACGAAGTATAAGAAGGAAAAAGTGGAAATTCAAACTTAAAAATAAAGCGGGGAACTAAGAACAAAAATTCAAGTTGACAGGCGTCAAGATATAAATTGGACACCATTGTCGTAATTTAAATAAAATTAAAAGATTTTTCTTTTCTTTAATGTGGCCTGCAAACAGAGGATTTAAGGGAATAAAAAATCGCAAACTGCAGGCCTTAACTACCCTTGAAACTGTAAAAGATACCAACTTCCTTTTATTCTCTTTGATGTCGTGTTTCCTGTTTACATGAAAGAAACTTTCATGTATACATCCATTGAGGGAGAAGTGGATGAGAGAAAAGTTTTGGTAGGCATTGGAAGCAAGTCACGTGTCTTCTCTGATTATTTTAGGGACTTGAGATCAACAAAACGTCGATCATTACTGCCATGGCGGTAAAATTTATATTGATTCTGACAGGACATTGAATCTTGTATTTATAAATAAAAATACCATTATACTTATCAGTAAGGAAATATCAATTCACTGTTTAGAAATGCAACAAAAAATTTGCTTTGAAATTTAAAAAAAAATATATTTTAAAGACTATATACCGACCGTTACAGAATTTCTCGCAATGTCAGCAGCCAGCTGACATGATTACATCCACTACTATGAAGTGCTACTACTACTACTACTACTACTACTACTACTACTACTACTACTACTAATAATAATAATAATAAGAATAATGGAGGATAAACCTGTACACGAATGGAAAAATATAACCAAGAATAATGTTAGGCAAGCTCTAACAGAATCCCCAAAATGGAAATCATCAGGAAATGATAAGGTACCCAATTTTTGGTTCTATCATCAACCATCAATCCATAAAACCCAAACTTTATCAATGCTAATTAATAACCCCAATGAAGTTCCAGAATGGAGGTCTTACATATCTCTTACCAAAACCAGGTGAAACAGAAAGGAGTGACAAGGAGTTTCCTCGAAAGATTCTTCGTCGGATATTCAGGCAATTGGAAGTGGCAGTGCCTTGGGTGTGATTTAGGTATAATGTTGTTTGCTATATTTAAGGAAATTTACTAACACCGAGTAGACTTTGCACATTTCCCAAGCCTTAAGGATCCAAGGGTGTGGCACGCGATCAAAGTCTTTACGGTAATCAATATGTGCTGAGATTTCTACCTTTTTTCTTTTCCCTGTAATTTTCCAGGATGGTTTTGTTTATCAATAGTTGATCTTTGTAACCATATGAGCTTCTCCGACGCCACTTCTGTTCCAGGGGAAGAATGTTGTTTTCATCGAGAAATGAGTAAGTACATTTCGCCAGGAGAGACGTGATAAATTTATGTGGTAGAGAGACATGTCATTGGCCTAGAAATTTTTGGATAATCTCTCTGGAAAACGTTCCGATAGACTCGTTGAAGGGATCCCTGGTAGTCCAAGCCTTAAAGAAATACAAAAAATTGTACTCACAAATACAGCTCTCACTTTACGAAAGGCTTTATCTATGTAAAATATGTGCGATTTTATTTTTTACTTTTTTTTTTGACGAAAATGTTCAGTGAAAAATGTCAGCATGTCATTTCTAACCTGAAGGAAATGAGTATACAACAAACAGAAAACTCTCTTCTTAGCGGTCAACATCGCAACTGGGTTTCGTCACCTCACAAACTGACGTCACTCACCAGCCGTCACGTGACATTCGCGAATTTATCTTATCCAAATCGAGATTACCTCCCTTTGGGTATCTACATCTGTACTGATTGTATGAAATATAAAGGAAGAAACAATTCGCCATATTGTTCTCTCAGGACCGTTTCGCTGTATATGTTAAATAGATCTGGTGAGAAAACCCGTATTTGACTTACTCATTTTCTTTTTTTTTTTTTATAATCCATTAACTCGTTCGCTATCTGTATGCAGACTTTTTGTTCCCAGTAAATGTTACGGATTAATCGAATATATTTCTCGTTTAAATTCAATGCTTCAGAACCTTAATTACTAACGCAGATAATTTTATGGCATCTGAAACAAACTTCTAAATTGCTAGGTACAGTCTGTTTGAAGTATCTTTAAAGTATTCAGTCATAGAATTTTCTTTCTCTAAATTAATATTTTATCGAAAATTTTCAACATTCTTATCAATAATGTTTACAGAAATGCAAAGAAAAATAATTCCAACAGTTGTCCAACTCAAATCACAACAATATGTAGGGATACAGAATGCGCTTATCTCCCTTTGGCGGAGATAAGTTACATGACAGCCGCTTAATGACGTCACTTTCTACAGTGACGAAAGTGGCAGTAAAATTTTAGGTCGTTTTACAGCAGCCAAACTGAAAGTTTGATTTGTTTTAGCCTGGGCCAAGGGGCTCAGGCTGTGGCTAATTCTGTCTTCCCGCCAGCTTACAAGCACATAGTGCCGTTTTCCTTTGGGAATATGCCTTTCCCGGATATAGAAAGAAACTCTAGCTCGCAGTTCTCAGTTTGGAAAACCCTAAGACTCGATGTTTCCCGTTGGTAGAATATGTCCTCGCCTGGGACATAGATATATCCGGCCCATTTGAATCTGGAGTGCTAAACATGGCTTTTTCAGACACCGGAGTATCTCCATATTATATGTAAGACTCTTCCTTTTTGTTTTTCCTTACATTCTGCTTACTTTACAGATAGATGCGATATCCTATTCTACGCGTGGCACACGCGTATATATGTATATATAGTTTTGTGTATGTCTTAGTAGAATAAAAGTTTCTCTGAGAAAATAGCATATTTTATCATTCTTTTTGCTTTCGGCCATTCCGTTTCGTCCGTGACGTACGGTGTTATTATATCACAGATATAATAATGTCCATAACGGGGAAAATGTAAATGGGAGAATAAAATTTTCTTCCATAGTTCTTCCCTGTTAATGTACAAAAGCCGTAATTGCTTGTACATGAAAGCAGAAATAAGATGAAATCTTTTTGGGGAAAAGATGTAGAAAATGTATATCGCATGGTAACAAATGTAAAATCGAAAGAATACAACAATAGCAATTCTAAATAGAACAAGTAAAACGTGAGAAACATTAAAGCAAAAAAAATGAATAATATCACAAGATCTATCATTATACAGATATAAAAATTACTCTGGCTTATTTTATTAAAAAGTACATTACTCCAATCGAGCTTACTAAGAATAACGAATTAGTTATTTTATGTAAAATATTAAAAACTGTCAACCTTAGAACCAGACACAGTAAACATTAAAATATACAAAATAAACATTATATATGGATTCAAATGCAGTATAGGGAGTTTTTTTTTTTGATGAAAACAAATTAATGATTAATTACGTTGGGCATACCACCACTCACTTACTAAGAAGACTGTCCTAACATTTATCAGGATCTAGCTTCATAAGGGTTTATTTAAACTATGAAACTTGCTTTAAACATGAAATGTTGCCAACTTCGATAGGCAACATACTCGTCGAAAACAAAAATATAACATGTAAATGTAAAGGAAGTCTAAAAATAATAGGAGTTCTTATCATAAAAACAGAAACAAACCCTTAATAATATCGACTACGAAAACAGTAATAAGGTACAGTTTGTATTCGGGAATTAAAAATAGGCCTGTCGCTCAGCAACTCACCATTCGCAATGGCACAACCCAAAGTCATAAAATTAAATCTCTCGTTCTTACACAAGAAAAACAAAATTTAATCATAATTGAATTCTTGTCAGTCATTTTTAATGAAAGTTGTATTAGAGATGGATTGATACCCAAATACACAATATATATATATATATATATATATATATATATATATATATATATATATTTCCCTATCAAGGGGTGTTTGGTCAATTTGAACCTTTTAAAACTCTTTATTCTACATTCAACCCCACCACTTGATAAGACACCAGAAATGTTGAAACAAAATGGCTATTTTTGTAGTCATCTTATAACATCATTATGTTATAATTTTCGAGTAAATTATATTTGCTCTACTCTGTATTGAGCACTCTTTTAAGAATAGTATTTTTTGGTTATTGGAATTTATTCCGTATACACCAATCCTGTATTTGTATATCTATCTATCTATCTATCTATCTATCTATCTATCTATCTATCTATCTTAAAGCTTTAAAAATTGAAATTTTAAAAGTATATACAAAAATATAAAACAAAAGTGAGGAAGAGCATGAGCAAGAAATACTCTCCGTAAAGTGGTGGATGTAAAAAAAATATAACACCAAAACATAAATGCCAAAAGAGGGTTAACCGATTTTCGCTCCTCGCTCTTCAGAGCCAATCGAAGACAAAATAGCTTTCCACAACAACTAAACGATGTTTTTAGTTGTTATATACATATTTTTGCATATATTTATATATACTTTTAAAATGTCACTTTTTAAAAAGCGTTAATAAAATTTTGTAACCTCACAGATTATATATATATATATATATATATATATTTAAATATGCATCTCGACTACAGTTGCTCTCTCACAGACGCGCCGTCGCATCTCTCTGTCTTTTTTACAAATACTTTCATGGTAATTGCTCCGAGAAGCTGCATTCGCTGGTTCCCAGACTTCATGAATTCAAGCGCCCTATGAGGATGGCATCCCACTCTCACCCTTTCACTGTCAAAACTACTAAATGTAGCCGTCTCTTCTACTGCAATAGCTTCATGTCTCGCACCTCTCGCCTGTGGAACTCCCTCTCCCTATTCCAGTTTCCTTGAGAGCTATAATCTCCAACTATTCAAATGTAATGTCAATCGACATCTCCAGCTACCTTTATCTATCCACTATCCTTCTCCTCATCCTTTCCTCTATTACTCCTATCTGAGCTTGCTCCAAATTTTCTGTAACCCCTTGCGTCCTAGTGGCTTCCCGCCTTGCTTGGAGTGAAACGCTTAATGCATATATATATATATATATATATATATATATATATATATATATATATATATATATATATGCCGGGATACAATTAGAGGGAATCTGATGTATATCTTTTTAATTTCGAAAACTGCACTCTGACCCATCTTTAGGTTGGACAGAGTATATTAGTAATACTGATCATCGAAGTGAAACAGCATGAGAAGTTTGCCTTTCGCGGAAAACCATATGATGAACAACTGCTTTTGTTGACATACTAATGAAACAGCCCAGACATTTACGAAATTCAGGAACTGGTCTCAGCTAATCTGTAAGAAATCCTGTTAGAGAGCTGACCAAACACATTGAAATTATTGTCCGTCTTCTTCTGCATGTCTATTGGTGTGTCATCTTACGAGTCTGCAATCTGGCCATCAACCCGGTCAGAATCTAGTACCCAACAACGAAAGTACAGTACCTCATCGTACTAACACTAATATGTTAAAAAAGGCCCCAGGAAACAGACGGATATAATAATAGAAGGGACTTTTTTTTTGGAACATTCAAATCCATATATTCCCTTAGGAGACTCGTTATCGTCTTGAGACGGTCGAGCAGAAGGAAAAACTCAACAATTTCGAGCTTACCCTGCAGCATCTTTCTGCGTGCTTATCATTTCTTCATTCTGTTCATTTAGTCATGTTTTATATTATTTCAGAAATACTTACTTTATTCTATTTTCTTTCTTTCTTTCTTTTCTAAATTTCTTAAACGGACAAAATATTTATAAATATATATTTAAGGATGTTATTCTTTAATGTACGAATAGTTTTTACAAATGTGGTTTGTTGTTGTTATATAAAAATTGGTCTAAATTCATGTTGTGTTGTCCCAAGTTTTCGGCTCAGATATCATAATCAGGGTGAGAAAACCAGACGTTCTTTGTTCTTTACTGTCTTTCTCTTACTGTCTTTTTCGATTCTTTCTTAAACGTACAAAATAATGATACGCATTTTACATTTATAAATCACACACACGCACACTGACACACACATACATACACATTATAATGTATTTCTTTTTCTTAAACAGCTATATAAATAAATGCGAATGTCAGTTTGTCACACTTTTTCAACTTTATTCCTAGAGACCGTAATCCAACGTACCATACCATTTTGGAGTCAGACCGACTCTGTGAGCAAATTAAAAAACATTCCGAGTCGGATCTGGACCCGCAGTCCTGAAATTTAGGATTCCAAAGTTTTCATAACTGCGAAAGTTTCATCGACTTTTTAACGTTATTTTTTGCGAAGAATTTTTTTGTATGATAACAATATTTGTATCTTGGAAATAAATTTCGGAATAATTAAAATTAATTGCGAAATCTAGCGAAATGAAAATAATTGCTTGTACGGAAAGTAAGGACTCACGTACATCAAATTGTCTTTAAATTAAGTAGTAGCAGAAGAATTATTATTGAACTT
>OZ010572.1:60942859-60957859 GCA_963932145.1 Acanthosepion lycidas | reverse complement strand
ACTTTATACTCAGCAGTGAATCTAATTCATAAATGGTTCTGTAACTATGTCCCTTATATAAACAAAATTTAGAAACGTTTTTTTCATAGACTTCTTCTTGTTTGGTCTTATACAGCTTTGAAAGTCATATTTAACCAAATAGAAATGTTGAAATCATAAAATTTAAACAATTTCTTAACTCAGTGAACAGGGAAAAAACGACATATTTTGATCATAGTTATATTTTAAAGATCTCACTGAGATCTTTACATTAATATTCTTTCTTTTCTTCTACGATCACGACAAACAATTATTCATGACTAACCACGCTGTTAAAATGGCAGTATTTTTCTATTAAAAGTAGGGGATCAAAGTTAATGATAACAACTTGAGACATTTTCGATTCAAGCAAATCAAGATCGCCAAGATAGCCTTACTATTAGGTTGATTCAAAAATAATGTCGTTTTCTTACATAGTAACATATGTGAGAAAACGACATTATTTTTGCACCAACCTAATATTATTAATATCAAACTAACCTATTGGAATGTGAAGGGCTTCAACACCACAAAGAAACACGAACATTTTTCCTTTTTTTCAGAATAATTATACCCTCGTAATCAAATCAATAAAACTTAATTGCATTTTAAATAAATCTGATTATTTTATCAGTGAACCATTATGAAAAAAATCACTTATAAACATAATATAATAAAACTGACTATATGTTCAGTAATGACGTATATCTAAGACAGTATCTATATCTAAAGTCTATTTGCAGATTCGTTACCGTAAAAGAAAAACGGTACATCATAGCAAGAATATTGTTAGCGCTACACCATTAAAATGCTTTAAGAATAAAGCAATTTACAACCCAATTTGAAGCATAAGATTTTTATACTTCTGATAAACATGTTTATCTATCTATCTATCTATCTATCTATCTATCTATCTATCTATCTATCTATCTATGTCTTCAATATTACGATAGACAGAAAGCAAGTTAGTTCGATCATCACTTGAGTGCCCCACTAACATAACCTTGTACCAAACTAAGATAAGATTAGGTAACATTTTTTTATTACATACGCAAATGCACGCACTCACATTCTCATACATACATATATTCACCTATTTTGTGGTTATCAATCTGTTCCGAAGAAGATTTGGTCTGTCTTGCAATTCATCAGTGAATCCGGAGATGGCTCCGTAAACCAATTCCGAACGCGCAGAGTCTGGAGTAATAGGTACCCTAAAATCAGGTGGTTGTGACGAATACCAAAAATGCACGGTGGTTCTGTACTCTTTGACTGTCGATGTATGTACGTATAGGTATATATGCGTGTGAGTGTATACGTGTGTGTATGTGAGAGGGAGAACGGGAGATGAGGGTCAATGGTCGAGCTCATTGGTAGCATTTCCTTTTTATCAACAAAATCAAAATGATGAATGTCGCAGAAAGAAAAATGTAATTTCTATGGTCACGTTTAGAAAGCAAGAAACCTCGACGAAAAGAAAAGAAAATGCGTCTAAAATTGCAAATGCTGAATTCGAAGTAGTTTCAGGTCAATAATGCGAAATATTTAAAATAGAAAAATATTTAATGGTTAAAATAAAATCAATCCGAGGTTCTTTTATCTGAAAGCGTGGAATCATATTCCAACAACTGTTGAGATCAAATCAGCAAAAATTATTGATCGATTGAGTTGCTATTTTAGCTTGGAAATGAAGGAGGCTCCTTTGGATAAATCAAATGAGGAAATCGAAACAGAAGGAATGGAGATATGTAAAAGAATACTCAGAGTCATGGCAGAAGAGAAACGTCCGATAAGATGTTGATTCTGCTTTGTAAAGTTAAAAAAAAGAGCAAAGTTTAGAAAAAGTTTGATGTTAATAGGCAAAGATAATGTCAATAAAATGCAAACTAGTCAATCAGATCATTGTTATAGCCGCAAGTTCAACCCTAACAGGAAGCACCATTATTGTTCCAAATGGAGCTACGTTTACTAAATATCTACAAACTAAAGAACATATTAATCATAAATAATCCGTGAAGGATAAAAAATCAATTATGGCTAATTTTGGTTTTGTTTTGTTTAGTATTAGGTTGGTGCAAAAATAATGTCGTTTTTTGACGTTCAACTTCAAAAGAAAAACGGCATTATTGTTGCACCAACCCATATGGGTTATTTAAATATAAACATTCAAACTTTAAAATGAATTGTTGGTCATTTTACTATGAAAATAAAATCCTGGCATTTTTACTATAAAAATGTATGTGCCCGAAATGCGATTTGCGGGTCGGGAACACTAGAATCAAGCTGACGTAGAAGTTTAAGTATCTGGGAATCGTTCTGACAGAGGACGGTAAATGCAACATTGAAATCTGTAGACATATTGGGATGGCCAAGGAAGCATTCCAAAAGCTGGGCAGAGTATTGGGAGACAGTAGGATTTCTTTGGGAGAGGAGAAAAGAATACTGAGCTGTTACGCGACATCTGTCCTTCTTTATGGCAGCAAATGCTGGACGATTTCCTCATGAAGAGACTCGAGGTGGCGGAGATGTGGTTCTACAGAAGGATGCTAAGGATAACATGGACCGAGCGTGTATGCAACGATGAGATCTAAAAGAGGATGCAAACAAGGAGGAGGCTTATACTTAACATCAGGATGAGTCAGCTGAAGTTCCTGGGACACGTAATGAGAAAGGAGGGCTTGGAGAATCTGATACTCACGGGTCGAATAGAGGGAAAGAGAGACAAGGGAAAACAACGCATGCCATACCTGGCGGCCTTAAGCAAGTAGACGACAGAACGTGCTCTGGTGAGGTGGCAGAGGGAAGGAACTTGTTGAGAGCTGCAAGGGATAGAAGGAGGTGGAGAGCCATGATCGCCTAGGTCCTGAAAGAACACGGCATATAGGAAGAAAGAAGTGTTTTGATTTTTGCACATAGCTGGTATTTTGGATTAGAGTGAATCCGCTGCTACTCTGGATTAGAGTGAATCTGGGAACAACAGCAATTAAGAGGTGATTTCTCGCTCCCCCAAATTTCCAATGTCCCGACCAACTAATTCATCGTCAAGCATTGTGGTTTTAAAAGGGAATATTTAAAAGTATATATTAATATATACAAATGGATTAAAATAAACGAGGAGGAAGAACAAGGATAAGCAAAAAAAAAAAAAAAAATGTCCAATGGTAACTCGAAAAAAAAAAGGTGCGGGAGACTGGTTATCGCTCCTCGCTCTTCAGAGTTCAATCGAGAACAAATATACAAGTGTGGACAACGATTTAAAAAAGGAAAGAATAAAAAAATATATGTAAATTGCAGACAAATTACATTTAAACGTATGATCTATTAGGTTGATGCGAAAATAATACGTAATAATGTCGTTTTTTGACGTTAAAAATACGTCAAAAAACGACATTATTAGGTCATTATTTTTGCACCAACCTAATATTTCTTCTCATTACATAGGGAATGTTGCTTAGACTGCTCACAACAGTTAGTCTGAGCCTATCAAAGACGAGAATTGATTTATTTGAATATATTTGTATATATTGATATATACTTTTAAAATGCCCATTTCTAAAGCCATAATACTAAATATAATCGAATACCGCTTAAATGCACCACGGAGAATTAAGACAAATATTAGTAGATAATACTTAAATACTATATAGAACCCCTTGCAATGAAAGACTCATGTTTTAGAAGCAATTATTATATAGAAGAAACAAGCCACATTAATAAAATATCTTTCATTACAGGATATGGTTTCTTGAAGTGTTTATAAAATATTTAATAGGATCAGAAAACAAACAAAAAATATTATATGTATAAATACTTGATATATCTTGTGCGTTCTAGCTCTCAATCTGTTTTACACATGACGTCACTTTGGAGAAATACGAGTTGCAGCGTTCCACAAATGCCAGAAAATAGCCAACGAATTCTTGTTTATCACATCAACAATCCTCCACTTCGTGACAATGAGTGAGAGAGTCGAAATTACTTTTACAGAAGGAAATATGAACATCTGACAGTTTATCCACAATTGATGTGCAACGTCTTATGCAAGATTTAGAAGAATATAATCAAAAATTAGACAGACCTTGCCCGTTAATTTTATCAAAACTTGTTTGTACAAATTCCTGTTCTGTAAATATACCCCATACATACATACATACATACATACACACACACACATATATATATATATATATATATATATATATATATATATATATATATATATGTGTGTGTGTGTGTGTGTGTGTGTATGTGTGATATAATTATACTTTTTATATATATGATAAAAATATAGTTTTATGGTATGCTATATTTATGGGTTAAAATGATACTTAATTTGCGCATTTGGGAAATCATAGTAAAGAAAATGTGTCTTTTGGTGTTTAACTTGACTTCCATTTTGTAAGTGAAACTATTGTTCGATCCGGTATGTTTTAGTGCTCGGTCATGAATAACTTCAATGTGAACAAGGCTCTTTTCACTCTATTGAAGGAAAGCAAATTCTCTTCAATCAGACTATTTTTATCGAAAACCTATAGATTCTTAGCTTCGTATCAAGAACATAAGCAAACCCATTTCTAAAGGATTAATGGATATACTTTTGAACTGACATTATTATTACGTCTAAATCCTTCATTGCCGAATAGTAAAGCTTGTCGGAGCAAGCGGTAGTTTCCTTTATTAAAAGTGGGGACATTTTATATGAAATGAAGGAAAAAGCTAGATAAGAATACTTAAGAACCACAAGGACAATTTTGGAAACTAAACTCAATAATAGAAATATGGACAAAAGAATAAATATCTATGCAATATACACCGCAAAACATTCGGGACCCTTTCTAAACTGGATAAGAGAAGAAAGGACAAACTACAAGAAAATTGTTGGGCATAGATTTAGAACCATAAATCCAAGAAATGATATTTAAAGATTATGTGAAAAAAGAGAAAACACAACTCATCAGCTTTGGTGTTTGCGTCAAATTTGCTATCAAGTGACTTGGGAGCTACATAAGCCAGACTAAAGATTATGACAATTAAAAGTGAAAGTAAAATTTGCAAAAGTATATGAGAATGGAAAACTTATGATTCATCATTAAAAAAAGCTGTATATGAGAGTGCAAATCTCATGATCAATTATTAAAAGAGATGCATATGAGAATTGAAAACCTATGATCTATCATTAAAAGAACTGTATTTGACAAAGAAAAAGCTGTGATCCACCATTAAAAGAGCTGTATACGAGAATGGAAAACCTGCCATTCGGAATTAATAAAAACTGTATATGACAATGGTAAACCTATTTTCCATCATTAAAGAGCTGTATATGAGAATGTAAAACCTGTTGTCCACCATTAAAAGAGCTATATATGAGAATGGAAAACCTATGAATCATCATTAAAAGAGATGTATATGATAATGAAAAACGTGATCTATCATTAAGAGGGCTGTATATGGGAATATAAAACCTGTGATATATCTTTTAGAGAGCTGTATATAAGAAAAGAGAACACTATTTAAGCGAAGGTTAAAAATAAATCTGTAAATGAAAGGATGAGTGTGATGATACAACACAGAGGAGAATATATTAGCATGCAGAATAATAATTTATTTAGGTATTTGTGATGTTGCATTAATCAAACATGTAGCCTATATTTTTTGGATATATTAATTTAAAAAATTGTTGAACTTTGTATGAAACAAAACTCACACCTATAAAACCATTATCAGTATTTTTAACACAGATAAATTGTTATTAACTGGAAATCAAACTACACGTTGCCCATATAAGAAAATAGTATTTACTAAATATTTTACCAACATCAGTTTGTTAATGTCAATATGAGTGAGAAAACGTACAAAAATCTACCATAAGTGTGTATGCGTTACGTTTACTCGGATTATATTGACTATTGTGCGAGTACAACAATGAAGGGCGCGTGTTGTTTTCTGGGAGGGTAACTGATTGTATTGTTTTTGAGTACTAACATGTATAGATGTCAAGGATTTTGTGTCTATTATTACGGACAGAGAGAATGAACGTGATTCTTTTAACATTGTTTTAAATCGGTCTTTCTACTTTTCCCGCCTTATTTTCTAGTGTTTCTTTTCTATCATTTTTGGTTTCGACTGATTTCTTCATTCTATTTCTTTTCTTCTCTTTGCTTTTTCTTTGAAAACCTTCTTTTCCGTCAACTTTGTTTTTGTGTGCATGCGCACATTATCTATCTATCTATCTATCTATCTATCTATCTATCGCAAACGAGCGAACAAGTGAGACAAGGAGAGAATGCGAGAAAGAGAGAAAAGCAGAGTAGAAGAAGAAATATAAAATATAAAAGATATATAAAGATACGAGTGTATCGCACGAAGTTCATTTTGAACAAAGGAAGCCAAGAAAGAAGAATACACACACACACACACACACACACACACACACACACACACACACACACATACACACACATACATTTTTATTTTTCCGAGTACTTTTGATATATTCCAATATCATCTTCAGGGTTATCATGGCCAAGACGAATAATTGTGTTTGTCCGAAATAAATTTTTGCTTTTGTGGTTAAACGGTTAACAATTCCGGTCATGCGCAAAGTCGAATCAAGAAGCCTAAAAGTGGTGAGAATCAAAGATAGAATGAAGAATGAAAGAAAGTTAGAAATAAATAAAAATAAAAAAAAAACAGCTTCAGATTAGATTTTATTTCCATTTTTGCATTTCGCTTTAACAAAAATATTAAAATTTTTTAAACAAAAATAATTTCATGATTAGGTACTTTTCTTGCTCTCTTTAACAATGAAACAACAAAGCTTATATATATATATATATATATATATATATATATATATATATATATATATATATATATATATATATATATATATATATATATATATATATATATATATATATATATATATATTGTCATCCACAGAGAGACTGTTTCGCTGTATCACAGCTCATCATTGTGGCTAGACGTCCAGTTGCCTCTAGCTAGGATCGAAACCCTAGTGAATTGGTGTCAGTCGGGGATTCTACACCTAAGCCGTTGGCGCACGGCAATGATGAAAGTGAATTTATTTTTAGATAACACACAGTGACTGAGAGAACGCGATTCGATTTACCGAAGAGTCTTGCATTATTAGCCGTAATAGTCACTCTTTACAAAACCACATTTCCTCCCCAGAGAGATCAACCGAAATAATTTTTTCAGGAGTTACACGCATTAATATGATAAATGTATAAACAGATACTATAATAAAAACTTATTGCTCATCATTTTTATTTATCAATCGATTCACAAGTTTAGATAGAATAAAGTCACACACACAGAGAATAAAGATTGTAAATTTACGGTTATAATAGAATGTTAAATCTAAAGGGAAAAGAGTATAAACGAGATAAAACGCACGAAATCCAGGGGGAAAAAAAAAAAAAATGGAAGAGTAAATGATCGAGAGAAAAATGAAGGGAATTAAGAAAACAAATGATGACATAAAGACAAATAAAATCTGTTAAAAACAAAGAACAAAAGAAATAATGAGCAAAAGAAGAAAAATAAAATAATATAAATAAAGAAAAGATGATGTGACGTTCAGAGGTTTGGTGATGTTGGTGACACCCGAACCAATTCCTTGACTTTATGCCCTTAAGACTGAAGTAGCGAGGCCTATATGGCCAGTACTGAGAAATGTGAGAAAGGAAGAATTTTAAATATGAAAAACAGGTGAATCCTGAAATAAACACTTAATTCAATTTAAATAAAAAGTAAATTTTTATTTCATTTTTTGATTGGATGCCCTCCCGATATGAATGGTCGGGGCCATCGCACCCTCTGCCCCCTTCTTGCACGCTGTTGGAAACGGGTGAGAAGCGGGTCAGGCTAAGAAATTTCAACACCTCGTATAGATATACGAAATGTCCAAATGTTAAAATATCCAATAATATTTTCTTTGTCTTGTTTATTATAATACTTGTGAGTGTTTTTTTTTAACATTTAAAATACTTTTTCCATTATGTAAATTTTATTTAGAAAAAAAAAAAAATGAAAAGAAATAATTAGCAAACATAATTTCAACTCTTTTATAAACGCCTCTTTATTTCTGAATATGTCCATATTACTGAGGAAAAACTGAACCTGACTATTGGACACATTCTCATACACTCATGTACTAAGGAATAATTTACATACACATTCGGCTATATTAATTTACGTTTAAACAAAAACAAAAAATCGTAAAATCTCTTGATAAACGCCTAAATAACACAGATTGGTTTTGAGGAAAACGAGGACAATCAATTTGTACATTGTTTTTTTTCTCTGTCTGTGTCTTTCATGCACATTCGAACACATATTACCACAGACACTCATATATCTACACTCACATTGCCTGAGTATATATGATACGCAAACACACTATTATTCATATAAACGTGTGTGCTCACAAGCAGGCACAATGTCTATTTTACTCACACACGAATGAGTATCTAAAACAGACATCAGCCTCAATGTATCCACATTAGTGAGTAGTTCAT
Source organism: Acanthosepion lycidas (assembly GCA_963932145.1). Taxonomy (NCBI): domain Eukaryota; kingdom Metazoa; phylum Mollusca; class Cephalopoda; order Sepiida; family Sepiidae; genus Acanthosepion; species Acanthosepion lycidas. The sequence continues at coordinate 60,949,298 of OZ010572.1, read as the reverse complement.
GAGAAAAAAATCGCTTTCTAAATAAATGTACCCAATACATAACAAAGACAAAATAAAAAGATGAAATCTCAACTTCCACTTCTGTTTGACACTCATGAATTGCAGTCAAGAGCAACTGTTTAAAGAAAACGTTTTTCTCTTTCGTCTTTTTTTTTTTTTTATTGTTGTTGTCATATTCAAATTTCCTTTCATCACCATATTTCGGCACCAATTGTTCTTAGATATGGTCCGCATTTCTCGCCGACAACAATGTCTCATTAACGATGAATTGTGACCCACAAAATAAAGGCCATTGCCGCGACGTCATTAACTGTGAAAAGTTAAAGTGCGCAAAAGTATGACACATATATAGCTTGGCCTCTAAAATTATACGATGATATCAAACGCCAGTTTTGGTGGCGGGAAGTCGGAGACAGGGGCAAGTCTAAAAATTCTCTCTCGTATAACGTGTTGAATATATATATATATATATATATATATATATATATATATATGTATAATATGTATATATGTATGCGTATATATATAAATTTTATATATGCGCTGTGCTAATTGGAAAGCACTCAATATCAGTGATTGAGCTAACATATTTAATTAAATGGATATGAGTTTTTGATCGTCGGTTTCACGCTTACGCTATTCTCAGACAAGCAAAAACTTTGTCTGAGGATCGCATAAACGTGAAACTGACGGTTATAAACTCATATCCATTCAACTATATATCTATATCTATCTCTCTCTCTCTCTCTCTCTCTCTCTCTCTCTATATATATATATATATATATATATATATATATATATATATATATATATATAAGTGTATTTAGGCAGTAAAAATTATTTCAAATATGTTTTGTTGAATAATATCGACAAGTTCTGCTTATCCAATTCTTTATAAACTTTTGCAAATTTCTGAATTAGTTGCTTTATATAATAGATAAATTTACCAAAGTTCATTTTTATTTTTCCCGGGTACTTTCGTATATTACTACATTCGTTTTCAACGATTTGTTTATGTTTGTATATAACTGATTTTGGATAATTCCGGTGTTCCCTCGTTTCAAGTCAATGAAAGTGTCGTCATTTATAACTATCAAACTGAATCTTTACGTGTATTTTATTTTACTTTTTTTTACACAATTCAGTATACGATATTATTCAGCAAAACGCGTTTGAAAATCTATCTATCTATCTATCTATCTATCTATCTATCTATCTATCTATCTATCTATGCGTTGCCCGACAGGATTCGTACTTGCGTCGTCGGATCTAACAACAGTTTCTCCTGCGAATGGGTGACGCAGCTTCGAATCCTCTCGGAGAGCGCATGTTTTTCTTTAATAAGATCGAATATTCCGACCGGGAGACGAATATCAATAAATATACTGTTTAATAAATAAACGGAGCGTTTACTCAAATATGAATATCCACCAAAAAAACAAAATCGTTTAAAATGATAAAATCTGTCTCAATAATAAATAAAAATCCATTACTTCTCTAGAAATATGTGTGTGCGTGTCATAAGTTTTCCTTTTGTCTTTATATATATATATATATATATATATATATATATATATATATATATATATTTATAAACCAAAACAAAACGTAGCAAAACTGTGTCATTAAAAAAACGCAAGTCACTATGAGCAAAGTGTTAATACACTTAAGTAGATATCTTAAGTGTGCATTGTTCAAAGTGAAAGGTCTTTGCCGTAGAGTGGTATTTGGCAATCCCAACTGCCAGGTCATTGTTAGTAGAGTGAGTTCGATCTTTACCGAGTGCTCCACTAAGCTTAGTTACTATTGCTGCACGAACACATACAAGAATGTGTATTTGTATAAAAACTTAGAAAATGAATCTTGCTTTTCTTTAGAAAAGATTCGTGTGAGCGTAAATAATTAGTATGTTCAAATAACTGTCGTTTACATAATTCACAATGGCTCACCATTCCTACACAGTCGTGCCTATTTTTGTACTCCTTCTAAACCAAAGTTTTATATTCCTTATATTATTTCAAATTCAATTACTAGTAGTCGAAATATACTTATCTGCTATGTTATATCTTCTTCTTCGTCGTCTTCTTCTTCTTCTTCGTCTTCTTCTTCTTCTTCTTCTTCTTCTGCTTTGTATTCTTCTTCGTATTTTTCTCCTTCTTTTCTTCTTCTTCTTTGTAATCTTCGTATTCGTCTTCGTCTTTGTATTCTTCGAATTCTTTTCCATTGCATTCTTCGTATTCTTTTTCTTTCTATTCTTCTTATTCTTATTCTTTGTATTCTTCTTCTACGTATTATTATTATTAGTAGTAGTAGTAGTATTAGTATTAACAGTATTATTAGTATTGTGTTTTGCCCTTGTTTTTTTGTAGTATGAGTTGCCCCCAAGTCTCTACCAGAAACTTCAAGAGATAACAAAGTCTTTTATCAGAAGATGCAAATAGATGAAGTGTCATGAAGTCAGGGAAAAAATATGTAATTGTGGTCAGTGCATGGAGTGAAACATTTGCAAAATGTGAGATGTACACGTAAGTATGATTTTTTTCAATTTAAAAAAATTTTTTTTTTCAATTTCCATATTTTAGTTTAACCAGAAATTTGATCCACATATTTGTTTACTGCTTTAGATATGATTCCCAAAGCCCAATAACAACAGGTAATGTTGTCTTATACCACATTCTACTCATTTCTATCTCCAGGTACTTGCATTTAATTAGTTTCTCAAACGTTTTCAATGATGGTTTTTTGTCGGTTTGGGAAACAACATATCTAAAAGAAGACATGTGTTTTCAATGTAGTTTTTAGCAATTAGGTATGGCTGATTTGCCTAGATTTACCTATCTGTCTGAACGCTGAAATTCCAGAGGCTGTTAATCTAATAATTCTGTACAAATGCTGGTGGCTTATGTTTCTATCAGTTTTTTTTTGAGAGGGAGGTTGAATGCGCAACATATTGATCTATATATGTACTGGGCAACCGTTGTAATTATTCTATTGTCACCAATCGGTCACACCCAATTTGTTTCCGGATGGGCTGCTATTAAATTTCAGGACATTACATTTATAGTTCTTGGTTGGAAGACACTGATTATGAACAGCAATTATGAATCCTTCAGTTTCTGGTTTGACATCAGAGCCTGCCAATCACTGATTGGTAAGGGGTTGATCTACATCAGGATTGCTGGCTCTGGCACGATATTTGACATAGAAATGATTTTTTCCTATTTATGCTTAGTGTTTTTAAGGCCTATTAGTTTTATTGCATTTTTTATTTCTTTTTCTTTTTCAGTTGGTGGAGGCATTTTTTTCAGGTTCTAGTTCGTTTAACTGTATTTCTCGAAGGTATTTTATGGAATCCTTTGTCATAGATTGCCGTTTTTTGGTACATTCGTGTTTCAGAACCACTCTTAACATGTAGTGATTTGTTTTGCTGCGAGTAAGCAAAAAGTTTTGTAGGTTTTAGTGATAGTTACAGTTGAATTAATTCCAAATCACTGACTCTTCTTGGAATGTAAATTTGGTTAAAGCGCTCTACCTGATGACCTGGCTCATAGCCTTATATAATCTACGATTAAGGACTTCAACAGTTGATTAATAAGTTGATTAATAAGTTGATACTAACCTGATTAATATTCGGACTGATCTTCGTTTGTCTATACAACATTTGACCATCCTTTATTACTTGTAAGTTGTCTTGTTAATTGTTTTGTAGCTTATAGTTTTGTGCTTTTTGTATGTATCCGTTAGCACCGGATATTGGTGCTGAATCAATATATTAAGCATTCTTCTCTGTGTATCATTCAACTCGACGATACAACACTTTCGTATTTTGGCATCAACTTTGTTTATCTGGGAAATGAAGCAATAATAATATTGAAGCTCTATGGGTTTACATGCATGGCTAGTGAGTTTAATTCAATTTTTGTTTTTGTCATTCAATTCTGTTTTCAGATAACTTTTGTAATCGTTGTTATTATTATATTTTATATTATTGTTATTATGCTTCCTTAATTATTGTGTTTATAATAATTATTAATTATTATAATGTTTTTATTTTTAATGTTTAATTATTATAACGTTTTGCCATAATTATTATGTTTCCGTTATTATGTGGTTATTATGTTATGATAATAGTTATTATGTTTCCTTAATAACGACACAGTTCATTATGTTGTTATCATTATGTTGACATTCATCTCTGATTTCAGATAGCTATTGTAATCGTTGTGATTATTATGTTGATGCCCAAAGAAAAAAACCCAATGCGAGTAAGCAAAATAACTAAATAAAGTGCTCAATACCGTGAGTAGAGCAGACCTAGTTAAACCTAGAGAGCCAGACAAACCTACCAAGGTTTCACCAAAGCGAATCGTCAGGGAGCCGGCTTTCTCTGACGATCCGTTTAGGTGAAACCTTGGTAGGTTTGTCTGGCTCTCTAGGTTTAACTATATATATATATATATATATATATATATATATATATATATATATATATATATATATATATTCAAACCGACAAAAAAAATCTAACCAGTTATGTTTTTTGTTCTTTTTTTCGATTCGCTAATTTATGGTGAGTAAAATTCTTTTTATCTATACTTATCCCCCCTCTTCGTTTTAATATGTTTGTATAAATTATGTGAATATATACTTTGGAAATACCCATTTAAAAGCTATAACAATATATATACCCCCAACATGTAAGTATTTAAATCAATATTTTCAGTGAGGAGTCTCCTTTATTAGGAAGGGAATAACAGTGTCACGCAAGAAATTTTTGAAATGAAAGTGAAATGTTAGAAAAAGTATATGGACCATGCCAAAGAATTGAAAAATTGCGGAATATGAAGGGGACAGTTATACTTATTATCAGTGGTGCTCTAGGAAAAAAGGTTGGAGAATCTTGTAGAGAAGTTGGAATAATTAGAAATTCAAAGAAAAATGGAAACCAACCTGATGTCAGCATTACTAAATCAACGAAAATACCGAGAAGATTATTGGAATATTACCGAAAATATTATATGCGCGACTATCATTACCATTATTGTATTAGATCGGTGCAAAAATAATGTCGTTTTCTCACAGTAACATATGTGAGAAAACGACATTATTTTTGCACCAACCTAATACAATAATAGTAGTAAGTAGTATAAGAGAGCCGAGTTCAAATTCCGGACTAGTCTGTTGAGTTCACTTTTCTAGCAGACGAACTATTTTGAGTACAGAACCATGCAAAGGGTAACGGGAAACTACTCCATTTTTCCAAGTCATTGAAATTCACAAATAATAAAGAAAAGGAATATATGGAGAACCTGAAGTGACATGCTATTAAAAAATCGTTATTTGAACCAATCTGTTCCTACTAGTGTTAAATGTTAACGCGTACAAATAATCCTTGTCATACAGTTTAAAATAAAAGCGTGTCATAAAACTTTTCAGCCTTATTTTTCATTATTTATTAAAATCAGCCTAGTGCATTTTCTCGAAATAATCATTACAACAGTACACAACTGAAATAATTTTTTCTAATTGGCATATGAAATCATAGTGTGAACTGGAGTAGATGCAAAGTGTTGACAGCAAACTAACTTCGTTATTTTCTCATTTAATTTATAAAACAACAAAAAAAATATGTTTTCATATTTTTGCTCATCTGCTGTGTATTTTACAGACCAGAAGAAAGTCGGTGTAAAACAGGACTAAATCCCAACTCACCACCTAAATGGTCAATTCTATGAAGACAGGGTGCATATATTGACATATTTTGTAACCTGAAGTTGTGTGACAATGATCTCAGCTACGAAACAAGGTTTGTAAATTAGTTTGGAATTATTTTCTACAAATATTACATTTTACTGATCCTAATTATTCTGGTCTGTAACTTATCTTTACTTGCAAATATTTCTAATCTTTCTCGATGTTTAGTTCCTATTATTGTTAATATCTAAATTTTGAGGATGATTTAGAATTTATTCGAATAAAACACCGTAAGATATAATACACTTTTTGTGCTGTTGCAAAATCATAATTTTTCTTGTAAAAATATGCGCAAGAAAATGACCCTTAAAGATTATCGGAAATGATATACACCTGGAGAAGGTCGTTGAGTGTACAGGCTGAAACATAAGGATCGAAATAACAAAAGGGAGGATAATAATTTATGGAATAATAACAATAACAACAACAACAATAATAGCAAAAAAAATTTTTTAAATTCTTTTTTCTTTTTTGCGACTTGATTTTCAACAAACAAATGGTTAAATAAATGTTGTAACCTAGGGAAGGTTACTGAACAGAATAATCAAACGAAGGTTGGTAATGAACGATAATAGTTAGGACAAGAACAGCACATATAAGATTTGCTAGCAGCGCGTAAAAGAAGTAGTCAACTGCTAGAAGTGAGTCAAGTGAATTCCACAATGAATCTCCAACTGCAGGATAT
>OZ010572.1:60932859-60937859 GCA_963932145.1 Acanthosepion lycidas | reverse complement strand
TGAACCCAAATTGAATTAAATAGAATGTTTATTTTGTAAATCAAATGGGAGAGTTTCTGCAACACACACGCAAGACGATTTGCATCCACGAATTAACACAGAGGAATGATAGTTTGTTCATGATCGCTGGACAATTGACAGAAATCTAGTATAAATTAAAAAGAACCACACGCTGCGAAATGATCATTTTGCTATGATAATCCTCATAAAATAAGCTTTCCAGGGATACCAAACGTATCTTCAGAATTTATTCTCGTAAAAACATTCAACGCTCAGATGATTAGGAATGTACAAGATGTTAAAGTCAAGCAACTGACAAGCAAATCTGTGGTTCTGAATTGGATATTTACTGTACCTCATCTTAATTCATCAAGGCAAAACATGTATATAGATGTTAAAACCTTCAGTGAATTAGGATCAGAAGCCAGGAGATTCTGGGGTAGCATAAAGGCATTTATTATTATGTTTTGTATTTGCATTGTTTAATACGATTTGCCCCTATTTCTCAACCAGAATTTTCGAGAAATAACAGAACGAGGCAAACAGATAAGGTGCCATGCAACCAGAGAAAGAAAAATATGTAATGTGGTCAACATACGATTGATGTAAAAAGTAACCACAAGTGTGTTTTTTTTTTTTTTTTTTTTTGCAATTCACATATTTTAAGGCGACCAGGAATTTGTTCCCCATTGATGTAATTTTCAAAGCCCCATTATTAGCAGTTAATGTTTTTGCCATGAAATGCCACATTCTACTGATTTCTATCTCAAGGTCCTTATTTTGCTTGCTCTCTCAAACGGTTTCAAAGATTCGTTTTTGTCGATTGGGGTTGCAATATCTAATAAACGACGTGTGTTTTTAACATAGTTTTTCACATTTATGTCTGGTCGATTTGCCTGGATTTCCCTATCAGTCTAAACTGTGGAATTTTGGAGGACGGGAACCTAATCATTCTGTACAACTTGTGCTGTCTTACATCCACGCAGTAACACAATTCTCTTCAACCAATTCTCTTTGAGAAAGTCGAATGCGAAACTTATTAGCCAATGTATATTCTGAGAAGCCTTAACATGTCTTTATTAGTAGTTTGTTGGCTCCGGTTGGCTACACTCAGATATGATGTGGTCAGTTCTCTCTTGGTGTTATAATTATTGTTATTATTAGTGATAATAGTAGCATTGTTAATAATTTTAGTTACATTTTCTGCAGCAGAAATATTTGAATGCATTTTCTTCTGTCTAAATACGTTGACTATTCTATTTAGTCTATTTCACTATCTTTGTTATATTATTATTAGCAATGTTTTTTACGCGAGTCATATCTTTTTCTTTTTTTTTTGATTCGCTGTACTCCGGGCTTATTTTTTCTTTGCTTCGGAGGTTTGGATATGCCATAAAATGTTAGTAACGGAATTGTCATAAAACATTTAATTGTTTTAAACATTTTTCTAGTTGTTTATTTCATGACAGCATCGGGGACCGTCCCTTTTTGCGAACGTCGTGGGCTGACGCTTCAGAATCAAAAATAAGAACTGTAGCAAATAACAGAAATCACATCACTTGAAGACTTTCAACGACTAAAATGAATATTGCTTGTGACATAAAGAGAAAATAACGACCATAATTAAGATGTTGACGTTCCATACTGTTTCAAACAAAAGTTTAGGAAAGGCCACATCAAAACTAGAAAGAATGATAAGTTAGTGGACTTGAGAAAACTATTGTTTTAAGAGAAAGATTTTATAAATTTCAACCGACGGTACCAGTCTGCTCGGTCAATGAATACTGAATGTTTCCTTATAAGTCAGTTATATGCCATGCCGATACACGCTTAGTCGATTATGTATCTTTCGATACATGATTGACGAGGCAGATTTTTTCCCGTAGTAGGCTGCCATTTCTGCCATGTAGACCACTTGCCATCTAAGGCTATAAGAACCAGGTCTGTTCTGCTATTTACCCATAGCTGGGTGGCGAAGAAGAGGATTCATACCTTTCCCAAGGGTATTAGCATGTAAGTGAATGTAGTGGATTTGACTGGGATTCGAACTTGGATCTCCGATTCCTCAAACCCAACCGCTATCCATTACTCCCAATATTGCCATTACCATATTATAATATTGGTTTTCCAAATATTCTATTAAAAGTGTCAAGATTATTTACTTTCCTTTACTTCCAAGTTGTGGTCTAAATTATAAAGTCATTGTAACTTTCATGATAAAAAATTTGAATAATCAAGCAATTAAATTATGAAAACCATCAACAAAACAACTACTTATTAGTAAAGGTCAAAAAAAGATCGGAAAATTGATGTTTTTAAAGATAAATACACAAATTAGCTAGGGAAGAAGCACTAAGTTAGACAGGATATAAAAATAACATCAAATTATTTGATATCAGTTTTAAGATGGGCTTTGCTTCTGCCACAATGTAAGCGGTTTGTTCGAGGCAATTTGAATCACCTGTACCCACAGCGATTGGTGCTTTTTCATCGACAACTCATCCAGGAGCCTCAAAGCCGCGCTGCTTCTTCCCTTGGCTCACTCGATGCAGAAGAATACAACAGTATCAAGATCTTTCTAGATGCCTTGAAATATGAAAAGTGTGGTTGAGAGGTTATCGGCAACTTCAAAATGGTAGCCTTCCTGATGGATCTCCAAGGCGGCTTTATTAATTTTCTGTGTTATATTTGCCTTTGGGACAGTAGGGACACCGCGGCACACTCCCACAGGCGGGACATACCACAGTGGATTGAATTCAGTGTTGGGAGGAACAACGTCAAATGGGAGTCACTTTTAGACACCGAAAAGTATCGTTTTCTTCACTGCATTTAAAATGGGATCTTATGAAACAATTTGTCACAGCTCTAGATAAAGAGTCTCCAGCCTTCAAGTACCTTCAAGATTTTTTCCCTAAACTGTCTGTGGCAAAAATCAAAGCCGGTGTTTTCGTCGGACCACAAATAAAGAACACCATAGAGTGCAAGGAATTTCTTAAGAATCTCATTAGGGTGGAGAAAGTAGAGTGGAACAACTTTTTCGCAATGGTTCGAGGTTTCCTGGAGAATCCCAAGGCCGATAACGACGTGGGGCTTATTTATATCCTATTGAAGAACTACGGCAAAATGAGCTGTAGGATGTCCCGCAAATTCTATATCCTTGACGCTCATCTTGATAAATTCAGGGAGAACATGAAGCCGTACTCGGAGGAACAAGGCGAGGGCTTCCATTAAGATATATTGGACTTTGAACGCCGCTACCAAAGATCGTATAACGAAAACATAGTGGGAGTCTATATTTAGGTGCTGACTCGTGAAAGTAATTTACAGTATAAGCGTAAATCGCGAAAAACTATACTTCTAAATTTTCTGTGGTCTCTCTTGCGTAATCTTAAAATAAATATATCCTGCTTCTGAATTATATGTCGTTTTGTTCCTACATTACGTGAATAAGAATGTTCACCAGTTTTCTCAATGGGAATAGTTAAATTTCATTATCCTGATCACAAAACAAAGTTTAAAGGAAATATTAGCCATTTTCCATACTTTCTATGCGTAAGCAAATAGGAAATTATAGTTGCTACTGAAGGACAAAAATTATGTTTCACAGTGTTATTAATGTTAACATTGCAGTCTCCATTATGATCATGAATATTGACATCAACGGTAACATAATTAAAATTGCTTCTCTTTTCTTCCTTCCATTCTCTTTCATTTTGATTTGTCTGTGTCTTGTTATTTTGTGTTATTTATTGCTTATCGGCTGTCATCCATGTTTGTTATTTTTCTCTTCGTTCAGCTTCTGCCGTCAGTTTTTAAGCAGGCCGCAGTAAATTTATTATTGAATGGGATTTTCTTGACTTTAAATAAAGAAGAGCAATTATCTAAGAACGGACATAATTGTTCCAACTGACAGCAAAAAAGGAAGATCAAAAAATGTAATGACATTCAACCTTTCGGCAACAACAATACCACCACCAGCAGCAGCAGCGCCTAATAAATGAATTAATAAAAGTAACAATTTTAGATCAAAATTTATATCGACTCATTTTTTCCATATCATTTGTTGGTATAAGCATGAAAGCGGATTTTTGGTACATGAGTGCTTGCTGTTATGTGCAGATCTATCTATCTATCTATCTATCTATCTATATTATGAATCATTCGTATCTATCTCTTTCAATTCTTATTAGCTATCAGTTTGATATATATATATATATATATATATATATATATATATATATATATATATATATATATATATATATATATATAAAATAAAAATTGTGCCCAAAATGTTCGCATATAAAACAGAATGCTCAGTTGTTAGCAAAAGGAACAGCTCATGATGCTAATTACAGCGAAATTAAAATTAAACAATTAAAGCAATTTTAATATTTGTAAAGTGTTTTAACAGAGTAAACAAAGTGTGATACTGAAATTCGAAGGTGCTTTTGGAAAATGAAAGGTGCCTTCCCGAAGCTAAGTAAAGTATTAAGAAACTGAAAAAAATTGTTAGAAACAAAGAATAGAGTAATAATCTATCAATACTCCTATATGGAATATATAGTGAATGATGTACAATCTCCGCAAAGATGAAGAAGAGACTTGAAGCGGTAGAAATATGAAGGATGATGAGAATATCATGGACCAAACGTGAGCCACGTTGAAGTTTTAGAGAAAATGGAAACAAAACGGACACTTATACTTAGCATCAGAAAGAGACAGTTGAAATTTCTCGGATACATAATGAGGGCTTAGAAAATTCGATACTGACAAGACGGATTGAATTCGAGAGTGATAGAGGAAAACAACACATAAACTATCTAACGAGTTTGAGTAAATGGATAACGAAACAAGGCTTGAGAGAGATAACAAACTGACAAAATCAATTAAAAGCTACAAAGGACAGGAAATTGTGGAGAGCCATGACTGGCAACGCCCTGAAGGGGCACGGCACATAGAAGAAGAAGAATCTGTTCAATTCTATTTCCTTCAGTTTA
>OZ010572.1:60890359-60930359 GCA_963932145.1 Acanthosepion lycidas | reverse complement strand
CTTTCTATATATATATATATATATATATATATATATATATATATATATATATATATATATATTAAAATAAGACAGAAACCGCAAACGTTTTTGGTTATAATGTGGATTTGTTTTAGTGTATATATTATATTTTATTCTTTATATTTTTGCTACGCGTGTTTCCGGTCTCGTGATCTTCTTCAAGCAAATTAAAGGAATCAAATTTTAAAGGAATTAAATTTCTTTATGTTCTTTTAATATTTCATTGTTCATTTTCTGTATTTTTAGTCAGCCTTGATCTCATTTTTTTGACTTTTGGCAAGAATGACTTTCTGCCTATGTGGTAATAAAGTCATTAGCTTTGGTCTTGGGGGCGAAGATCATAGTTGTCTTGATGATAGAAGTCCCTCCCTTCTACACATCACCCTCTGAGACTGTCAAATTTATTTCCATTTCTGTGTATCGTGTTTGAGAGTGCTTGTCCCCCGCTAGCTTGTACATGAATCAGTATACACACATATGTACACACACACACACACACACACATATATATATGTATGTGTGCGGTCCGACCAGTATATCTGGACATCATGTGCACATGCCATGTGTCCATGTGTGTGGGGTTATATTCTATTTAGTACTCGTTTAAATTTGTCTATGAAGTTTTTTCTTGAATTTGTAAGAAAGATTAGTTGTCTGTTTGGTATATTGGCATAATTTTAAATTTGCATTGGTTGCATTCGTAGATGTGTCACGATACAAAAAGATTTCGGTTGTCGAGTAATTTTATTTTGCTTTTGTGAAGGGCAATTCTGTGGTTAAATGCTTGACTCATGCCTATATATAACTTTTTGCATTTTGTGCATTTGAGTGCATAAATCACATTTTTAGAGTTTCAGTTTAAATTTTTATTTATTGTGAATGTAGTTGTTGGGTTTTCAAAGGTGTAGAAGTTCCCCTCTATGATGAAATCACATCTATTTTGTGGAATTTTGAGACACCCCTGTATACTGTCTTGGTTAAATTTGGATGAGGTTAACATGCAGTGGCCTAAGAAAAGTTTTTGGCCAAGAGAAATAAATTATATCCAATTTCAAAAATTTAGTTATTTAGTAAATTTAGTAATCCCAACTCAACATAAATAAACAGTATTTTCTGATGACTTCCCTCTTCAGAACCATTTTCGTTCGCTCAGACACGATGCTTGGTTTTCCTGAACGTTGTTCCACACGACAATGGCCTTCTTCATTAAATGTCTTAAGAGACGTAATTAAACAATACAGAACAAAACTTTTATATATAAGCTACTGAAACAACGTTTAAGAAGAGATTTAACAATCATAAAATGTCATTCAGATTAAATAGATACGCAAAAAACACAACATTATGTAAATATACCTATAAAAATCAAATGGGAGAAAATACAAAAGTATGCCTAGAATAAAAATTATATATAATAAATGTTAACCATCAAATCAAATTATTAAACAAAAGAAATGAATTAATGGGTAAATGTAGACATTTTAACAAATATCTACTTTGTAACTTAAACACAAATATAACATAATTTTCATAAATTTTAACAGATATCTAATTTTAATTTTGATATATATAGATGTAGGAATCATATATATATATATATATATATATATATATATGTGTGTGTGTGTGTGTGCGTGTGTGTGATTATATTAGAATCATATAATATAACTAAAATTAAATAATACAATATATATATATATATGTATGTATGTATGTATGTATATATATATATATATATATATATATATATATATATATATGTATATATAAACAATGAAAAGTAATAATTATGAAAATACAAAAATATATAATAAATATGCACAATGAAAAATATACAATAGAAAAAAAATTAAATTAGAAATGATGCGTTTATGAGCGCATACACTCGTCTGTTACGTATTGGAAGTATACTCTTGAACGGATTGATGGACATGCGAGCAAACGTCGGACATGCGCCCCTCACTGAGTGAAAAAAAACCCCACAAAAACATAAAAAAACGGCCATTTATATAAAACTAGGTACCCCCACGAAAATGTAAACAGAGATAGCATGATGAAAAAGACGCCGAACTTGACGAAAACAAGTTTTTATCGTTTAATGTTCATATTATTAAAGAGGAAAGATCAAAGTATTTTTGGGGTATTTTTTTACATTTTTTAATCGTTCCTAGCACGTCCGAAATTTTCGTTAAAAATCTTGTTTTTTTTTTGTCAAAAAAAAGCACAGATAATCAATCATTTTCAATCATTTGATAAAAAAGATGAAAATCTGACTTTGATATTCTTTTAAAAATCAATTATCATTTTTTCAAAACTGATTTTAATAAAATCAGAAATTATAATGTTTATTTAAAATATTTTGAACCAAGCTTAACTTAGCTTCTGCGCCGAAAAAATGTAATTTGAAAATAAAACAAAGCAGGTCATAACCTTTCGCGTCTTTGACAAGTGATGACAGACTGATTCATGACGTTTAGATAACTTACGGGAAGATAATTCTTTCTACGGATGGAAGGAAGTGAAATTATTTAGATTTAAATGAACAAATTATTTACCTCGTTATTTTAAGGAAAACTTTCAGCGCTCTAATTTTTCATTTTTTTTTTTTTTTGTACTTAGCTTTCATCTTTACGTTTACGATGCTTTATAGAAAATATAAAGAAATTAAAAAATAAGAGTGAGATTGAATTTCATAAGAAAAAGGTATCTAATTATTTTATAGGTACCTTTCTTATGAAATTTTATCAGAAGTGTACATAAAATACTATAATTTTATGTACATTTATTACGTTTTACTGTGTTATTTGTAGTTCCATTCATTTTATTATTAATTTTGATATTTAATTTATGGAAAAATGTCATAACTGAGATTAATATAAAAATAAGATCATATAAATTAAAGTTTAGCAGTAGTTAAATTTCATAAGATGATACTTATAGGTACCCTTCTCAGATGAAATTGAAAAATCAAATTAACTTCTCAATACATGTTTCGCAAAAGTAAAGGCCTTAACAGCGGAGAACAATGCTGAACTCAAATAATGCAACTAAATTGTATTCTGGATGGTCTTCCATACTTTATAATTACTGCCCGATTATAAGCACAAAAATTACATTTTTTAATTACCATGGCTAATCTGATTGGTCCAAACGATACAATTTTCAAAGCGCTAGACAATGACGATCTCATCTGGACACTTTGAAAGGATGATGTTGCTTTTAACTAATGTTATAATATTTTTAAAAACTTAATGTAAAAATCTATTATAATTAAAGAAATGACAAATAATTGTATTAAAAATTCAATTTTCATTGAAAAAAATTTTTGCTTTCAGAAAATATTGTCCATATTCATAAAAATAGCTAAAAACAAATAAAAGCATTTGAAATTAAATAATATATTTGTTTTATTGAGTTTTGTATGTTACAATTCAGAGCTGATTTTCAGGTACGTTGGCTCCAATTAAAAAAAAACAAAACATGATTTGCATTCTTCAAAGCCTTGTGCTTTTAACTATTGTAATCACTAAGGTCTGCGCGCTCGAATTTCTAGAGTTTTTCATAAAATTAGTTATGGGGGTGTTAATAAATATATAAAAAAATATTTCTGTCATGACTTTAATAAAAAAAAAACATATTTATAATAATTTCGATCATCTGTGAATAGTTTCTGAAAGTTTCATTAACATCTGACAATTATTTTTATTTTTGCAAGATTTTCCAAATTAATGTGTGTAATACCAAAAAAACGTGCTAAAAATTATGTTATTT
Organism: Acanthosepion lycidas; assembly: GCA_963932145.1. NCBI lineage: Eukaryota > Metazoa > Mollusca > Cephalopoda > Sepiida > Sepiidae > Acanthosepion > Acanthosepion lycidas. The sequence goes on along the minus strand of OZ010572.1, from coordinate 60,926,567 downwards.
ACTAGCCCATGTTGGTAAAAAATAATTAAAAAAAACTTTGGTCTTTTCTCTTCATAAAAACATAAGCATTTAGACGATAAAATTTTGTTTTCATAAAGTTTGGCGTCTTTTTCATCAGACTATGCTCTTTTTTTTAGCGATTTCGTGGAGGTACCTATATAAAACCATTTTAATCCTTGAAAAGTGGACATGAACCACGAAACTATGTAGTCGGGAGAGGAATAAAAATAATTCAAAAACGGATATTAAGTTACAATAAGTAAATTTTTCAATTTAAAAAAAAATTACGCTGTAGTTTATTCTAAACACTGAGTACTTTTAAAAATTGACTTTTTAATAATTTAATCCTTATATATATATATTCTCCCGGTCTACGTCTCAGAATTTAAAAAAATCTCTTCTTGGTTGGACAGAGATCTTTTCAGCAAACGCTTGTCTCTCTCTCCCCATCCCTCTCCCTCCCTCCCTCTATCTATCTATCTATCTATCTATCTATCTATCTATCTATCTATCTATCTATCTATCTATCTATCTATCTATGTGTATGTCTGTGTATGAGTGTGCGCGTATGTTTATGAATGCTTAATCTATTGTTAATAATAAGTTCTAGAGCAAGCTATTTTTCAAAATCTAATTTGGTCAGACTGAAAACATTTCAGCACAACTTAATATATATTGTGTATATGTTTTAATTCAAAATGTTTGCATAAATATTAATGTCTTTGTGAGCAATGTAATAGAGTTAAATGTAGGATGTGAGTGTACATCTTTATTTTTGGAAAATGTGCTTTCATAAGAAGCTCAATTCTTGTGGACGTGAAATGTTTAGGCAAAATTAAAATGAATGCAAAACTAAGATAACGAATCGAAAGCATAATAAACAAAACAAAATCGCGAGGAGAAGCAAAACAAATGGTAGAAATGATCGAGTGTGCTTAAATGTAATCCTGTCTATAGTAATCATGACAAGATGGAAAAATGTTTGTCTTTAGTGACGACGATGAAAAATAAAACAAAAACGCAAGAAAAAGCAAATCTAAACGTATCCCACAACATGAAATAGGAATGTTGATAATACTCAAAAAATATCAAAGACATAAAATGGCGCAGTTGATAGCGACGCTGTAAACGAAACTGTAAAATGCTCTGGGATTTTGCGATTCAGACCGACCACACCATTCTAAGCAGACTGTTGACATGAACAAGGAACAGGAAAGCGTTGCAGATCATAGACGTATTTTTTTCGCTGGATTAAAGATAAAAGAACCCTCCGCCACCACCCGAAATTAAATAAATAAAAATAACAGTTTCATTCTTGGAAACAAGACATGCTGGAGAACTTGTGGGTTAGGGTATTTCCTATAATAACTACCACACTTGCATTGGTCTCCAAAACCCGAAGTGGAAAATTAAGATAGAATTGTGAATCCATGCAAGAGTTTGCAAACAGTAAATAATAATAATAATAATAATAATAATAATAATAATAATAATAATAATAATAATAATAATAATAATATCATCAGTGGGTACGTAGTGCAGGGTTAAAAGTTGAAACCAAAGGTTTTATTCTTGCTGCACAGGAACAGTACTTGCTAACTAGAAATTATCAAGCACACATTATGAAAAATTGTGTTAGTCCAAAATGCAGATTCTGTGATAAATATCCAGAAACAATTGACCATCTTGTATCAGGTTGCGCGGTATTGGCATCCACTGAATATTAAACACGTCACATTTACGGAAAGGAAATTGCAAGAAATTGGTTATGAACACCACCCAGACCCAGTTACGGAGATAGGACCTGTAACAATTTTATGGGACTTTACAATATACACAGACAGAACAATCAAAGCTAATCGCCCTGACATCATGATTAGAGACCGAAAAGACAAAATGTGCCTCCTTATTGACATGGTAGTCCCTGCAGACTGCAATGTATCTTTGAAGATCTTTAAAAAAACTATCAAAATACAAGGACCTTGAAATCGAAATCTGAAAAATGTGGCACATGAAGACATTAACAATTCCAGTTGTAGTTAGAGCCTTCGGGTTGATTGGCAAAAAGGCTCCAATAGACTTATTGAAGGGATCCTTGGTATCCCATGCCTTAAAGAAATACAAAAAAAATGTACTCACAAGTACAGACCACACCTTACGAATGGTTTATCTATATGTGCGATTTTTTTTTTGCAAAACTGCAGAGTGGAAAATGTCATGATGCCATTTCTGAGCCTAGGTCTCTGGTCGAGACCCGGAAAGAAATAAGTACACACCAGAAATCAAAGGAAATAATAATAATAATAATAATAATAATAATAATAATAATAGTGGCTGAGGAGCACCGGGTTGAAAGCTGAGACAGTAAGCCTAATTAAGCCTCGCAACCAGATCCTATCACTATCACATAATCAAGGATGGAACTAACCCGAAATGCAGGATCTGTGGAAAATATGATGAAACTATCGACCATATTATCTTGAGATGTCCGAAACTAACAAAAAATGAATATACCGAAAGACATAACAAGGGAGCGACATATGTGCACTGGTAGATATGCAAGAAGCACAAAACCGAAACCACTGAGCACCGACCAGACGCAGTTACCCAAACTAACGATGTAACTATCCTGTGGGACACTCAAACTGACAGGGAAATAAATCAACAGACCTGATATAATCATAAAAGACAAGAAATTCAGGATTTAAGTGTGTGCTTATTGACATAGCAGTACCATCTGAGAGAAATACCTCCGTGAAAATTATTGAGAAATTCTCCAAATACAAGGGCCTGGAGATCGATATTAACAGGATGTGGGCAATGAAGACTGAGACTGTACGAATAATAATCGGAGTTCTGGCCCTCGTAAGAAAAAGAATGGATAATTTTACTAACAGGTAATATCAACATACAAGTTGTCCAGAAGATCGCCCTACTAGGAACATCCCATATACTAAGAAAAGTGCTATCAGTTAAATGACAATTCTCCTATAGAGCCCAAGGACCATAGTTTGCACCCTGTTCTACAGGATACAAAGCAGTCAACATAACATACACAAATAATAATAATAATAATAATAATATCAGAAGTCATGTTGAAGATTGGATCTCTAGGTCCCCACTTGAAAGATTGACTCAACACAAAATTCCTACTTCTTTGAATATATTCGTGTATTTGTAGAATCTACAGTACCTTGAGACAAACTTGGTGAATATATAAAAATGAGTTTATGCCCAGAGTCAGGATAATGCCACATTTTAAATGCTGAATTTCATGGTAAGTAAATGTTTTACTAGGATATTGGCATTTCATAATCTTTTTTGAATTTAGCAGTACTTTTGTGATATTAGTTTAGTTAAGTACGTACACACAAACTACCCTGCAGTATAGAGATGAAAGGTCAAAAGCTGTGTTTCGCTTGTTATAAACACATGTATAAAGAGAGGGGGTTTGCTTAAATGAGTTACAAAGAAAAAAGCAATCATTCTGAATGAATTGTATTTGTAGACATAAATGGAGGCATATCACACCAACAGTCAAATTCAGTAAGTCTATAGAGACAGTTGAAATTTCTGAGAAACATTATGAGGAAGGATTGTGTGGTGAATTTAATACTCACAAGATATACTGAAAGCAAGGCAAATGGAGAAACAATGAGTAAGCTACTTAGCAAGTTTGTGTGTGTAGAGGGCAAAACAAGATTAAAGATGGTAAAGAGTCAAAAGCTACTTAGAGCCACAAAAGTCCCGAAAGGACATGGCACAATCTGCCATATTTTATTCACTTATAGTCTGTAATAAGGAAAAAAGGCTGCACATATATGAGCAACCTGAATGAGTCACATTTGTAGTTAATCCAGGAAGTATATAGACACAGCTAAAATATATGAGACACATAACGATGAAAGAGGGCTTGGAGAAATTAACACTCACAAGAAGAGAAGCGGAGATAAACCGACAGTGAGTAACCTACTTTGCATGAATGAATGGTAGAACAAAGACAAAGAAAAACGATAAAGAGTCAAAACGTTTGTATTTTGTTACATATTTTAGTGCTAGTTAAGCATGTTCACACAGCATACTTTCCAGCATAGGGATGAAAAGTCAGTGTGAAAAGTTGTAGTTTTCCTTGTTACAAAAACATGTACAAAGAGAGGGAATTAGCTTAAATCTGTCACAGGGAAAAAGGTAATCATCTTGAATGAGTTGCATTTGTAGCCATAAATGGAGGCATATCACATCAGCAGTCCAATTCAGTAAGTTTATGGGATATATAACGAGGAAGGATTGTGTAGAGAGTTTAACACTCACAGGATATATTGAAAGAAAGAAAAATGGCGAAACATTAAGTAAGCGAGTTTATGTCTGTGGATGATAAAACAAGATCAAGGATGGTAAAGAGTCAAAAATTACTTAGAGTCTCAAAAGCCCTGAAAGAACATGACACATTTAACTTTTTTTTGTAGCTTATCGATAAGTTTAATAAAATGTTCAGTGAGAAAAAAGATCTTTTGTCTCAATAAACTTAAGAAAGGATTTTAAAGGTATTTTTATTTTTCATGTCTAATGACTTCAGATTGTTTAATAGTAAGTGAGTATAAAACAAAAAGAGTATTAAATTTTGTATATGTAGATTGTAATGTTTATACAAACATGCAGTGAGAGAAATTTGCAAAATTTATGGCTTAATAATGCATATTGACTCAATATAAAACATTTGCTAGAAAAATTAAAAGTGGAAATAAAAATTGTGATTGCTTTCCAGAGAAATATTTTGAACACTTGTCGATATTTATCAATATTACCGGATGAGTGAATTGTAATCTAAGCTTATCATATCAACAAAAAATAAGTTGTGAAACGGCTGACGATCTAATTCATAGCGATATTATTAGTAGAAAAGGACAAAACAACTCACTATTCTATAGCCTTAAGTAGCGTTCATTTTATTTTAACGTAAAATGGAGAGAGAAAAAAGAAACAGAACCAGTGATAAGATTTTCTCATTTTAATTCGTTTGACCATTTTCGATGGTACACAAAAGCAAAGAAGTAATACAAACGAAATGTCGACTAGTCTCATTTATTTTCTCTGGACAAATCCACCCCAGCACGTTCCGACATGCTGTTAGTTGGTCACGTATTGTGTCCTATAATCCCGTCATGTTAATGAATGTGATAGATATGCCCTTTGATGACATCAGCCATGACACACTTTGGTTACAACACATGGCTGTATATCTTAAAACATGTGCAATATCTTATATTTAAGTAGGGCTATGGTATTTCCGGGCGAATTTTTGAACTGATTCAGTTGTTTTTATCAAATCGCGAAATGAAAGTTGTTCTGAATGGTTACTCTTCTAGATATTTTTGTACTAATGCAGGGCTCTATCCTTGGATCTACTTTGTTCTTAATTTTCATTAGTGTACTTCTTGATGACATCAGTTCTCAACTTGATTTCTATGCAGATGACACAAACATCTACTCCTGTCTCGATAGTAAGTCATCTAATAAGTTCGATAGGCACGGTGGCGTAATGGATAGCGGCTCGAATTGAGGAATCAGAGAGCCGAGTTCGAATTCCAGTCGAATTCATTATATTTACTTACATGCTAATACCCTTGGGAAAGGTATGAATCTTCTTCTCCCCCAGCTATGGGTAAATAGCAAGACAGACCGGATGGCAACTGGTCTACAGGAGAAAGAAATGGCAACCTACTGCGGGAGAAAAAATCTGCCTCGTCAGTCATGTATCACGCATAGAACATAACTGACTGAAGGTCAAATAGGAAGCTGATCTAAAAAATGACCTACAGTCTGTTGTTAACTGAGGCAAAGAATGGCTTGTTTATTTTAGTGTCTCCAAAACGAAGCTTCTCTCTATCAATCACCTGAAATATCTATATCTGCCTCCCATCGGCATATCTGATACTAATCTCCTTGCGCCTTCTCAGGGTTACATTCTCGGTTGACATGAAGTGGAAATATTATATTGAATCCGTTGCCAGGTCTATTGATAAGAAAGTTGGTTCACTGTCGTGCTAAGCAATTTTTCTCTCCACAATCTATCTTACAGATTTATAAGTCTACCATCTGTCCATGTTTTGAATATTGCTGCACCATATGGTCCGATGCTGTGTATTTAGAGATTCTTGATAAGAATCAGATATATTATTGGTCCTGACCTGGCGCCTCGGCTTCAGTTAGTTTACCCCCACTATAATGCAGCTTCCCTGTGTTGATTCTATAAATACTTTCATGATAAGTGTTAGGATGAACTCTTTTCTATGGTACTTAGACTTTATGAATTTAAGCGCAGTACTAGATTGGCGGCAAGGTCTCATATATTCACTGTTGAAATGGCCAGACGTAACCGTAAGTTCTATGCCAACAGTTTATTTTCTCGCATTTCTCATGGGTGGAATTCTCATGTCAATCGTTATCTACTTGATTATTCTTCTATTGTTCTCGCTCCTTAATAATGCTTCTCTTTTTTCTTATTTTCTCACGCTCAGTAGCTCCTTGCATCTTAGTGGCTTTGCTGCCTTGCATCGGGTGATATAATAAAAAATATAATAATATGTTTTTAAAATATTTATTAAGTTTCGTTGAGTACAGTACCAGGACAAATGGATGTGGGGATATGAAAAGGATGATTGACTTAAATCTATTTTTCATGTGGAGACAGCCTACTTGCCTGGAAAATAATTATTTGAAATCCTGGCATTTTACCTGCCCTCGAAAACGGATCTTTGACTCGAGTGCAAAATTCGTATCTATTTTGGCCACAATGTCAGTCACAATAACATTGTCTCTATTTAGCGAAGTTAGTGCGTATGTGCGTTAAATTGTGTAAAAAAACAAACAAAAAACAAAAACAAAAAAAAAAAAACGAGCGTACATATTAGAGTAAAATCAAATGTAATAAGCTCAAGATGCAATTTATTCAAATCTCTATTTTCAAATATATATATTAAAAATGTAATTCCAAAGCTTTAGTTAAGATTGTCATTAAAAAAAGAGAAAAAAATCCCTACTTAAAAAAAACAAGAAAAAAAAAAAAAAAATGTCTGACAAATAAGAAGAATGCTTTGTCGGGGTTGACATTTTCATAATTATAGTATAATACTTTAAGAATTTATGCATACACTGGAAATAAATATTTTCAGTATTCAAGTTAAATATTTTTTATGATGGGCAGATGACAAGTTTAAGACATCGATCCCCCAAAAGATTCTGTAGGCGCATGCGTATACTGAGATCAGAAGAAACAAAGAGGTTTGTGGGTACACCATTTGAAATACATCAGTTGAAATAAATGCAAAAATGTATAAATAACGAAAATAAAATGAAGAGAAATAGAGGAACGCCAAAAGAAAATTACGCCTCCATATAACAAGTAAAACGGGTGTACTTACACACGCTCGCACATAGGTTTGTGTGCATTTCTCTGTGTATGTTTGTGTGCATCACTGAATATAACAGACAAAGACTATTTTAGTAATTTATTATATAATTTCGTTTTCTTTTGTTAATTCTTATGTAGTTTCTCTTTGAATGAATAGTTGATTTAAGACTATACAGCAATTGTTTATAGTTCTGGAAATGTTTCTATTTCTTATCAAGTTTCTAGCGCTTTTTCTGGTCATTCTGATGAATAAAAAAGGTGTTATTTGTCGCGTGAATATTCTGTTAGACAAGGTTATGGTTTAAGAATTTTACATTAGGAGACATCGCTGGAGAAATGCAGGAATGCCATTTGTTAGGAAGTCGGCATTTTTAGCCCTGTAAAATAGATTTTGAAAACTTGTTCTCTAAGAGAAACGCCAATATTACGTCAGTCTGAGTTCATCATCTCATCTTCTGACAGATAACACTAATATGTTTTGTTCTTGATGATAACAGCAGATTAAAATCAATGATAAAATCTATGGACTCTTCCTGCCTAGTAATGGCTCAGCCATCATTCACTTATACAAAGATGAGTAACTTCATAAAAATTAACAAAATATTCACTTTCTATCGTATTCAATAATATCTGTTGAATGAAAAATTGCTACCCCCCAATATACATATATATATGGTGGACTCTCCTGTCGTATTCGACGTATGATGTTCAAGTAGCTCAGTTCCAAGGAACTGTCAGCCCAGACACCAACATATATGATTTGATTATAGTGGTGAAGGCTTTATGCAGAACCAACCACACTTTTTGAAGGGCTGAATACTGAGACCTGGTGCACTACATACCACAAGGTCCCCCAAACGACCCTCCGCAGGTTTTGAATTCAGAGTTTTCCTTCTTTTAGACCAGTTGCCATCTAAGGCTATAGAACCCAGTCTCTTCTGCTAATTACTCATAGCTGGAGGGAGAAGAAGGGGATTCATACATTTCTCAATGGTATTAGCACATAAGTGGATGTAATGAATTCGACTGGAATATATATGTCAACAGATACAATATGCTATTTCATTTCTATGATGGAAGCATGATTTTGATACATTACTGGATCGTTTGGATGCATGAAATATTTTTGATATTGGTTAATCTTATGAGAAAAAGTATGGTGTTCTTTACTAAAGGCCAAGTCATATTGCAACTCACGTTCAGAACTGGAGGATTAGCTCAAAGCTCGTTCTACTATTTTTTGTTTCGGTTTGGGTTTGCGGTAGCTCACCGCTGTAGTCGGCTTAAGAAATTCAAAAAAGGAAGTACAGATTAAGAACATAATTAATTTCTCTGAAAAAGTTAATCCTCTTTTATCTTGGTATATTTTTTCTTTACTGAGGCCTTATTATAATTAATATATATTTTTCGGAACTTCGGATCCATCATTTCGCACCAGGGTGTATGTAATGTTATATATATATATATAAAAATTTTCGACGTACGTTAAAACAATTTTAATGAAACAAAAACCATATCGGAACTAGCAATTCTGGAACAAAATAAAGATGAAACATTTATTAGCCCTGTAAAATAATTATTGTTATGCTGAATTATTTTGTTATTAATATACTTTTGAGACTACAGAAGTAGAAAATTAGAAGTAGAAAAAATGCCTCTAGACAAATGTGTGGTTTAGCAGTTTTGTACACATCGTTTACAATATCTAAAATATTGGATTAAATTTATTGAATGAAATTTGTATAACATCATTCTTAATAAATTATTTTTCATTAATTTTGTAACAAAAAATATGTTGTTTGTTCCTATTTCATGTAAACTAAATTAAAATTCAACAAACTTTAAAAATACCTTTAAGAATGTGTTATGGTCGGGTTCCTTGTACCACGGTGATAGTCCAAGGTAGAACCAATAAAGAAGAACTCGAACACGGATATGGAATAACACAGATATATTACAAACAGGAATATATACAGAGAAGTAGAAAGTGTTAGTACGAACAATCAGGTCTAGTAGAGAGAACACTGTAGTCACGACCAGTATCACTATTTCAATGTCTTGTATTAGGTAGGTGCAAAAATAATGTCGTTTTCTCACATAAAGTTGAACATCAAAAAACGACATTATTTTTGCACCAACCTAATAGTAATTGTCTGAACGCGACTCTGTTTCGGACTGCCTCTGCCTCGACTCTTGACTCAACTTGAACTACTGACTCCTCCTTGCCTACTCCTGAGACGCAGTATTTATTAAATATGGAATAGTCCATTTTTATCACCAACATATTTGTTGTTACAAATAACAGTATCATAGCGAAATATATTAAATTAAGTTGATGTGACAAATAATAGCATTTTAAAATAAATTTCGCAGTGTAAAAACAGAATCGAGGAAAAAAGTCTTTGGAATAAAGATCTATTAAAAATGAAGCATTATTAAAACATTTTCAAATAATAATTATAATTGAATAAGATTATTAAATTATTTCTTAAAATCAAGTAAAATTAAAATGTTACATTTCGGTATAAAAAGAATGGTAAACATTCAATTTACTTTTTTATTTGTTAGAAGCAGAAATAGAGATTACGCATAAATAAAATTGATCATTCCACTATTTACAGTATTCGGACTATTGTCCTCATCATATTTATCACAACGTTTTGGCCGTTGTAGCTCCGGCCTTCTTCAGGTGTTTGGAATGTCGACCTGAACCCTTTATTTCGCTCCCAGAGGACACATGGCACAGTGGATAAAAGACGTTAGTTAGATTCAGTGACAGGACCTAAAGAGTGTGAGTTCAATACCTGGTTAAGGCGGCGGAGAACTTGGAGAAGGGAATTAACAGGATATAACTGATAACTGACATCCATTAGACATGGCACATGGAACTAGAACATTCTACCCCAGCGAGTGAAATAAAAGGTTCAGTTCGACATTCCAACTATCTGATGAAGGCCGGAGCATACAACGGCCGAAACGTTGTGATAAATATAGCAACAAAGACGAGGACAATAGTCCGAATAATGTAAATAGTGTACATAATACCACATCTCGGAAATATAGACAGAAATTGATCATTAGTTTATTTGCTTTTGTGGTTACAAATTTAATGGAGAAGAATATTAAATTAACTTTTTTAAAAATATTAAATTAACTTCCACGTAACAAGACCAAGTTTCCTAAATGACATATTTTTAGTGAGTTAAAAGTTTCTTTTTGCAATGAAAACATAAATTAATATAGCAAATCTGAAGGAAATAAAATTAATAAATCTTATACGTACTTCAATTAAATAAGCTAAAGTTATTCCAAATGTAAAAAGCAAACATTTCTTAAGCCAACTACAGCAGTGTATTACCACAAACCGAAAGCGAAACTCTCAAGATTTGAGATAGGCCTCCAGTTCTGAGCGAGAGTTGCACTATTACTATAGGTCATGACCTATAGTAAAGAATGCCATGAAAAAGTTATGCAGGTCAACTGCCAGGTTGTTTCACTTTTTACCATTTGATACAAATATTACGACCGATTTATTTCCATTAATGCAATGAGGACAATAGTTATATATTTGCACAGAAATAAACTTAATAAATGCCTAGTACTATTTCCAAGTGCATCTCCTTATCTTTCACTTTTCTTTCTTTTTTTGTTTTCTTTCTTTCTTTCTTTCTTTCTTTCTTTCTTTCTTTCATAAAGATTATTTTGTCTACTGTCGCGTTAAAAAAATCCAAGTAACTAATTGAATTTAGTTGCCGAATTTCATGCTTTATTAGTGACTGGCGCTACATAATCTTCAAATTCCTCAAACTGCAAGTGGATGGACTAATAAATTCACATACACACAGACACATACACACATCTCTCTCTCTTTCTCTCTCTCTCTCTCTCTATATATATATATATGTATATATATATATATATATATATATATATATATATATATATATAAAGAGAGAGAGAGAGAGAGAGAGAGAGAGAGAGAGAATGAGCGAGACACGCACATCCACCAGTATACACATATATAACTTCTTTACATACATATATGAGCAATAAGTTACATAAAAAAATTTGGTTAGTTCTTGTACCTGTATATTAATTCTATTCATAATTCACCATATAATTCCTAATCTATATAATGTACCAGCGATATATATATATATATATATATATATATATATATATATATATATATATATATATATATATATTGAAACTATTAAAAAATATATGTAGGCATATCAACTTATCAACTGTTCAAGCGCAAATCATGTTATTCTACTCGGATAAGCAATGTAATTAAGAAAAAAGTAATGTATAAATTCAAGAAACGCAAAAAGAACTAACGTGAAAAGCTTCAAAATTTCCTTGGAAATTTTGCATCGTAAGAGACCATTAAGCGGTCAGATGCCTCTGAAAAGTCCGTCAAATTCCGATAAAATTTAGCGAGCCATGTAGTGGCGGACATTTTTTTAATTATTTTTTATTGAAGTGTGCATCCGTGAGATATCCGCTTGTTAAAGCTACAATGCCACCGCGCCTGTGCAGATGCGCTTTTTTGTTCCGGTATAGAAGACGCACCGCATGCCGGCTAAGAATCTGAAAATACATAAGGTGAACAACAGAAAGGTAATAAGCTAACTGATATTAATAATACTGCCAATGATGATGTTGATAGTGTCTGCTAAAGTACCAGCGAATTTTTTTTTTTGAGGACGATGAAACTGAATAACGATGGGTGAAATAAAATCAAATATAATTATGATGATGAGACGAATGATAATGAAATTAAATTGAAATGGTATTTCATATGTTTATATATTAAATAATTATTTTCAATTAAAATGAACATAATATGAAGGATAAGAGAGACGATATAATTGTTATAATGAATATTATGATGTTGATTGTATGTCTCCATTGTTGTTGATAATATCGCTTATTATAATTGAAATGAGAGATAATATAAGCTTATTAAAATAAAGGGGATGATAAAATTTCTGGTGATTGAAAATACACTAATATTGGCGGCAATAATGATAATGCAGGGAGTTATAACAAAGTAACAGAATGAAGATTATCCCATGAAAAATGTCAATTAATGATGAATATCGAAATAACATGGGACGCTCTTGTCAAGTTGCTGATTCGTATTTTAGTTGGAGGTCACGTGGGGATTGTATTGTGGCGTAACAATCAACTATTTTGCTGATCTCATACTGACCGCTCCTCCTCAACGTTGTCATAATGTTGTGATAACGCTCTAACTGAAGGATTACTCAGTGTTCAAATAACACCAGAATACTTTTTTCCAATTGACAATATTTAAAAAAAGTTATAACATTTCTTTTCGTATTTTTGTTATTGTGAGTTTTTCGTTTAGATCATGAATGCACGTTCTAATATCGTCATAGAATTTATTATACGTTTTCCTTAAATGTAACGTTACAAAGCAACTTATTTGCAACGTTACTAGGTAACGTTGCTGGAACACTGTCGAAGTCTACAAGTTTTTGCAACCTCTATGTAAAATTTTAGAAAGTTGTAGCAACGTCAATTTATGAGCTGGGTAGAACACAAATTATATGGATATTAAATTAAAATAATGATATTCGATATAAAATATTTATATGATATTAAGTAATGATCTTCAATTAAAATGAAGGCAATTGATATAATATCAACAATGGCAGAAGATATAAATATTATAATGATGTTGATTATATAATCTGTTTCAATGTTGGTTAATATTGATTATTGTAACTGAAATGAAAGATAATATAAGCTTATTAAAATAAAGATGATCATAAAAGTTCTGATAATAGAAAGTACAATAATATTGATGACCATGATAATACTGAAAACAATAATAAAGTAACAAATCAATATTATAATGTGAAACTTAATAGCAGTTGATGATAAATATATGATTTCATGAGTAAAATGAATTTGAAAAAAACTAACTGCGAGAAACGTAAACCATTTTATAGATTCGAAATATTTCGGCGAAGCTTGAAAACTGGACCTTAGAAAGCACAATATTTTCGTTGTGGAATGCAGCTTTTGTTATAGATGTCAAAAAACTAAATAAACAAAAGGAAAGAAGACAAATGATAGCCAGCCTTTTGGGGTTGTAGTGAAAAGAATTCTCAGTTTTCTTCTTTGTGCTGTGTCCCTTCAGGACTTTGGCGATCATAGTTCTTGATAATTTCCTGTCCTTTTTAGCTCTTAGTAAATTTTGTCTTTTTTGTTCTCTCTCCTAAACCTTGCTTCATCATTCACTTACACCGGCGCGTTAGGTGATTATGCGCTGTTTTCCTTTGTCCCTCTTGCCTTCAATTCGTCCTGTAAGTATCAGTTTTTTTTTCCAAATCCTCTTTCCTCGTTATGTGCCATAGAAATTTCAACTATTTCTTTCTGATGTTAGATATAAGTGTCCTCTTTGTTTCCATTTTCACTAAAACTTCATCGTTGCTCGCATGTTCGCTCCATGGTATTCTCAGCATCCTTCTGTAGAATCGCATTTCTGTTGCCTCAAGTTTCTTCATCTGATTCTTCAGAATTCACTAGTATATATTACATAACACTTAAGAACTCTTTTCATTGTTTCTAACGAGATTTTTCTGTTTTTAAATACTTTGCTAGGCTTTTAGAAGGCATTTTCCCTCTTCCCATTTCATTACCCAGTCCTCTGTTAAACACTTCCCAGTTATTTAAATTTTTGTATTTGTTTGATTTTGTGTGTAACTGTGTTTTAATAGATTCTCACAGTATTTTAGCGAAATAAAATACAGTGAAGATCGAAAGAAATTATTTTCGAAAGTTTGAAACTTTAAGATAACACAAAAATATGGCGAACTGCGAAGATGATCTTGACGATGGTTGTAACACTGATTGATCACAATAATAATGATGATGTTGATGCTTGTGAAGGCGATTATAAAGCGCAAATCTACGAAGCAGAAACGAAAAAGAGGCACAGCGAAGAGAGGTAATTATTCTGTCTCATTTGAAATACGACAATGCAGAGAATAACATAGCAGAGCGAGGACTCAATAGAGGACACTACTTTTAGAAAAGAGTGGAAAACATTGAATATATATATATATATATATATATATATATATATATATATATATATATATATATATATAGAAACAATACTTTAGCTTATTCATACATAGATAACATATTCACGCATGTATATATATATACATACATAAATTCATACATGGATGCACACGTTTGCATGCATAATGGCTGGCAATATTTTTTTCCGTGCACACCCGTCTACTAGATCGGCTAGCTAATCCCTGCTGCAGATACCTGCTCAGGCACATTTTTTTGTTCAACATCCACATTTACATCATGCATCGCTTGAAAAATGGAACTGAATTTTAAATTTTGAGCTTAATTTAAGATATAGGTTTTGAGTTCGAAACATGGTAATTTCCGTGTCGCGATGAATACATATTTTTTAAAAATAAAAATAATTATATATATATATATATATATAGATAGATAGATAGATAGATAGATAGATAGAGAGAGAGAGAGAGAGAGAGAGAGAGAGAGAGAGAGAGAGAGAGAGAGAGAGATAGTAGGATATAAACGGAAGCGTTTGCTATAATTATACACTGAGGGGAAATGCTAAAGATGTAGGAAAGCTAAATTTCAAATTTCTGTCATCCAACGTATCTAGATGCACAGCTCAGTCGATCTCAGCTCCTAACGCTTTTGTTTTTATCCCTGAAATTTTTAGATATCCAGCATTGCTTCTGGTGCCTGCGGTCAGTGTTCCAATGGTGGCGAAGTTACACAACATTTGAACATTAAACAAACTGAAGGACATGATTATATACATATAAAACATTGTAAATTATCAAGCAATAATGGATATATTTTCAATCATTTCTTATTACTATAGACGTTATATTTAGTGGGGACACATTTTTGATAGACCCGAGAAGCAACACAATCGATTTTCTTGTAGCACTTATTCCAGATTTTGGGGAATGACTGAAATAACATGGACAATATGGTTTTTGGTTTGGTTTATTTTACGGCATATCATCTTCAATGCGTTATTTAAAGCCGACAAAATTTTCATTGCTGGTAAAATTTTTTTCCAAAAATCTATTTCTGGTAATATATTTTCTTTCAAAAATCTATTTCTGGTAATAATTTTCCTTCATTTCAAAAATGTATAGCTGGTAATGTTTTTTTTTCAAAAATGTATTGATGGTAATATTTTTTTTACAATTTTTTTCTGGTATTAAAACCTATTTTTACACTTTCATAGTGTTTTGACCCAAGTTTGGAGGTTAACTATTTACCCATAGCTGGGACCCTGACTGGTGCTACTACCCCGAGTCAGGGTGGACCTGGGAACACCAGCAATTAAGAGGTGGTTCTACACTCCCCAATACCTCCCGATCAGAGGTCCTGCTGTTGGACGTAGTTTATCGTCTTACCCAGGACGCGGACGTAGTTTATCGTCATACCCAGGACGGGGACAACGTGGATAGCAAATTGGTAAATATAATTAAAGAAGTAGCAGAGAGAACAGATAACGAAGATCATTCAAATTCACCCAAGTGAATTTATAAAAAAGAGGAAAAATATGGATTTAAATACTTAGATCTAATTGAAAATGAAGAATTGAACAAACTAGACAGCAACAAAAAAGATTCACAAAAAAAAACTTGAACTTAGAAAGATTAAAATACGGTATTAATAAAGGGACAAGTTTGGAATATGCTCGATCTGCAATTCACACAATCAGCACTATTCCCTGCGCATTTAGCATTCTGATTATAGTGCACATTAGAGATAAGTGATTAATGTAAATTTTAATTATACGATCTTGCCAAGTTTCCATGTGAAGACATGACGGCAAAAAAAAAAAAAAAGAAAAGAAAAAAAAAAAGAAGCCTTTTCGACATTGAATCGTATTTTTTCTAATAGGAGATTTCCTTCTCCGTGATGAATCAAATTTTTCTTCTAACCCTATTTATACATTATAACCTATTATCACCTGTATTATCATTAGTAAATTAAATAAAAATAGACTTAGAGAGCTTCATTTTTACCACAGTGCTCGGGAAATGTCAAGATAACTAAAACTAGTTTTTAAAGCAGGTAAATATATTTGTTGTTTATTCTCAGTACTACAGTAACGTCACCTCCAAATTTTCTTCTATGCGTCGTGTCTGTTCAGGCTCTCCACAACTTCCTATACTTGGTAGCTCTTAGGAAACTTTGTCTTTTCACCATCACCCCCAGTCCCTTTTGTGCCATCGATTTAGACAAGTTCGTTAGGTAGGTTATTCAGAGTTTGTTTATGTCTCTCTTGCCTTCAATATGCCATGTTTGTACCAAATTCTTCAAGCCCTCTTTCTTCATTATACCTCCTCTGATTATAAGTATAAACGTCCTTTTTGTTTCCATTTTCTTTAGAACTTCCTTGTTACTCACATATTCAGGCTTGCGGTCGCATTACGGTGAAAAATTGGTTCTCGTAAGAACACCGATGCTAAGTGACATCAAGTCTAGTTGGGTGACCGTTTGGGAATATCAGGTGAGGTAAGCTTGGATGTATGGGTGGTGTAATAGATAATGGCTCGGAATTGTGAACCGAAAAGCCGAGTTCTAATTCCCGCTGGGGTCGTTATATTCACTTACACGGTATGAGTTCACATTTTCTCCTTCATCTATGGGTTAATTAGTAAAACTTTATCATTGACCCATTATTATCTTCAAAAAATTCTTACATTCTAAAACAATTTTTTTATGGCTTTAAATGACGTGCAAAGGATTGATAAGCTGTAAAATCGAATCGATCAATCACTTATTCATTCTATTGTATTCTCAGCATCCTTCTGTAGCACAACTTTTTTATTGCTTCAAATCTCTTCTTCCTCTGTGCTATATAGGAAGATTAATATTATATAACAATAGAAAGCCTCGTGTTGCGGAAACATTGAGCCGGTTGTAAACAAGCGGGAGCGACATAGAGGTCACTCGGGATACATGAGATACTGGAGTCACGGTTACATGTAACCAAAAAAATATTTGTTACTCGGTGCAGCTAGTATTACGTTGATATGATAGATGAAAACAGTATACAGGGTGATTACAAAAGTAACTCCCTACTTTATGTATGATGGACTCTTCTGTCTTGTAAAAATTATAGTTCGACGGGAGAGTCCATCTTGTTTAAAACAAGGAGTTACTTTTCAATAATATATTCTTATCTTCATTTTCCTGTCCCATTTTTTTTCTTGGGCCATACTAAGATAATCTTTGTAAATACAAAAAGAAAAAAAAACTGTTTTGCGCATTTCCAGGTAAGGATCAATCCTGCTGAAAAAAAAAATAGTGAGCGTCCTCTGAGAATATATTTAGGAACCCTCCCCCTCCACATTTCCAAGGACGAACCGACGGTGGTAGGCTCACATAATCACAAACTCCCTATAATGAATTTTTCCGTTTCGTGTTCCCTCTGACAATTGGGAGCCAATGGCACTAAATTCGGGGCTTGGGACATTTCCCAAGTGTTTGACTCCAAACGGTGAACACGTGCATAAAAATCCCACATCCATTCTTTCCGCATCGGTGCCCTCTTTCAGTTCGACATTCCCGACCGCCCACAATAGAAATACATTCCGACCTTTTCGCTTCTTGCACCCTATGTCGCTCTTTTTTATGTTTTCATCCAGTTTTGAAGTCGCTATCTTTCTCTTGAATGTTTTTTCCGATCTGCTAAAAAGTGGACGACCAAAAGGGTTTGTTTTTTAGCCAATCCCTCTCATTCTCTCTCTCTCTCTCTCTCATATATATATATATATATATATATATATATATATATATATATATATATATATATATATATATATATATATTGTGTTTATACGAGTTACTTTTCAAACAGTCGTAAGTAGGAGAAATAGCTCAAAATTAATAAAAAAAGGGGAAAAACTTGTTTGTATCTCTTATCCTAAATTTATAGTCAGATGTAGCCTTTTTCTCTTTTTGTGTGACGTCAAACTGAAAATTCCGCTCCAATTCAATAAAAATGGTGTACATTTCAACCTACACTTTTAACACTGTAAATTAGGAATCTCCTCTAATTTTAAACACTGTAAATTAGGTACCTCCATTAATTTTTAACGCTGTACATTAGGTACCTCCACTAATTCGGTATACGTAAGGTTTAAAAAGAATTTAATTTTTTTTCTTTTTACAACGAGATTCACCCTTTACAAGTTCCGGGGGGCACACGAGGTAGAGGGTTAGCTTTGGAGGCCCTTTGGGTGTATAAGTGTGGAAAATAACCCTAGCCTTGAACAGGTTAAGATTATAGTGATTTGGGGAAAATTCTGTTGGAAGTCGGTTTTACAGGGCAGTGGTTCGCCGGAAGAGGCTCTTCGAATGGAACTTACTTGTCACCGATGGAATACGGAGGGAATGTGGATGGTTTTACTACTAGGTAAGTGGCATGGCGTGTTCTTGATGTGAAGGTTTGCCTCGGCAGGACAAGGAAATGTAGTTCGTCCGAGCACTTTCCGTGGAAGTAGCGGTAGAGCAGTGATAAGCTTGACATATCCTGCCTATGGGAGAGAAGTTGAAGGGTGGAAAATAGTTCGTCACCCACAAGGGCTTGGAGACGCTTTTGAACCCTATCAAGGCCGGAGATATTATATGGGCAGTTCCCGCTCAAATATGGCAACAGTGCTCCATTTTTGGCCTAATCTGGCTCTTGTAAAGCAGGAGGGGTCAGGTACTTACTAGGGCGGTACAGAGAACCAACCATTTTACCTGTATCGTATGTACGAGTTCCACTTGAGTGGTGTGAGTTTGAAGCCCAACAGTTTTTCAAGGCACGGTGCTTCTCCGAGAGGACCTCCGTTCATCCAGATTGGTGGTAGTTCGGTGTCAGGTCGGTGATGATGGAATGTAACTAGCTTGGTCTTCGAGACATTGAATGTAAACAGCCAGTTTTTACCCCATTGGGTAGGTTGTGAAAGATCGGAAGAAAGTTCAGTCGCCAATCGCTGACCATCGAGAGTTTTAGAGGTGCGCCCGTAGATAGTCGTATCATCGACATAGATTTTTGCAAATGATCTGAGTATATTTTTAGGTAGATCATTCATGTTGATCAAAAAGAGGGGTGGTCCGAGGAGTGAGACCCTGTGGACGCCTGCGTAGACCTCTAGGGCTCCAGGGGACTGGCCACTGATAGAGTGTTAATAAATGAGGTTGTTGTCATGGAAAATACGCCATGACAACAACCTCATTTATTAAAACTCTACCTTGAATGGCTCTTGGGCCTTGTAAGGATATGAACAATCGAAAAATATAGCAACAATCTGAATAAAAATCTCTGAAAGAACGACTGATTATTTTTGTTGAAAAACCTATTCAAAATGACACCAACTCACAGCTCATGGTAATTGCAATCACAAATCCAATAGTCTAGAGATCAAATGGCAATCATTTATAATATGCAACTCTTGCTCCCTCCCTGAGGAAGCAAGAGTTGCATATTTTGAGGATATGTAGGATAAGTAACAGTTGACCTTCAATGTGAAGATGTTAAGATTGTAATGATTGGGGAAGCATCTTCTCCGGAGTTTGTTTCACGATGCGACAGTTTTAAACTTCAGAAGATTTAAATAAATTTTCTATTTTTCTGTTAACTGAAGTGTTTTTCGGCCTCATCTTCTCTAACATTACATTATCATGAGAACATTTGGGTGGTTCTCTCTTATATATATATATATATATATATATATATATATATATATATATATATATATATATATATATATATATATATATATCTGTTTAAGAACTTGCCGAAATTGTGTGTAATGTCCCGAGTACTTTCAAGGGAAGAAGGTGAAATCGAGAGAATAGAGCGAATGCGAACTGACCGGAGTTTGAATTTTAAGTTCCTGTACAAATTTCTACCCGGCATTAGACAATTTTGGAGCACCGGGAAGAATCTCTAAAACACTTGACAAACATTCCTTGTCCGTTATATTTAATATCGCACACACACACACACGCACGTACACACAGACACACATATATATACGTTTTTACTAGAATTCATTCAATGCAATGCACGAGAGTCACTTAAAGCAGAAGGCTACTGTTAACATGGAAATAATGCATAATGTGCTTGATATGAATAAGATGAAATGGTAGGAAGTGGAGATTATGAGAATATGCAGGATAGATAACTATTGGCCCTCAACTTGAAGAAGGTAAGAGACAGTTCTTGACAAAAAGTTGTCCGTAAAAATAGCATGGCGTATCCTAGCTGTAAAGGTCTGAACTGTTAAAACTGAAGAGTATAGATCGCCTGAACATTTGATACAGAGTAACGATAGACTTGTAAGTTTGCGTCTGTGGGAAAACGTCTATAGGAAAAAGTTTCTCCTCTCCTCAAAAACAGTGTAAACGATTTTGAGTAACATTATTAGTTTATAGCTGCTCTGATGTTAAAAAAACAAAACAAAAAACGACAACGTTATATTACTAATAGGCTATTCTAATTTAGAAAATATAAGATTCTATTCCCGATAGGGGAGCGATCTATCAGGTTTCGCAGTCGTTATGTGGTTATAACTATCCAGGTACGATCCAGAGCTGTCGAAAACTGAGTAATGTTTGTCGCGTGTGGCTGCAGGAATTAATGAAGTCCCATACAGGCTCAAGGGGTTTTAAATCTGGTGAGCGTAGGAGTGTCACTGAGTAGAGAGTGCCTCATCTGTTCGTTACTAACAACCACAATTCCACAGTAAAACAATATTAAATCTTGTTCGCGTCCCATGGCTGCCATAAGTACACAACCACAGCTACACTACTTTTTGCCGACTATGTCACATATTTGACATACAGTTAAGCTCATTTGTACAGGTGGGGAAAGGTGAAACTATTCAGTGTCTTTCTAATTTTAATTTATGGGTAGTTCAGTTTCAATTAAAAGAAAATCTTTGGGTTAAAAAGTTCAATT
The DNA here is from genome assembly GCA_963932145.1 of Acanthosepion lycidas. NCBI lineage: Eukaryota > Metazoa > Mollusca > Cephalopoda > Sepiida > Sepiidae > Acanthosepion > Acanthosepion lycidas. Next base: position 60,905,133 of record OZ010572.1, on the reverse strand, counting down.
TTAGAATCACAAAAAATTATTGGTCAAAAGAAAATCGTTGGGCTTTTTTAAGTTCAATTTTAGAATCAAGAAAATTATTGGACCAAAATGTCGAAATTTTCAATCAAAGGAAAATTAATGGACTAAAAAGTTCCAATTTTCAGTCACAAGAAAATTATTGGACAAAACTGTCCAATTTTTTCATCAAAAGAAAAATATTGGACTAAAAAGTTCCATTTTACGTTCAGAATAAGATTATTGGACTAAAAGTTCCAATATTTTATTAAAAGAAAGAATTTGTTTCGATTAAAAGAAAGAAAGCAAGTTCGGCATTATTTAGTATACATTATTTAGTTACTTTAATTCATTAATGCCCTGGTTTCATTCTTGGAACGGTTTTCATTAATAGGCTATAGGTAGGGACTATAATTAATACTATATTTGACTTATTAACCTAGAATATAACTTTTTCTTGAAATATATAATACAGAATTTTTATAAACCTATATTTAATATTGGACATTTTTAGAAGCCTATAATTAATACAGCATTTTAATTTTCATATTTTTACATTATGCATTAATGAATTAATAAGCGTAAGTCTGGCATAAGACGGCAACAATTAGGCACTTTTGAGGATGAAAATCACTACATAAATAATCAATAAACCGATCTTAAAATAAAAGCCCACATTGTATCTCGATCAAGTCAACATTTGTATTCGGTAAAATGTGGGCAACTCAGCGGTAGGGATCAGTATTCACGCCTATAGAAACCCACTTTCACATGGTTATATGCTATGTGCTAATCTAATGGATGCTGTAAGTATTAGCGTGTGTATTTCAAATTCTCTTTCATGATTCAAGATTGAAATCAGAACATTGTCTTTCTCCGAAGCCTTGACTTTTCTGTTTCTCTAGGGTTTCTGCAATAGTAATACTTAGTAACGCCAGAGGGTTCTTACAGACAGACTATTGACAAACTCTATTCCAGCGTGATCACTAAAATCCATCAATATTTTTGGATTTATTTCATCTTGGTCCTTTCAGAATTAGAGCCCATAAATGTTAAACCGTCATGAAGAAACAACACTACTGGTAGAAGCCAGCGATCTGACAGTTGGCTTTTGCAATGAGCTTTCGCGTCTAATGCTCGATAAGTTGTTCTATTTCCCTCTCCCTAGCAGCGTGTTTCTATTGTTGGCGCACGTATTCCCTCCCGTGGTTGAAGATGGTGGATCAGAATTCCAGCTCGCCTTTATCTTCGCCGAGGGACGCCACTCGGCGTCTTATCGTTTACTCTCCACCTGTCCGCCTCCGACTCTTCTTCCGCTTCTGCACTTAGTATTGTTACCGCATTCTGGCAAAGTGCTCGCCTTTTCTTCTGTTTTGGTCATCAGCAAGAAGCCATGTAATATCTATTATCTATCTTTCCTCGGCCCGCTCGCTTCACTTTTGAATTTTTTTTTTTTTTTTTTTTTATATATTTTAATCTCTTTTTATCCAATCTATTTTCTTTTGCCTCTTTATTTTTAGATTTCTGTTTCATTTACTTTCTATTTCTTTCTTTCTTTGAGTAACTTTATTTTTGTCTTGTTTTTAAATCCTTCTTTACTAATTATTGTTTTCTTCTTTTTTTCGTTCTGTCTTCTTTCCATCTTTCTTTCACAACAATGTTCGTCTTTCATGACCATTTTTACCCTTTCTTTCTTTCATTCTTTCTTTTCTCTATATTTCTTAATTGTCGTTTACCACTTGTTTTCTTGATTCTTCTTTTCTTGAAACTATATTTCTCTTTTCTTATGCCTTATTTATGACGCCTCCTTCTTTTCTTTAGTTCCATCTTGATATTTCATTCGTTCGTTCTTTCTTTCTCAGATAATATTTTCACGTTCTTAACTGATTTCTACAATTTCTTGTTTTCTTTTGTATGCTATTGATTTATTTTTCGTTAATTGTTTATTTTTAACTTATTATTTGATTGTAGCTCGACACTATTCTTGTCTTTCGTATTTTTGAAAGCATTTGCCATCATATTCTGTCCATTTTTTTAACCTTCGTCGTTTCTGCCAATTTTCTTTTTTTTTTTTTCGCATTTAATGCGCATGCAACAACTTTAACTTATTTCATATCTTTCTTCGACATCATCATTTTAAAAAATTCTCTCTTTCCATGTGTCTTCTGGTTTTTGCATCAAAGTTTGGATCAAGAATGAGGTCTTTCTTAGTACAGACTTTTTTTTTTTTAAATAGCTTTTAAAAATTGGTGTCAATCTTTTATATCTGCCGGAAAATAGACTTGAAGGTCCTCAAAAATACATTACCATATGGCCATTGTTACATTTACAAAAACAACAACGTGATAAAGATAAAAAAGAGAACTCAAAACATTTACTTATTTTAGCTAAGTCTGAATTCTAATTGAAGGTTAATGTTCAAATGTTTGCAAATGATTTACCTGACATAAACTTCAACACTGGAAGCCTAGATTTTACTTGGATCGAACGCAGACTTCTGCTGAAAATCTTTATGTATAAGTGTATATATATTTGCATTTGATGTATACGTGCCTCTATATTTGTGATTCCGTTTGTGAATGCGTATGTACAAAGTACTACTAAAGACATTTCCATAACCCTGACTTTCCAACATCACTTTCGAAGTAGTTCGCCTTAAGACAGTACACCGACTAATTTTTGAAGAGTTGAATGAGGGCTAATTCCAATGATCATGTCATGGCATACCCTGCCATTTCTGTTTGGCTGATGGCCAGGGTATATAAATGGTCAGCGGTTCAGTGATGTCGGGACCGCTCGATTTGTGTAGTCAAGTCGAAGTTTTTTGTGCGTGACAAACGTAGAACACCGATGTTACAGTTAAAGTAATCAAACATTTTATATTTTAATTATTATTACAATATCTATAGAAAACAAACACGTTCTCGGAAAACAAGTGGTGTTCAATCCAAGTAGAGAACAGTTCATCACAACCTTCGCTACACATATGACACTTGTAAAGGGTAGAAGGAAAAGTCTATACTATGTTTCGAGCGTACTGTTCTAATTCTTTGAACCTTTAAGCAGTAACGCTTGCATATTTATGAGTAATCCGGTATCTAATTATATGTGTTTTCAAATGTGTCGATGTGTGAGTATCTACCTGTGTATACTTTTCAAGGCCTTTGCATTACTTTTAACCAAAGGTTTTCTTTGATGTATACATTGTTTTGAAAAAAAAAAATGCATAAGGGATTTTGATAGGAAAACAAACGAAGAGTAGGCTGGGCTATTCGAAGAGGATGGACTTCGCTAACCAGCATGCATTTTTAACTATTGATCTGAGAGAACGGTTGTATGCAGATGACAGTTTAGAAAATATAACATAACAATGATAAGATATATATATATATATATATATATATATATATATATATATATATATATATATCAGATAAAAAAAATCCGTGCGTAAGTAATCCAAGTAGATCCTATTAATATGAAATATTAAAACTGATCCTCAAGAGTGCTCCATATAATTTTTATTATAGAGCATAAAAGTGAATTACAATTAATGAGATTCAAATGAATTACCTCATACAGATGATCATTTTGTCGATGGGAAAGTAGGTTTTCCTTGGATTTATCAATGCAAATACATTTACCAAAATGAATAAAATGCTGTATCAAATTTAGTAAATTTACTAAATTGTTTGGATGTCATTAATTGTAAAACAACTACACACACACACACACACATATATATATATATATATATATATATATATATATACATACACACACAGAGAGCGAGAGAGAGAAAGAGAGAGAAATAGATATTATACAAAAGAAACATCCCACATAAAATATATTTCACCACTGGATAATTTATCGTAAAGTGTGTCGAAAACATTTAGTATGCGTACAAAATCTCAGATTGGTATAGATTAAAAATTAGAATTTAAAATTCTGAGTTGTCTTGAAAATTTTTTCTTACATCTTTCAAAGGAACCTTTTCTGAAGAAACGGAACTAAATGTAAAGCGTCTTTCGTTCCCTTCGCAATCATGAGACAATTACCGTCACAACCACCTATTTTAACTATGTTCATGATGAAAAAAGATCGTACCATTTATGTTGGTGCAATGGATAGCAGCTCGGATTGAGGAATCAGAGAACCGAGTTCGAATTCTAGAGGAACCCATTACATTCGCTAATGCTCTTGGGAAATGTATGAATCCTCTTCTTTTCCTCCCAGCTATGGGTAAATAGTAGGACAGACCGGGTTCTATAGCCTTGGGTGGCAACTGGTCTACAGCAGAAAGAAATGGCAACCTAATGCGGGAAAAAAATCTGCCTCTTTCGATACATAACTGACATAACTGAGTGTTCTTAGACAATGTCGAAAAAGAAAAAAGTAAATTCTATCTCCACCTGCGGCAGATTATACGACTCACACTTCTTAAGAATCACATGTATTTCTCATGTGTAGGCGCCAATATATTTATAGGAATATATTCCTGGAGTTCGATTCTTGTTTGAGGCTCAACTACTGTATCCTTATATATTGCAGGCTGAGGAAAATCTGTTACCACGATAAAAATTTTCATCATATTTTCTAAACCAACATTAAATTTGGTCATATAATTAATGAAGATGTGTCTGGCTTGCGTAGTTTGGGCTACGCACACATACACGCGAGTGCGTGTGCATATGCATCCAACATGCGCACAAACTTATGTGTGTGTATGTTCTCGTGTTTCTGTACAAAACATGAAACTTTAAATTTATTTGTAAGTGTGAGAAAAGTTGAATAAAAACTCGACGAAATAGTAAATAAATGTTTAAATAAATACATACATAGTTAAAAGTAAGTAAAAAATAAAAAAGAAAACATTTAGAAATCTTCGTCGATGCATCAATTTTTGTAATAAAATTCTGATGACGCCGGTTCATTGGTGAAACATCTTCAAGTAAACGTTTTGCAAATTGTTGTATATTTACTATTAGGAAGTATCCGCATTGTTGGGATTTTTAGATTTTAGAAATGCATAAGCAGAATAAATTATTATGAAAACCAAGACTATGACTAAGAGGCTCAGGGACTTACGAACTTTGTTTAAAAAATAACTAGTTTAAAAACTAAAAGTTTTTTTTTTCTATTCAGGAAATAATATTCTTTTATTTTTTGTTGTAAATCGTTGCTCGTCATTTCTGGCTGCTATTCAGAGAGCTCCAAACGTCGTGTTTGGTACTGATACCGAAGCACTTGTGTTTTGGAAATGATTTGCAAGTTACTCTCACAACAAGTTGAAACTGCATAAGAGTTTCAAGTTGAAATTGCATAAGAGCGTGGCCTTGTGTCGAATTTAGCTCTGTTCAATAGATAACAAAGACATGAGAATCGACAGTTGAAGAATGGGGATAAGAAGGTCAGCTCCATTATAATGTTGGACATCTGTTCTTCATTTGACAGACAATGGCACTGAGTAAACTTTGGAAAATAATGATATTAGATGACCGAAATAGAAAAGAAGCAAAACTAATTCATTCTGTATTGTTCGCATGGCCGTAAGAAGAATGGAAAACACAATACGGTTTGAACAAAAGTCGAGCCGCGCAACATTTGTTTGTTGGCATTTTATGAGCCATTGTAGAATCTAGTCATATATATATTGTAAACTGGCATTATAAGTTGTAGATTGTATACTGGCGTTAAAATGCCAATGAAGTTGTGTGCGAAAGTACTCAGCGCACTCTATGTTGAAAGCTTGAGATTGCATAAACAGCTGAAATATATCGAATATTAAACTGAACATTTCAGATTAAAATTCATACTTAACTATGTTATAGTACAAACTTATTGATCCAGCCTCATATATAGATACGAAGGGAATACGAGCAAATAGGCTCCTTAACAGAAATAAAATGTTCTTTATTTTCTATATAGTTGTTGGTTTGAATACTGGTCAATAGAGAACAAATTATTGTGTGACAAGATCTTAAAAAATGTAATAAATTGCCAAAAGAATGGCCTTCAAATTTTTGATGGCAGTCATTAAAAACGCATAAAATATTTAATCAAAGAATTAATTAACGAAGTTACTTCCAGGTGACTAATATAAGAGAAGTGCGTTCATTTTTTATTTTATTTTTTGTGAGGAAATTTTCCGACCTCCTAGGGCTTATTAAGACCACCTCATTTATTAATTTCGTACAATTTGATTATTTAAATGATTTATTTTATTAAGACCCTATTTATTGCATATTGAGAAAAATCTCGACGCCACAGTTATGAAGACCCCTCCCCAATTTGTATTAGGCACTTAAGAGCATGTTTACTAACATAGAACCCGTAAAAAATGTCAAGCTTATTTATGATCGGAGCGCACTTATACCTATCATCAGAGTATCTGTACTCTCTGCCTAGGATTAGAGTTTAGTATCTGTAAGGGAAGCTTTATTTAATAGATTTTTTTCTTTTGGTACGAGACAGACACCTTACGTAGGGAGGTAGGTAGATACTACGGTATAATATAGATTAACAAAGTATTTAATTTAAAATGTTGAATTTAGTGGAGAATATTAAAGATTAGAAATTGAGTTTTGTCCTGTAAAGTCAACTATGATGATAATGCTTAGTATGACTTTAGTTTTATGTCTGTTCAAGAATTGTGGTCGGGCAGGTTGATTTGGAATTGAGAAAAAGGAAAACTGTTTAAAACTATCTGTCTGCTATGAGGTTTGTGCAATGCCGACGTCGGTTCCGTCGGCTGTGACCAATAAATTAAGATGTTATCATTAAGGCAAGCAATACATAACTATTCCCTAACAGTAGTTGTGTTTGGCATAAGGCCACGTTGAGGTAGAACAACTTTTTTACGCTTATCAGCCTTGAAAAACAGCACTCTAAATTCATTATCAATCCCTGGTGTTAGAAAAACAAAGCAATAAGGCTGGTCACACCTTTGTTGATGCTGTTAATGCCATTTAGCTAGCTTCATTCGAGGGAGCACAAACCAGGAAAATTGTATTGAGTCACTTTTAAAATGTCTACCTGCCTCGAAAAAGGATCTTAGGTTTTACCTGGAATTGAACATCGACCAATAACTTAGGAAATATGCAATAATTTCAAGTGTGTGTGTGCGTGATAGAGTGAGAGAGATCCTTAACAATGATATGTTCTTACGTCACGTAAGAACATATCATTGTTACGTCGTTAATTGACGGCTAATACATACGGCTAATATAGTAACGTCAAAGACTTTTTCCTACGTAAAATGACTTGTTATTTGTCGTTTTGCATCTCGTGTTTGCTATACGGGAATTGGTAGAGCTGAAATTGACTTCTGTTTTGTTCTGAGATACGCTAATTTCTTAATAATCTAAACGTCCAGTTACTATCAGGGACTCTACAAATATCTGCCTCCATAGCATAAGAGAACAGAAATTAAAAAAAAACTTTTTAAACTTAAAAGAAAAAAAAAAAACTTTTATTTTTATTATGTTTTTTTATTTTTTTATTCAAAGATATTTCCCTAGTGGTTATTATAGATCATTTAATGTTTGATCTGTGCAGCTATGGGTGGTTTACAATGAGTAAATATTCGAAAATTAACATTGTAAAATATGCATCTTATAGGCCAGTATATATGATATAGAAGGTGCGATGGATAAATTTTCGTCTACATTAAGCAAACATGAAAATAACACTGACATCGCTTTTTAACAGATATATTTACCAAAATTACATAAAAATATCTTGAAATACGAAAGAGTAGATTAATTCAATAAAATCGTCATTGGCTTCAACCACGGCCTCCTGACCACTCCTGCATATATATAATAAAGGGGTAAAAACACCTTATATAACTGCACACAACCTTGGTTTCGTCCGTCAGGTCTTTTCAGGTAGCGGGCAATAACTGTTCATAATACCATACCATACTACAATTGTTCAGCTATGACACCGGAAGTCGAGAAGGGGAGGAGGTGTAAACACAAAAAAAAATATTATTCTTCCTCATATGAGTGTGCGAGCGCGTACGTCTGTGCAATTATGTGTGTATTAGATGTATAGTAGTGAGCTTGATTTAGAATTATGTTTATGAAGAGCTTAAATCGAATGCTATGAGAAAAAAAGAGAATTGCCATATACATATCGAAATTGTACTTGTAAAACCTAAGATACTCCAGCTATATAAATATAATTATCATACCATTCCATTATGGAGTTCAATCATGATCGAATCAAATTGATGCCCGTGTCCTGTGCCAATGCTTCTATGAAGATAAATATGTTTGAGTTTGCTGTCCTTTTTACCTTTTTTTCCCTTTTTGATAACGTACATTAAGTGATTTTATCATTTACGTATGAATTTACATAATGACAAGCACAAAATTTTCATCAAGCCTCAGTAATTTTTTTTTCTTTCGCTCAATGCTGGAAAAAATTCCTTCTTGTATACATTTATATATGGACATTAACTTTTAATAACTGCGATTTGCATATAAAATTTTCTTGTGTTATTCTTTTGCGCACGCATAGTATTAGAAGTCTTCAAAAAACGCACAGGCTCCTCATACTAACGTAAATACTGTGCATAACGATAAGAATGTGTGTAGAACTGGGTTTGATCAGCTTGACTCAGTAAACTACTTGCAGGTTTTCTGTACCTTTTCACACAGTGAATAATAATAATAATAATATATATATATATATATATATATATATATATATATATATATATATATATATGTATATTTCTATGAAAATTTCTCGGACATTCAGGCCGGTAAATGTTACTAATACTGTTTATTACTTAGCATTTACTTAAATATTTGTATCTATAAAAAGAATGAAAAATGTCTTAAAATAATTACCGGACTTTGTCCATTTCATTATGTGTGGAATCATTTGTTTACATTTGGATACGCCATGAGCAGATATGAATGTACGTGAGAGATTCATGGAATATTGAAATTTAAAGGCAGTAAATTCGACCTTTCTAACCGAACGCACCTCTGGCCGATACGGTTAACGCCCGTCAGGCTATATGACGGTTCCGTATAGGATACAGGTTCGATTTACTAAACTATTTGTATCTCTAAAAAGGATGTGTAAACATAAAAATGTCTTAAAATAATTGTCGGACTTTGTCCATTTCATAAAATATATATATATATAGAGAGAGAGAGGGTGGGAGGGATAAATTGTAGTCTAAATTTTACGAAAATGAAAATAACATTGCCATCGCATTTTTACATAGAAATTTCTTGAAATACTAAAGAGTAAATTTATTCATTAAAATCGCCATTGGTTTCAACGGCGGCCTCCAGAGAGATCGGAATCTCCTGCTTCTCTTGTGGACTGTCTCCTTGTATAAGTTGGCGAATGCTACCTTAATCCTTGCCATCAGTTCATCTTTGATGTTACAAGGAGTTTTGTTGGTCTCTCGTTTAACTGCGCTCCACACATAATAACCAAGTCGGTTGTAGTCTGGGGAGTTAGGTGGCAAGATATAAGGGATGATGTGGTCGCAGAAATTGTCTAACACCCATGACTGGGTTCAACTGGTGCAAAGTCCTGTTGCTACGCATAGGACCTTCCAGCAGCCACTCTCTTGAGCCAGAGTAGTACTACCTCCTCAAGGCACTTGATGTAGGCATCCGTAGTGAGGCTCTCACTAACAAATTCGGGAGTTTGTTTTTTATCAGAACGATCAGAGTGAGTTTTCCGAGTGAGTTTTCCGAGCTGTCGTATCTTCATAATCACAATTAGACTCCTCCAACTCTTTTCGAATCCTCTGCACTGTCCTCAGATTGAAACCCAGACACTCTGAAATGTTCGTATTGGAGCTTCTGGCGCGAATACCAAGCAGTACAGCATGCCGTTTCCAAATTTCTGGAGGAGTGAATTGCGTCATGGTGCACTTTTTCTCACAGACAGTGCCCAGCTGACGTTACCATACTGTGCAGTCGACAAAATAAAAAGCAAACAACGCGCATGAGCGAAATAAAATATACAGAATAGCGACAATTTACTCATTGCACCCTCTGTGTGTAAGAGTGTGTGTATGTATGTATATCTATCTATCTCTCTCTCTCTCTCTATATATATATATATATATATATATATATATATATAGGGTTGGTGCATAATTATCAGACGTTTTTAGGCGAGTTATTTGTTTATAAAAATCGCTGTTTTGTTTACTTTTTGTAATAAAAATATTATTTTATTTTCAGGTTATAAAAATGCGTGTCGATAATTATACGCTCCATAATAATCATTTAAAATATATATATATACATATATATATATATATATATATATATGAATAGTGGATATTAATAAAAAGTTTGAAAATAAAACACTATTCTACAAAATTCGTCTTTGTTCACAGAATATAAAAAAAAAAAAACAATGAAATCAACAAACAAAACAAAAAATAATAACCATCGTTTGAGTAAGTGCCATATTTTGGAAGAATTAAGTATGAAATTACACACAGTTTCTTTTGAAAGTTGTAACTTAGAGATGAGTCTTCGTGTTACATTTATGATCAAAAAACGAAACAAGTATCAAATCCATAGAAATTGCTAAATCCACTAGAACCCAAGATACAATATCAATACTGTGTCGTTATTTAATCCGTGTATAGCTAAGTGTTGGCACAAAATCACAGGTTTGGTGGCATCCAATGAGAATTATTAATGATATACAAATCCAGTTTGTTGACTATTACACCACAATGTGTTCAATGCTATGACCATGTTGATTTGTTTCTATGGTGTGAATGGGGTGATGCACACAGATTTTATTCCTTGTGAACAGATGGTGAATCAGCAGTTTTATTTGACGCAAACCAAAAGTTGTTGGAGGCCTGAGATAAGAACCGTATTGAAGAGATCATGAAATGTTATACAGTGGATGGAAAACCTTTGGAACAAATACATTAAATCAAGACAAGTTTGAAGGAATTTCAAGGTATAAAACCGAAGAAAACTTTCAAAAGATAATGTCAGTTATTTTGGATACTCAATTATATGTACATATTTTTCATATTTTTCATGCAAAGGCGTTAATATATACGAAGAAGATTACTTCGAATGAGGTGAAATGCCGAATTGATGTGTTGTAGTTTTATTTTTATAGCATCAGTCCCGGTATTTTTTTGGTAATCAAACCTCGCATATTGTATGAAATTTCATTACGCAATCGGAATTGGTATCAAATTAGCATTATTATTTGTAATAGGGAAATTATCCATACAGTAAATTATTCAACATTGATTGATTGAACTGTGCTGGTTGGATTAAAAAAAATCTTTTTATTAAAACAGTTTTTCAGGAATTTAGACTTCTCAAGTTAACTAACAGTTATGGCTCTTCTTAACATTGATGAAGGTTTCCAGTAATTTTATTAACGGCAACACTAGCACAAAAAATCGTTCATCTCCTCAGTCGTTTTGGTAACTATTTTCGTGAAGGGGCCAACTTCTAGCTCAGCTATCAGGCCAATCCAATGTAGCTCTACATTCATCATTAAAAATAAAAAATAAGTTTTCATGTTTTCCTTTTCCTGGCTTACACAATATTTACATAATGATGAGATTTTGTTTGCTTTCATATCGTTAGCCAATATTCTTAATATTTTACAGTTTTTCTTTCTGCTTATATTCACGACACCAGCTTCTGCAATTGTTTTCTTTTTGTAGTCACTTAACTTATATTACTTTATTATCGTTTTAATTTTTCTCAAATATCTTTTTGCAACATTCTTAAAACCATTTTCCGTGTTCTTTCCGTGTTCTTATCCAGTATTCTTAAAACCATTTTCCGTGTTCTTATCCAGTATTTTTACACTCTCTTTTTTTTTTTTGATTGTTCCCTAATCACTTTGGGGGATGTGCGGTGTGATATAATGGATAACGGTTCGGCATGAGAAATCGAAGAGCCGAGTTCGAATTCCAGATGGGTTCGTTACATTCGCTTATGCTCAAATATCCTTGCGAAAAGGCATGAATCCATCTCTTTTTCTCCCAGCTTTGGGTTGAATAGAAGAACAGACTGGGTTCTATAGCCTTGGTTGGCAACCGCTCTACCCAGACAGAAACATCAGGCTACGGCAGGAAAAATATTCGGCCTAGTTATTTATGAATCGAAAGAGACGTGATCGCTCGAACGTGTATCACGTATGGCACTTAACTGAAACATTTTTTCGTAATTTCCAACGTTGCGTTTCTAATAATCAATAGATTTACAATATCTTGTTTCTCTTTGAGGTTCCATCTTTCTTATGCCAATGTTTCGACATCCGAAATGAAAAAAAAAACAACACAAATATCGATAAATATAATATTAGATATATTACTGTATAATATGATGAACAACCCACACATCACCAAATAAGTTAATATATATATATATATATATATATATATAAATAAAACTAATTCATGTGGTATATTTATCTTACATATACAAATATATCCTGAATTTTTTTTCCAACACGGGTGGTTGGTACCAGCTTTATTGTGAAAATATTGACTGCTTATATGATAAAATTTGATGTTGTTTGTCTGTCTGTCTCTCTCTCTCTGTATATATGTATATATATATATATATATATATATATATATATATATATACACACACATACATATTTATATTTAACGTAGGTCATTTTGACTAATTGACCTGAGTAAAGCCCACAAACACTGTAACCACCTCCTCCCTCTTTTTTCTTTCCCTTTTCTTCTTTTTCTCGTAAAAAGAGGTTGCATTCAGATTTTAAATTTCAATAAATCGTTCCCTTACCATCATTTACAATCGCTTGATGAGATACATTGACTCGTATCGAAACACGACTGCAAGTGTGTAGCGCTTTTTGACATGTTTTTGATGTAATATCCTCAAATAAAGTATATATATATATATATATATATATATATATATATATATATATATACATACACACACACACACACATATATGTATGGAGGTAAAGAGATAGACAGACGGAGAGATAAAGAGTGAGAGAGAGAGAGAGAGAGAGAGTGAGATAGAGAGACAGACATTATTAAAATTCCTAATCGTACTTATATGGAGATGATGCGAATTTCATATCAGCAACTTTCTTGCTTGTTAAATATTTGGTGTTCAGTTTACTTTCCTTTCATTATAAAATACTGAAATATATTAAGAATATACACAGATATCCAAAAGAGTGAACCTTGATGGCAACATTGTTAGATATTTTTCTCATGACATTAATAATGTGCCTAAATAATAAAGCAAGATCCTGTTTCTTGATTTACATGAAATTATTTGTTCTATATTTTCATAAAAAAAGTTCGTTTCTTTTTGCCAGACTTATCTCCCGTGTTAGATAGATAGATAGTAGAGAGATAGTGATATATGGTGTGTGCGTGTGTGAGAGAGAGAGAGAGAGTGAGTGAGTGAGAGAGAGAGAACTTTGATCTTCTCGGGGGTTTTTACACGTTTTTGTATCGGGATATGACGTTCGGATAAGACTCCGTGTGGGTGTTTTGCAGCAATAGAACCCCCAAGCTAGGACCATATGTGACTCGGTCGGCTCAATGTTCGCGAGCGACGTCACTGAACTGTGGCGGTAATCACCGAGTTATCGGCCGCTTTTGATATCTGGCCACCAAATTACCCCTTTACGTGCTGAAAAGGGAATAATCCAAATATTGTTTCAGCAGTCGAGGCCATTGAGAATAATTATTCGTCTTTTTAAAGTCATATTTATCTAAAACTGTTGTGCTTCTCTTTCGTTACTGTGGTATAAGTCTGGACGCCCCGGGGTGCCCACTATTTTGACGGGTGTTAACTGTATGCTGGATTGTAGGGAGCGAAATGATGAGAGAAGTATTTTAGACGGGCTAGGGACGGAAAGGTTTATTCAACACTGGAGAAGAAATAATAATAATAATAATAATAATAATAATAATAATAATCTTAGTAATAATATTTTAGATTTAACGAAATAAAAATTATTTTGTTGTTTATCATATATGCATGTGAGATATGTCAATGCGTACATATTTCTTTGTGGACAAACATTTAGGCACACACAAACGTACGCATGCATGCATACGCACATACGTGTGTATGTATATATATATATATATATATATATATATAGATAGATAGATAGATAGATATAGATATGTGTTATACGATGCGCCAGATAACTGAGTACAAATTATAAAACAGATATTCAACAGAAAAATTTCAAAGAAATGTACACATATTCAATTTAGAAAAACAAAAAAAGTGTTAAACATTAAAACCGATCGTAGAGACGAAGACGGTCTAGATGCGATCTTGTAAGGTGATTCTCACTCCTGTAGGGTATCACATCCATTATGGTGGTTTTTAACCGACCCTTGATCATGTGGGATTGCTCATTGGTCTCCCTCTCGGCAACACCCGAGCCATAGTAATGCAGGTTATTATGATCAACAAACCAGACAGGCTACATGGTAGGAAACGATGACAAGATAGTGAAATTTCTTGTCCAGCTACTCGTTGGCCACATCGACCATACAATGTACGGGAAGTTGAATCCTACTGCATCACGTACAACCATTTCCTCAATAAAGGGACTTGACCTGAATCCATCCATCCGGTCTAAAAGGCGAGATGTCTATAAGATTCAGTCGGAAGAAGTAGAGCGGCATAATGATCTTCTCGTTGATCACATTTCCTAACAGTTTTGAACGTTGTGTGCATCACCATGGGTACTTCCATGGGATCCTTGCAGAGCTACCT
>OZ010572.1:60860359-60885359 GCA_963932145.1 Acanthosepion lycidas | reverse complement strand
AGTCGTAATGAAACACCATATATATATATATATATATATATATATATATATATATATATATATATATATATATATATGAGGATCATAGTTAAATCTAATAGACATTTCATTTTGTGTATTATATTTATTCCGTACTCCAAGCTCGTTATTACGCTTTAATCTCACATGCTGCGCCAACTTGCATTTGAATTTTCGTTTTTCAAAAATGACGTTACTTTCAAAATAATAATGCTTTTTTTTCAGCGTATGTGAATTGGAAGCTTGAAACTAAACAACATGAATTTTGGCCAATTTATCCTGACACAACAAACATATTTGCGAAAGGAAATTCATACATAAGAAAAAAAATCATTATATATAATAGACATCAACTGAATATTCTTTCTAACATACCCCACAACACATACATATATATATATCTTGAATGTGTATTTAGGCAGAAAATGTTCTTTAAGACAAATGTTATTAAAGATATCATTTTGTATCGATTAATTTTATTGATTGGCTTTTCCAAATTACGGATAATATTTCTCAAATATAGAGGAAATTCTCTCAGAAATCGTCCAAAGTTCATTGCGGAAGAAATATGGGCCATGCTTTCGATTTTAAATTTGTCTTTACATATCGTGATGACGACTTAAGAAAGTCGCAAACTTGGAGCATAATTTTTCCGAAATGGAATTTGTAGAATTTCTGGCGGAATCTCCTCCTTGTCTGAGAAAAATTATTAAAATTAGTCGACATAAAATGTCTCTTGTCTTTAATAACATTTGCTATATATATATACAAATTTTCTTATGCATGCACCTGATGCGTGAATTTTGTATCTAATAAATTTTCTATCGACAATTTTCTACTCATTAAAAACAATTATTCTCATTGAAAATGGAGAACTTTTCTAAAACGTTTAAAAATACAGGGTGCGATGGATAAATTGTCGTCTAAATTGCGCAAAAATGAAGCTAACCTTGATATCTCATTAAACAGATATATTTACCAAAATTACACAAAAATATCTTGAAATACTAAAGAGTAAATTTATTCAATTGGCTTCAATCACGGCCTCCAGTCGACTTCAGAATCTCCTGCAACTCTTCTGGGTGGTCTCCTTGTTTAAGTTGGTGAATGCTGCCTTAATCTTTGCCTTCAGTTCATCTTTTGTGTTTCAAGAAGTTTTTTGGTCTCTTGCTCAACTGCGTCCCACACATAATAATCAAGGGGTTTGCAGTCTGGGCAGTTATATAGGCAGATGTAAGAGGTGATGTAGTCTCAGAAATTGTTTGACAGACATGATTGAGTTCTCCTGCTTGTGTGGTATAGTGCAGAGTCCTGTTGCCAGACATAGGGTATTCCAGCAGCCATTATTATTCTTTACCCAGGGCAGCACTACCTCCTTAAGGCACTTGATGTAGGCCTTCTGTGTTGAATCTGAGATCCTATGAGAAGATGAATGGAGGCATATCGTCGCCATCACTAGTGATAATTCCAAACACCATGATGTTGACTGGATATATCCATTAAATCTTTCCGAATCCTCTGCACTGTGATTGTCACCCAAACACTGTGAAATTTTTATATTGGAGCTTCCAATGCCTTTTCCAAATTTCTGGTGAAGTGAATTGCGTCATGGTGCTTTTTTTTTCTCTCACAGACGGTGCCCAACTGACCCTACTCTACTGTGCATTCGACAAAATCAAAACCAAACAACGCGCATGCGCGAAATCAAAAATATAAAATGGTGAGAATTTAACCATCACACCCTCTAATAGTTCAAAAGTGAGAGTGAAAGAACGAAATTGTTGTGTACGTTTTAAAGCGAAATAGAATATCGCTTGTTAGAATTTTTGCTATTTATGCAAAACACTGTAAGAGATCATAAAGTCATAATTGCTAGGTAAGTTGGTTCACTGTGTTGTGCAAGACAATTTTTCTCGCCAGAATCCATCTTGTACATTTATAAATGTACCATTCGTCCGTCATTTGATTATTGATGTTGCATCAAAAATGATCTGCAATGTTATCGGTCGTCATCTGGCAAACTTAGCAAATGATTTTTATTTATTTAATTTTTTTTAATCGTCCCCCCCACCCAAACAAGGCGATAATGCCACTAAGACGCAAACGGTTACTGGGAATAAAATATAACGAGAATAATTTAAAATATTTAAAATCTTGAAGATTGTAGGTAACACGGAATCATGAAACCGGAAGAGAATTCCATCGGCAAATGGTGTAAGAAAAGAAACTATTAGGATAGAAATTACGGTTATATCTAAGCTAATTCAATAGTAAAACGATGAGACCTAGTTGCCAATCAAGTAGTACGTTTAAATTCATGCGGTAAAGATACCAAGGAGGAGTGCTCATTAGAACAACTGCTATGCAAAATATTTATGGAAAAAACGGCAGTGGAAATTCGAGATACCAGGTCAGGATCAATAAAATCACAGATCCTTCTTTGGATTTTGATGAGAATCTTCAGATATATAGCAGGAACACCAGACCCGATATAGCAGCAATAGTCAATGCACAGATGAATGGTAGATTTATAAATGTGTAAGATGCATTCTGACATGAAAAATTGTCTGGCACGAGACAGTAAATAAACTTTTCTGACAGCAGACACACACATATATAAAGAAAGAACAGTAAGATATATAATCCGGTGTTCTTATAGATATTTTTATTTTTACAAAATATTGGTCAATGTAAATTTACAGAGCATTAATATTATAAATTAAGATATATTTTTTCGTTACACAGTTCTAACCATGTTTCAAAAATGGAAGCTAAAAGCTTCGAATTTATAATTAAATTCGAATTTATAATTAAATTAAAGACATTAGTTCCATTTCATCCTCAAGCGAATTTTATTATATATATATATATATATAATTGTTATTTATATAAATATATTATCTGTATAATGGCTGAATTTAATAAAATATCACGTGTACTATTTCCAAATAAAAATAAATGAATAAAACGAAACATTTTACTATATTTTATTGACTCGATATATCGCACTTAGAATAAAAACCTGTCACTGTATATCTATCTTTGTGTCTGTTTATCTGTTTGCCTCAGTCTGTCTCTTTCTCTCTCTCTCTCTCACGCACACACACATTACTCTCTTTCAGAGACAGGTTCATATAAATACAGTGTAACCCAGATATAAGAGACCCGAATATAAGAGAAACCCGGATATAAGAGAGATTTTCTCTGGCCCCAAATTAGAGCCATACTTACCTAAACAGAATAGACCAGACCCGTATATAAGAGAAACCCGGATATAAGACACTTCTTATCCGGCCCCGACAACTCTCTTATATCCGGGTTACACTGTACATAAAAAGTCTGCGGGCATACGTATAAATAATGACATCTGTGTCTGTGTTTGAAAGACTATAAATCTGAATTAGCATCTCAGTTCTAGAGTGCCTTTATGTAAATTTATAGATATCATATTGGATACAAACCAATATGGATATAAATTCTTCAGAAAATCTATCGCCACACAGTTAAACACATTTAAATACCCGAAATTATATGCTATCTAAATAATAGGGTGAAAATTAAAATTTTATTTATAAAATCCCATACATTTGTAATCAATGGTGAACTGGCCTGGGTGTCAGCTTGTCGGCAAGTGGACCCCCCGATGGAGTGCGCCCTCATATCAAATAAAAATGTAATAAAGAAAACACAAACAACTGTTTTAGTAATAAAAAGAAATAAGAACTTTATAAAGTCATCTGCACAATATCAGTTACTCGAGTGTGGTGTGAGAGGACATTTTCAAAGGAAAAGATCATAAAGACAAGGTTAAGAAATTCTCTGTCAGAGGAGAATTCAGAATCGTACATGCTGCCATCCATTGAAAAAGAATAGCTAGATGAATTGGATGCAGAGGCAATTATTGGCAGATTCGAACAGTCATTTAGTGACGATAAATGATTGCTCTTAATATAGCAGATTATATGCAATGATCTCTTGGGTTTTGAACTGTTAATCTGTAAATTGTGCAGTAAACTATTTTAAAATATCAACCAAGTACTTAAAATTAAAAAAAAAAATCAATTATAACATTCTAGTTTTATATTTGGTATCTAGTGACAGGAATATGTACAGGACATGTACACCATAATTACTAAAATATACACATTTCCCACGAATATTTTAATTGTATCCATTTTTACGTATGTATTTTTCATTTTTACTTATTTGTTATGAAAATTAAATGATAGCACTGTACTTGTTGGTAGGTCACTTTTTATCTCATGGAAACCAATATTTTTAGACCCAGTTCGCCACTCTATATAGCCTATTTTTTACATGAAGGAATATATATATATGTGTGTGTGTGTGTATGTGTGTGTGTGTTATATTTTGGTTGCATGTTTACATTAAGACATGTCTCATTGAATAACTTAGACATGCTTTATCTACTTATTTTCAATAGGATCCTCTCATATTCACGGATATAGTATCCTTATTAAAGGAAGAAAAAATTACTATGTTGATACATATTCATTTATTTCGAATACTTTCGAAATTAGCACAATGTCATCCTCAGGATGTTGTTTTTTTCTTAGACAACATTGTTGTGTTCATCTGACAGTTCATTTTTTAACTGTCAAGTGAAAAACCCTAAGGTTATGTACTGTACGGTTTAAATTTCACGTTTGAAACCTCAGGCGAGGTAACTAAATATGAAATATGTTGTTTTTTTAAAATTACATACTTCTACATATCACTACTACGTTGTCTCGACGGTTGAGTTTTCATTTGAATGATGCATCAAACATATCACATTTACAACAGCATGCCTGTTCACATTCGCAATTTAGAAAAATTCTTGTTGAAAATACATCTATATATATATATATATATATAGAGAGAGAGAGAGAGCGCGAGAGGGCCTAGAAAGAAGTGAGAGGGAGGAAATCAGTTAATGTTCTCCCCACGTGATTTCAATGACTGCATTCTTTTTCCTCTCACTTAATGTTCTGGTAATTTTCTTTCTTTTTGCTTTGTACTCCAAAATATATGCCCTCTTGTCACTGGATCTAACCAACGCCTTTATTATCACAGTGACAGTGTGAGTTCAATACCTGGTTAAGGCAGTGGAGAATTTGGAGAGGTGAATTAACAGGAGATAACTGGTAACTAACATCCATTAGACATGGCACGTGGAACTAGAACAGTCCACCCTAGCGAGCGAAATAAAGGGTTCAGTTCGACATTTCATCCACCTGAAGAAGGCCGGAGCGTACAACGGCCGAAACGTTGTGATAAATATGGCAACAAAGATGAGGGCAATAGTCCGAATAATGTAAATAGTGTCCTCACGATACTTAAAATATATATCTTAATGACTCAGTAAAAATGACAGATGAAAAAGTAACTCGAAGCAATGAGGTTCAGCAGACAGATACTCAGAATACGAGGGAAAGGACCGGTGAGCAACGAGAATGTTTTAAATGAATGAGCATTAGAAGGACACTTATACTTAAAAGTAATGTTCACACTGTCACCGGTGGCTTTCCTTGAATTCTTTGGTGACATTTCCTGATGTAAAAAACGAACACTTTGCTGATAGCAATCGTTACATTCATTTATTAGAAATCAAATTTCAGATGTTAAAAATAAAATCCAGGTGTGTTTGTTCATCCTACCACACTGCACTGACTTTTAAATAAAAGACAGAAAAAAAACTGCAAGCTTTCTACGACTGAAGTTAGTTCCATAATGCAGAATTCGCGATAACCACGTGGTGTAAATGTTACTGAATGATTTTTATAATTAATGTCAGCAAAGTCAGCGATATCCACGTTGTATGAGTAACAATTATACAGAGGACACCTCTCTCTCTCTCTCGTCTCTCTCTCATACACGCACACACACAGAGAGGCATACACACATACTCTCTCTCTCACACACACATATATGTGTGTGTGTATGTAGCTGCAATATAATGTTTGTCATAACACTCAAGTGTTTGTCTATGCAAATACATATATTAAAGAACTGTTTTATACTAAAAAATGTTTATATACACACATGAAAGTAATGTTTACACAGATGTATACCGGTAAGTACGTGGGAGGGTAAAGAGTAAAGAAATATTTAAGTATATATAAATAATAAACGATTTTCCCATGAACACACGCACATACGATATATATATATATATATATATATATATATATATGTATGTGCGCGTGTGTGTGTGTGTAGATACACACACACATACACACGAAAAACACATACACACGAAAAACACATACACACACGCGCGTTTCAGTGGCAATATTACTCCCACGTAACCTCCCCAAAATCAGTTTTCATTTTTATTCTCGCATTTTTTTCCTTTATCCTATAAACACACGCGAACATAATTTCATATCTGCCTATCTATGACCCTGATTGGTTGCTTAGTCATTGACACCAGTATTCAGTACCTGAGTCAAGGTAAAAAAAATTAAAAACATGATTTTGGTTACGAATTTTAAAGTTGACATGTCTTCTATATCTATCAAACTAACAAATGTATATAAGATGGTATAAGTGGTCTACTAACTATACCCTTCGAAATGACATGGTCTTGGTTGGTAGCCAGTCTATGAGAATGACTAATTTAAATTCAGAATCGCGGAGAAGGCAACGGGAAACTACTCGCTTCTTTTACCCAAGAAATCATAGCAAGTCACAGATAATAAAGTGAGGAAATCTTCGGAAAGCATACATCCTCATGACATTTAGTAAAAGGATCTGTGGTTCTACTGAAGGTGTTGTGAATACCATGGCCAGGACACGTAAACAACGAGGAAGTTGTAAACAAAATGAGAATTAAGAGACTTATATTTAAAATCAGAAAGAAACAGTTGAAATTTCTGATACACATTATAAAGAAAGAGAACTTGAAAAATGCAACACTCACGGGATATAGAAAATGAATGAGTCATCTATTTAAAGCGTTTCGATGAATGGATGACAACGCGGAGATAAAGAGGAATCATAAAGAGTGAAACAAGGGACAGGATTTTGTGGAGAGTCATGATCTCCCAATTAATAAAGAAAGACGAGTTATAAAAAAGTAAGAAAACATATTGTTTGAATATTGTCTATCCACTGGTTCTTATTACTGGTTCAAGCCTGCCCGATGGTGACTCCACGTAGCCTTACGTAATCAATGAATGGCTATATACACCAACCGTATCATCAGGTTTCAGAAGGTTAGGAGGAGTGACATTGCCTGTTTGATTGCTGTCCCGATTCAACGAGTTGACAGACATTATATATATATATATATATATATATATATATATATATATATATATAATAATAATAATAACTATAATGGTAGCCCAACTGAGTTTCATATTTAATACACATTTTAGCTCTGTTATTTAGTCCTGGGTCTGACAATAAATAACAGCCGACAGTAAGGCTTTTAATCAGAAGATTAGAGGTTTTGAGGAGCATGGAACCACCTCTTAACAGCTGTTGTTACTAGGTCCACCCCGACTCGGGTGGACCTCTTAGGGTCCCAGCAATGGGCAAAATAGGGAATCCCAAAACAAATAGGAAAAACATGAAAGTATAAAGATACATTTTTATAGTAAAATCACCAATAATACATATTTATAGTAAAATGACTAACAATACATTTTAATTGTAGCTGAAGGCATAAAATTGTGTTCAAAATATTTAGATTGCGGCATTAAATAACCCATGCAGGTTGATATGCCACTAAATAAAATCAAAGGACTAAACAACCAACATGAAAGAACTCTTTCAGGACATTAATCCATATAATATACTACAATTTCTTAAAGAAATCAAACTATATTCCAATATACAACTTCAACTAAACAACAACATAAAACACGCATATTACCGCCTCTTAATTATGTCCACGGAAACATGTATATGCACAAAATCTGAGAATCATCATGCAGTCAATTGTGAAAGCAGAATAACATATAATCAGGACTTTCATTCTAAGGTAGTGTATATATATATATATATATATATATATATATATATATATACTCTTCGGTAAATCGTACCAAGTTCTCTCAGTCACTGTGTGTTTATCTAATATTTATATTGTGGATGACAATATATATGCCCCTGAAAAATTTATTTCGGTTGAGCTCTCTGGGGAGGAAGTGTGAGTTTGTAAACAGTGACTGTTAAGGCTAATAATGCAAAACTCTTCGTTAAATCGAATCGAGTCACTGTGTGTTTATCTAAAAATAAATACGCTTAAATTTACCTTCATTCCTGCCGTGCGTCAACGGCTTAGTGGCAGAATCCCCGACTGACGCCAATTCAGTCGTGTTTCGATCCTCGCTAGAGGCAACAGGACGTCTATCCACACTGATGAGCTCTTATACAGCGAAACCATTTGTCTGTGGATGACAATATATATATATATATATGTGAAAATATTGTAGAAAATAGGAAAGAAACTGGTTTGGTAAATAATCCAAAGTTCCTTAGTATTTTTATTATTTTTAAAAAATAGTGCTCGATATGAAAGTAGAGCATAAATATAATTGTTTTGAAACATGAGACCTCTTATGTAGCGAGTTGGAATCATATTTTTAAATAAATAATTATATATGTGTATATATATATATATATATATATATATATATATATATATTATATAGAGTTGCAAATTAAAAATATATGTATATATATATATATATATATATATATATGCATTAATATGTCCACAGGATAATGTATAAACATTGTCAATGCACCTAATTTGTTGTTGAATATTAATTTCATAAAAGGAACAGAATACGGCGAAAATTTCACATAAAAATTTAGTTAATTAATACCTATTCGTCAAGCTACAGATGTATTGATACACCCTAATGTGTATATATATATATATATATATATATATATATATAGTCCATCTAAAGTTATTATGCCATAAATCTGAACAAATCGAATGTGCTTTAAGTTATTTCTGTCAAATTTTAAACGATTAATTTAGATGTCAAAACAAAGCTTGTGTTAATTAATTTAGGTAGTGTTAACATGTTTTATTAAAGCTATTGTATTTATTATAAAAAAAAACTGCATTCTGAAGTTATGTAGATTAAACTAATGTCCCTGAAATCTAATAGAAAATATTATTTCCTTTTTTTCCATATTATATGTTGAAACATGGGTAAGGGGAAGGATCTAACAAATGCTGCAAAACAGAAAATAACAAAGATATTGGGTGGGGAATTGTTCCCATTAGAGATCCTAGAACGATAATGGGGGCTGTTGAAAATATAACTAAGTTGAGAACTAGAAGTTGTTTTCACGAGGGGAACGTAAATCAAAGCGAGTTATAGCGAATCAATCATTTTATACTAGTGTTCAGATCTTTGAACAGGTTGGAATTGAAGGAGACAAGCGGGAGAAAAAGTGTAGAATACTTCTCAAATTGCGATCTGTCAAGAAATCTAATATGAAAACTTCTTTCAGTAAAACAAATATTTTAATGTGTCAAAATTGGACCAAGACATACATAAAAATTGACTTTTGTAAGATAATTGTCATGGACGAATCTCGGGTGACAGTCGGTAGACCTGATGGATTGGCGAAACATGGATTTTCTCCGATGCCGTGGCTAAAAGAAAGCGGCAAGGAAACAGTATGTGAGGATATGGACTGGAATTGCCGACTAAACCATTATTGAACTATTCAAAGTCGATGAAGGAGTTAAATTGAACAGTTCTAACTATTGCGGTTTCATGGACAAGATTTTCTTTGAATGTTACAAGTCCCAGCTTAGCAGTTTCAAAGTGAAGTGTGTATTTATGCATAACAATGCTCCTTAACTTTGCTTAAAATTTAACAAAAATTGTTCAAAGCAAATTGTAATTAATGAGGTTTACGTAATTTGCATAATAAGTTCAGACAGACTGTATATACACTAAAGCGCGCAGTTATTGGCACCCCTTGTTGAATTTCTCGCTAAAATTAGATATCTATGAAAATACCCCATGTTATAATAATGTCAAAAACCAAAGGAAAATTTTTGCCAAAGGAGAAATCTGGCGATGTTTAATATGGTAATATCAGTCACTGAAAATTCCAAGCATGGTTCGAAATTATTAGCGCCTACATAACTTCATTACTGCGCTGCCAATGACACTGATTTGTGCTAAAATATATGAATACGTGTGGAATAATAGAGGTTACGTCATCCTTAGAATATTCTAAAATACAGAAACTTCTAAAACGTATGGAAAGGCTACTACGCCATATCACTTACACAATATTCTGCAACCATCATTTGGTCGAAAAACTATTCTATCTGTGACGTCATGGTGAAGGCGTAGGAGCACAATTCTGGCTTGGTCACGCTGCTAGAGATATTGGTATATGTTATGATGTGGGGGTCTGGCAGGACACAACACTTATCTCGACCGAGTCAATCATGGTAGACAAGTCACTGCAATAGTATTATCTTCTCTCCCTTTTCTAGAAAATTACCCAGGACTAATTATTATGAATGGATCAGGCCATTGATTATAATTAGGAGGATAACTGGCTTTTACCACAACAGTTCTCTTTTTGAGATTTATTTCCTATGGAAGTTATATTTTTTTCTTTTTCGTTTAAAATACAACAGTTTTATAGGCTGTCTCTTCTTTTTACTGGAGCGTGTGGTTCCCGGAGTTATCTGAGTCTTTCAAAATATCATACAGAACCACTATCGGATCCTCCTCTCGGTTGCTTGTCCGAGTACATTTTTCTTATTTGATTTAGATGTCTTTTATGCACCCATGTAAACCATTTTATCATGAACAAAAACTTTCCGATACATCTCTCGACTACCCCATATTCCCAGCATTCCTTTCCATTTTTGTAAGTTCGAAAGAATAATTTTTTGCTGGGTTTGAAGTATTTATGGGTATCGGATTTTTGTTTTCGACCTTTTTTTTTTTAGTCGGTGTTAGGATTAGGTGTCACTCGCTACACACGTAAAAACTGTTGCAACAATATATCGTTACTTTCACCTCCATTAGTTTAATTTCCGTTCTGCTTTTCCATTCGATCTTAAATGGTAGGTGGCACTTTTGATATGTTGTCTTGCAAAGGTTTTACAAAATCTTTCAAACTCTTTAGCAGTGAAATGTGTGTCATTTTCCGAAACAATGGTATCCGGGATACCGAATCTAGCAAATAATTCACGTAAGAAGTTTGTTCTAATTGTAGAAGTTGGACTCTTGCATTTTAAAATATCTGGCCATTTTGAAAAACTATCGACAACGATTAGGTAATTGACTCCATTTACCGGTTCCGCGACATCAATATGTAATCACGACTACAGTGTGTCTGTCTTTGGTCAAGCGTGGAATTTAACTTGTAACTTTGCTGTTATGGCACAACTTCTGCACTATTTTACCAATCTCTGTTTGTCCATATTGGGCCAGTAGACATAGCTGTGCACAAGGGATTTAATTCTAGAGATACCTGGATGACCTGTATGTAATTCTTTCAACATACATTTTTTTTTTTTTTTTTTCGAGAAATGCAGGCATTATCACTCTTTCACCATACATTAAGACCTCATCACAGATTAAGGAATTATTGTCACCATCAGTTTGCTATTTCATTTTATTTTTTTTCTTCAATATCACCTTACTTGCTTCTTTTTTCTCTAATAAAAGTATCCACCTGAGCTTTTATTTTAATTGCATCCAGCTTCACTGGTAAATCACGTACAGTATTGCAGCGAACGCTCTTAATTTAATTCTCAGTTCATAGCACTGCAATTATCGTATCTTCTAAAGGTTCACATAATTTAGGTATGGGTATCGACAAACTATCTGTGTGATTTAGTATTTTTGATGGAAGAAATTCCATTTTAAAATTATAATTTAACAGAATTGTCCACCATTGGTGTAGTCGGTTCGCTGTATGTGTCGGGATACCTTTTTTCAACCCGAAAATAGATAAAAATGGACGATGGTCCGTCTGTAGGGCGAACCTTCTACTGTGGATGAATTTGCAAAAATTATTCCCAACGTCTCCTTTCCTATCTGGCTATAATTCTTCTTAGCTGATAAAAATGTTCCTGACGCATGTTTCTATCGCTTTTACAGAATCATCCTTGGGCTTATGAAAAATTACGGCACCGATACCGTAGTTTCTAGCGCTCGCCACGATTATTTCTAATTTTGAATTAAAATATCCGTCGTTAGAATATTTTTAATATTTTCGAATGCTTTTTGGCATTCGGCTGTCCAATTCCACTTAAAATCTTTTGTTTAGTAAATTATTTAATGGTGCTCGCAAAATATGTGTGTTCGGAATAAAAACAATAATTTGCGAAACCTAAAAATGCTTGTAAATATGACACGTTTGTTGGAGAGGGCATATTTTTAATCGCACTTACTCTGGTTGGGTCTGGCTTCCTACCGTTTTCGACCATGATTTGTTCAAAATACTTAATTTCCAGCATGAAAAATTCGCATTTCTCATCACTCAATTTAAACCCATATTCGTTTATTTTTCTGAATACCTCATTTACTTACCGAATATGCTGCTCCGATTTTCACTTTTTATTAAAATATCATTTAAGTAGGCGACCTCAAGGTTTAGATCACTCAACACTGTGTCCATTACTTGCTGAAAAACTCCACGTGCTACTTTAATTCCGAAACTTGTATAATCCCTTGTTGGTATTGATTGTTAGCAGTTTTGAACATTCTTCGCCGACCTGGATTTGCAAATATGCGCCTGAAAAGTCCAACTTTGAAAAGTACTTTCCGCCATTTAACTTTGCGAAAATTTCTTCTGGACTTGGCAGCGGGTAATTGTAACTTTGTGGGCAATTATTTAGCCCCATGGAGAAATCGGCACATACATGGATTTTGTTGTTTTTCTTTTTCATGTAGACGATCGGGAGACCCAATCGCTATAAACCACTCTCATATTTTCCAAGTCATCTAATTCTTTGTTTATTCTTTTCAAAGCTGACAAAAACTCATTTCTCTTTGATATAAAAACTGGTACCACATTTTCCTTTAACTGGAACTTACGGAAATTTATTTTTCAATTCTTTTTTAGCTTTTTAGAGTTACTAGAAGAGCCATCCACTTTATTATAAAAATGAGTTCAAGGGAAAATTCCATAATGGAACAGTTGCATTCGAACTGTTCAGAACCAGTTCTTTCCATCACGAATGCTTGAACCGTCACCAATAGATCTGATGTGAACTCGCCTTTAAATTTAAATTTCTGCCCGGTAACGCCCCGAGCAATCTTTTTTTTTTTACTAATGTTAATATTGGTTTACCGATTCTTTCACATATTTCTTTGTTTATAATTATAAATTCTGAGCCTGTGTCTAGCTGAAACTTTATATTTCTTCTATTTATTTTTACGGTTATAAATTTTCTTCTTTGCCACTTCGACATTAAGTTTTACAGTACTTTTGAATTTTGACTTTTTATTTTTCTTAACTTTACAATGCGAATTCTTCCGTCCCACATTTTCACAGTCGAAACATTTTTTTGTCCTTAAAAGGGCAATTACTCTTGAAATGTAGTTCGCCGCATCCGTAACATGGATCTGGTTTTGTAAAGTATTTTGTTTTTCCATATGCCTTGGGACGAACAGAATTTATGTAAGATACATCTTTTTCTTCAAATATAGCTGTATCGTGTCGTAATTTCACTATTCTTTGATATTTTTCAGCTACAGATTGCAAGGCCAATTTTGAGTCCTGTTCCAGATTATTCAAAATTCTAGAACGTATTTCCGCATCCCTATTTGCTGTCAAAACTTGTATGAAGATCAATCACTTAAACATGGCGTGTGTCAGTTCGTTTAACTTCCTTGTTTACGTTACTAGCCTAAGTCGTATAATATTCATATGTTTTTTTTTACAATATTTAGGCATTGCCAACGTGTATTGAACAAAGAACTTCATTCACTGAAAATTTCATTTAGCAATATAATAGTTTCTTCAAACGACAATTCACTCGATTTTTTCGACAGGATGTAATTCACGTATTTTCCGTGTTCTGTGGGCCTCAACATTCTTAGTAACAGTTACACTTTTTTTGTCCGACCAGCTTATACATGTAACCTTTTCATCAGGGTTATGTTTAAATTCGCAAATTGCATTTACTATTGAGTCTTGTGTGAAAAATAGACTTGTTTACGTTACTTTTTCTCTTCATAAAACGTTCTAGTATTTTTTTGCTGTTGTTCTTTTTGTTTCAACAATGTTTCCTGGAATTGTTGTTGCTGTTTTTGTTGTCGTTTTTCTTGATGTTGATTTATTAATATCAACATTACTGCTTTCAAGTCGCCCATTTTTAATTGTTTGACTTGAAAATTTTCTTTCAATGTATATTTCAGATGTTTTAATGTTCCGTTGTTTCTAGCGTAAGTTTTTTTTCGACGTACTCATTTCACAAGTTGAAAAAAAACAACGAATCTTTCTTTGTCCACCACTATTATAATGAATACTGAGTCATTCTCGTCGCAAACTCATGTGATATGGGATCTGACAAGACACAAATCTTAATTCAACCGAGTCAGTCGTGATGGTAGTATTCATTATTGAGCTAGACAAGTCATTGTAATAGTATTATCTTTTCTATCTTACTAGATAATTACCCAGGACTACTTATTATGAATGGATAAGTCCATTCATGATGGTAAGGAGGGTAACTGGCTGTTACCACAACAATATAAATATCATAATTTTCAATATGGCTAGATAACTGTTCACAACATAATCATGAAACCTCGAGATGGGTTGTTGGATGACAAAAGTGGACGTGGCAGAAAGAAACTCTTTGCAGAATGGAATGAGCAGGTGGTAATTGGGATGGCCAACAATAATCCTAAGATAACAACTGCAGCGATGAAAGCCAATTTGATAGCTATGAAGTTCATGCTTAAAGGTTTACAATTACTCGAACTCTCACTAGAGGTGGCTTGAAGGCGTGGCGTCCCTGGAAGACGCCATTGTTGAAGAAGAACCACTTAACTGCTCGTTTGAAGTTTGAGAGAGACTTTCTGAAGAAGCTTGTATAATTTTGGCACTCCGTACTGTGGTCTGATGAAACCAAACTCGACTAATTCGATCACAACGATAGGACTACCATTTGGAGGAAAAGAAGAGAAGTCTACAATCTAAAGAATACCATCTCTACCATCAGACAAGGCGGAGGCAACATAATGCAGTGGAACCTTTTTTCGCCTAAAGTCATTCGAATTGAAGAAACGATGAAAAAAGAGAATTATCTTGATGTTTTGAACAAAAAACTGAAGTCATCGGAGAAGCAACTGGGATTAGGACACCGTTTGATTCTCACGCAGGACAATGATCGCAAGCGTACCTCACTTTTAATCCAAAGTTGGTTGAAATAAAACAAGATAGATGTAGTCCCATGTCCTAACTTAAACTCGATATACCATTCATGGTGGGAGCTAAAGGCAAGCATTAAAGCACGAGGGTAATCTAATTTGAAGCCGCTAGAATAAACTGCGATTGAAGAATGGGCTAAAATTGATTCCGATCCGTCCTTGAAGCTAATTGGAAACTACCTTCGAAGATCGAGGAAGATTTTAAGCATAAATACACTATTGATTGTTAATCTTCGAATGATACAGAGGTTCCAAAAATTTTGAACCATTCAATTATTAGGTCTTTATCGATTTACTCATTAATAATAATTTTTTTATGGAAATTTCATTTTTTTTAATTATTCCTTAAACAATTTTGCCTACATTGACCAAAAATGATTTCTGTAGACACTAATTTAGCTATAAATTCAATAAAAAAACATTTTTTACAGGTTGTGCTAATAATTATGCGAATCAGTGTATATACAAACGAGTGCATATATATATATATATATATATATATATATATATATATATATATAATTATTTATTTAAAAATTATAACATAAATATGTTATAAAATCACTACAAAAATAGCCATTTTGCTTCAACACCTCTGGTGTCTTATCAAGTGATGATGTTGAATGTAGATTGTACACGAATCATATACTTGTTCTGTGTGTATATATATATATATATATATATATATATATATATATATATATATATATGCACTCATTCGTATATACACTCATATATATATATATAATCCGTAAGTTGTAAGGATAATCCAATTAAGTCTTTTTAATATAATATATTAAAAAGATAGATTCATAAAGAGAGCTCAATGTATTTCTATACAGAGCAATATGATAGACATCAAGAAGGAAAAAACTTAACAGATCATCGAAGAATTCGGCAATATTTTTATTTTGACAGATAAATTTTGACAGAGTAATATCTGCCTCATCAAACCGAAATTAAAAATTGTTTAAATTTATCCTGACGATTTATAAAAAAAATATTTTATAATTAAATTACAAGATGAAAGGAAATAAATGTCTAAATTATTTGAAATAGAAAAAATTTCCTGGGGATTTACATTACTGAGAGGAGTGGGGGAAAGAAGAAGAAGAAGCAAGGTATCAGCACAGTGAACAAAAATAGGTGGGGGTAGTACAAATGACAGCTAATGAAATACATTCAAATTAAATCAAAATTTATATCCTCATCATCTAATCTACGTCAATATAAAAACAATATATATATATATATATATATATATATATATATATATATATATGCATCATTAATACGATTTCGAAGACGAGCTACATCTACTGTTCTAGGGTAAAATTCAGATTCAATGAAGCTCTCGGCAAAGAAATTTGAGAAGTGTTAAATCGAGTGACTACGGTGCTTAAGGTTGGATTTCTTCACAGCTATCTATAGAGAAATCAATTGTTGAGGCAATTCCGAACAATTGTAGCATAATGAGACATTGCTCCATGCAGTTTGAAGACTACTAGGTCAAGAACGCCAAGCAGACAAAGATGGAGTTCAAGGACGTGCTGCTGCGTGTCAATGTACATTGTTCTTGTAATTGAGGTCAAAGCAAAAAAGAAAAAAAAAATGAAAACAAAGGTCCATAAAACTGATTGATATCAAGATCCGCGTTTACATTTTGTGATAATCTTTCCGATTAATAAATTCTTTTGACTTGTAGTCTGGCCACAAGCAACAACTGATTGATCTCTTCCCCGAGTTTGATTTATTTAACGGTAGTAGAGAAACGATATTTAGACTTGCACTAAAAACAGCAAAAATGCGAGCAAGATTAGTCAGTAATTCATAGGGACAATACTTCTTATATTAGGTTGTTGCAAAAATAGTGACGGTTTTTGACGTATTTTTAACGTCAAAAACCGTCATTATTTTTGCACCAACCTAATAATATATCTTTGAAATTAGGTTTCATAGTTTTTGCATGAGCAGTTATAAGACTCTTTGGTAAAGCGAATCGATAATCTTAAAATACTTAAATAACCCTAATTTATTAAACAAGAGAAATTAATTGATGGCCACATTACCTGTTGAAATACATTGATCCCGATTAATTACTACTGTAGATTATAATCATTCTTTTATTTTTTTTAAATTTTTGTTTAATTATTTTATGTCACGCATATATAATTTTTTCTGTTTTTATAGTTTTAGGTCCGTTTATTCTAAATACAAAATTTAAAAAAAACTTTAATCCCCGTTTATTTTAAATATAAAATTATAAATACAATTTTTTTTTAACCCAGTAATCCCCGTCTAGTACATGAACTACGCCACCGTTGCGTTAACCAGATATTTTTTCAAATTTCAAATATGTAACGGTCAGTCTCTATTCAGCACCTGAAGATTGCGTTGTCCATGAAACTCTGAGTCCTGCTACCGGTGAGAAAAAAACATTTATATTTATTAATATATATTTAATAGCTCTGTTATATTACATCAAGCACTATTTTATTTACACCAGCACTTAATGTGCGATATCTTTTATATCTTCCAAAACAATAACACAGTTCTCATAGCATTTTTTCGGATTACATCTATATTTTCGTTGTCCTCTTATTGCCGAGAAGTAAAAAACAAGAACAAATCTATTTCCATACCTGAGGATGTCTGTAGGAACAGACGAAAGCTTGTAAAAACTAAAAAAGACCTTATGCTACTGGAATTTATAAACAGGGATCATATCATTCATATACAGGTTCGGGGTTAGTGTACCTTATTGAAATTGTTTGCGAAGATGTATTCTCGCCATTTAAATCATTAACATCTATATTTGTTTTTTTGTATGAATGATTCATGTAATTATATATATATACATATATATCTTATATATATATATATATCTTTTATATATATATATATATATATATATATATATATATGTATATATATATATGTATATATATATATATATATATATATATATATATATATATATATATATATATATATATATATGAAAAGAAATGAATATACACCAGAAATCAAAGGAAATAAAAATAATAACTAAATAAAAGAATAAATGACATGTTTATTTATTTCTACTTGTAGTTTCACAGATCCTGAAAATCAATCATCAAGAGACAAAAAAAAAAAAACAAAAAAAAAAAAAACATACGTGTGAACTGTTAATGCCTGATGAGTGGTTTTTGAATCTGCGAAACTCCGAGTAGAAATAAGTAAACATTTTATTTATTAGTATCAATGCTCTATTCCTCGATATTGAGCGGTTTACTTATAAGGACCGCTTGGTTAAAATATAGATAGGGAAAAGAAGACACCTAAAAAAAGAAAAGAAAAACGCAATAAAAAAATAAACAAAAATACTTTGTCAGTCTTGTTCAACAAAAACGTATTAAAGAGGGATTACTCTCCAAATACATACATACATATATACATATATCACCAAATGCATAAATACATGCATATATATATATATATATATATATATATATATATATATATATATATATATATATATATATAAATTGTTTTCAGATAGTGTATCTGTAAAAGAACAAAATGAATAAACAAACAAGAGGAAAAATAATTGTCCATCTCATGCCACAACAATTTAATCATAATTTAAACAATATTCATTGAAAATATTGAATTTTACTAGCTTACTTTTTAATAGACGTTGAATCATGACAATTTGTTTCCTCCACATGTTTTGACTGACTTTTCAATCACCTGATAAATATTCATGAACGTTCTCAAATCTAAAAGCCTTGATGAACCAATCACAATTTTGTATATAAACACGCCAACAGAATAAATCCGATATTGACTTGATAAAGTCCCTCATAGGGCGAAACATACCGACTAAGAATAGTTTTCCTTTTGTCTTTTTATTCACACACACACACACACACACACACACACACACACACACACACACACATATATATATATATATATATATATATATATATATATATACAGACTTTAAGCTCAATTTAAATGACGGGGTATCAACTGAAAGTGGAATTAATTAAGTTTACATATTCTAAAATATTTCGTAGATTTTCGAACATATCCTGCAATATTAGACTGCTAGATGCAGTTCTTTTCAGTTATTTAAAACTTAAACGCTTAAATCTTATAGATATATACTTGACCCCCACAGAGTCAGGTTGTGACACAAGGTCAGTTTTTAACGCGGGGACCCGAGTGAAAACACTCGGGTCGCTGGTCTAAGCTGGTCTTGTCAAAGCTGATCAGAGCCGGTCCAAGCTAATCGTAGCCGTGATACCACAAGCACAGGGACGGAGCCCTGTAAGCTTAAATCTTATATCTTCAAAAATATTTTTAGTTTTAATATTTCGATTTGTCGTTAAACTGTTTTTCCTCATCCTCCTTAGTTTAATATTTTCTTAATCTCTTCAACATTTGCTCTTCTTTTCCCCGTTTGTCTTCTTTCTGTCACACGTGCAAACAAGAATCTTGGTCAACCTTCTACTTCTGATGGAGGCCCAGTTATGACAAATAATGTTGCAGACCCACTGATGACCAATGCAGTAGTTCAAGTCCACTGAGGACCAATACACTGGTGTAGGTCCACTCATGGCATATACCGTGCTGCATGTCAAATGATGACAAAGACAGTGTTGCTGGCCAAATGATGACAAATACCGTATTGCATGTTAAATGATGACAAATAGAGTGGTGCAGGTCAAATGATGACAAATACAGTGGTGCAGGTCAAATGATGGCAAATACCGTACTGCATGCCAAATGATAACAAATAGCGTGTTGCATATCAAATGATGACAAATACAGTGGTGCAGGTCAAATGATGACAAATACCGTATTGCATGTTAAATGATGACAAATAGAGTGGTGCAGGTCAAATGATGACAAATACAGTGGTGCAGGTCAAATGATGGCAAATACCGTACTGCATGCCAAATGATAACAAATAGCGTGTTGCATGTCAAATGATGACAAATACAGTGGTGCAAGTCAAATGATGACAAATACCGTATTGCATGTTAAATGATGACAAATAGAGTGGTGCAGGTCAAATGATGACAAATACAGTGGTGCAGGTCAAATGATGGCAAATACCGTACTGCATGCCAAATGATAACAAATAGCGTGTTGCATGTCAAATGATGACAAATACAGTGGTGCAGGTCAAATGATGACAAATACAGTGGTGCGGGTCAAATGATGGCAAATACCATGCTGCAGACCAAATGATAACAAATACCGTGTTGCCTGTTAAATGATGACAAATACAGTGTTGCTGGCCAAATGATGACAAATACAGTGTTGCTGGCCAAATGATAACAAATACAATGGTGCAGGCCAAATGATGACAAATATAGAACAGCTGTGTATTGCTATAGCGATCTTATGGGAAAATTTGGGAAGTATGAAAAACAATATATTTTTACTCAGACTCACGATTTACAACACATTTTCTTTTCCTTAACACTGGTTTTACGTTTTTTTCTTGAAGAAATCTTGTGGCCCAAAATATCAATCAGCGACTTGTGCTGTCTGCTAACGAAAGTCAATGCCAGAGGTGTTGAAGTTAAGGAAGTCTTGAATCATTTTCCTGGCTTTCCTCTATTTCGCTGACCAGTGGACAGGTGGCTGAACAGTAAAACCATCGTACATGATAGTCTACTGTCCTGGACATGTAATCTCTTCAGTGTACGTGTACCTTATGGAACCTTTGGTAAATTGTAAGATTTCATTGTTCGTGCTGTTTCTACCTTTTACAGAAGGAAAGGTTCTAAGCTACGACTGATGGAAGCGTTCAAGTAGGTAGAAATGACAGTGGTAGATGACCCATAATTTGGAACCTTATAGATGATTGATCAGTATGATAGCTTTATCTTGGAACGTTTCATTTAATTTTTATATTTCGCTTACTTTGAAATGGGTCATTATTCTAGACATATAAAATTTTGCCTTTTAATTCTTATATTTTGAGCAGTAAACAATCAGTATTCACTTTTCTAAATTAACAAATAGGATGTAATTTTTCCCTTCTTCAATGGCCGTGGACATGTTAGTAAAGGAGCTTTCTCTCTCTCTCTCTCTCTCTCACTCTCTTTCTCTTTCTTTCTTTTTTTCTCTTATTTCTAAAGCAGGATCCAGTACTGCAAATACAGGATCTAATACTGCAAATATCGTGTTAGCCTCGAAAATCTTTGATCAGTTGATTGGATGTCCTTCTCTCACCGGTTGCCCTCTGCTGATATGAACTTGTGTTGCTAGTTGAGATAGTATTTTGATATGAGACATTATTTTAGAAAATTATAAAATGCGCCATTTTAATTCATATATTTTGAGCTTTTGAGCACTAAACAATCAACACAAATTCATGCCAGCATGGCAACTAGCGAGGAAGCACAGACCCAATCAGTCAATCACTGATTTTGTAGACTAACACAATATTTTCAATGAGACAGAGGGAGAGGGGGGAGAGGGGGTGGAGAGAGAGATCTTTGACTAATTTGTCCACGGTAAATAGCATCAGATTTGTTATATTAGAAAAGCGAATATTTGGGATATTTGTGATAGTGAGTCACAATCAGTAGAAATGTATTTTTTTTTGTTTAAAAAAAAAAAAAAAATTTTAGAAAATAAATGTTCGAATCAGAGTGAAAAACTTTGACGATGTTCAGTTCTTACCGAACAATAGAGACTGGCATCTGTTAGC
This sequence comes from Acanthosepion lycidas, assembly GCA_963932145.1. Classification (NCBI taxonomy): domain Eukaryota; kingdom Metazoa; phylum Mollusca; class Cephalopoda; order Sepiida; family Sepiidae; genus Acanthosepion; species Acanthosepion lycidas. Next base: position 60,863,222 of record OZ010572.1, on the reverse strand, counting down.
AATCTGCGGCTATTCTCATCTGCCGGTGAGTCAGGTTATCATCGCGCCGAAGCACGGATAAAAAAAATAGAACGCCATCCACCCTCCACCATGAGAGCTAGAGGCTAACAATAGTTAACATCATCAGGCGCATACGGACTTACAAACACAGATGATCGTGCGAAGTACTGTCATTTATGAACAAGAGACGGACGCAATAAAACACACACGCACAAACATACACATATATGTAATATGTGTGAAACACCGAATGTTTACACATATTTACATCATTTTGTCAGTATAGGTGTCAATCTGTATACTGATATACATGCATACATATATATATATATATATATATATATATATATATATATATATATATATATATATATATATATATATATGTACGTGTGTGTGTGTGTAAGGGTTGTAATTTTATTTATTAATCCGATAGATTTTTATTACTTAAACGTTATTTTTAGTGGATACGCATATTTGAGTAGATGCTCCGTTTATTGTTAAACAGTATATTTATTTAACGGGCCTGATATATATATATATATATATATATATATATATATATATATATATATATATATATATATATATATGTATGTATAAATTAGCATCTATATACAAACTATGTATACAGATAATTGCATCATATGTATAGGTGTCAATCAGTATATTGAAATTAGTATTATATACACACACACACACACACACACACATAGAGAATATATATATATATATATATATATATATATATATATATTCTCTACATACAACGTGTGAAAGCACGGCTGACGAGCGCAGGGTATTGCATGTGCTTTCACAAGTTGTATGTAGAGTATATATATATATATATATATATATATATATATATATATATTACCCTGTCACAGCGAAACGGAGGTCCTTTCTTTCCAGCGAGTCTTTCAAGTGTACTTCTTTGGGAAGCGCTTGGATTTTTTTTTGTGTGTTTTAATAATATATGTTCTTTTATGGGGATTTTGGGGCGGTATTATCGAGCACTTTTGCTGTTTAAATTTTTATGCTTCTTTTATGTTTGCATGTTATGTGAAACTATTTTTTCTGCAATTGAACTTTTTGGTTTCACTGTTAAATGTATTCCGGTGTTTTTTTTTTTTTTTTTTTTTTTTTTTGTTATTTTTCCCACACATATTAGTAATCGTATTCGCTCCTCGGCGATTTTAGTTGGTGAATACATTACATGTATTCAGTAACTAACCTTTATATATATATATATATATATATATATATATATTATAAATTAACTCATTTAAAATATGGTTTTTCGCTACACAGCAATAAACATGTTTCAAAAAAATTTGAAACATGGTTATTACTGTGTAGCGAAAAACCATATTTTAAATCAGTTAATTTATAATATATATGCTCTGTAAATTTACATTGAGCACTATTTTGTAAAAATAAAAAAAATAACAAGAACACCAGATTATATATCTTACTGTTCTTTCTTATATATATATATATATATATATATATATATATATATATCAGTTGTCAGTACATTGAGTCAGCCCTGTTAAGAAGAGAGAACAATTAAAAGAACAAGAAATACGACAGTCGGTAACAATTGACATGCATTTATATTTTTGAAGATCAATGTTGACTGGGAAGCAAGAATCAGAGAGAGAGAGAGAGAGAGAGAGAGAGTTCCAGAAGCGAGAAATACGATGAAAAAACCTGTTAGCATAGAACTTACGGTTATGTCTAGTCATTTCATCAGAACAGTTAACATGAAAGTACATTACGGCGGGTGATATATATATATATATATATATATAATATCATTACAAAAGTCCCCATTTTGTTTCAACACTTCTGGTGTCTTGCTAAGTGATGGTGTTGATTGCAAAATATATATATTTATATATAGTTTTAAGGTATGCTATATTTATGGGATAAAGTGCTCAATATCATATTATATGTAAATATAAAAGAGAAGATTGAAGTCAACACTCAGAAACGACAGACTGTTTCATGCTAAACTCAATCATCGGACCGCATGTGACATTTTTTTTCTCAACTATGTATATTTAAGGGTCAGTGGTGCATCGTCGGTAGTCTATTGCATTGTGGGTAGCTATAGACTGATGATGCGGCCTGATGATTGCTTTTAGCACATGAAACAGTCTGTTGCCTCTGATTGCTGACTTCAATATTCACTGATATATATATATATATATATATATATATATATATATATATATATATATATATATATAATTTATTTGTTTAAACGTAATTTTTAAATGAATACACATATTTGAGTAGATGTTCTGTTTTTATTTATTTATTAAACAGTATATATTTTTTATTTATACCTACCGGCCTGTATATTCGAGAAATCTTGCGAAAAAAAAAAAAAAAAAAATAAATAAATAAAAATACGCGTCGTCTTCCGGCAGGATTCGAACCCGCGACATATTTTTATAATCTATTTGTTTAAACGTTATTTTTTTTATTCGGGCTTTGTTTGATCAGGAGGACCTACGAAATCGTGTTAGTCTAATGGCACGTCTTATCTAATGACGGTTCCCCCAAGGAAACGCAGGTTCGAATCTAACCGAGGGATGCATATTTTTCTCCAGTACTAAGGTCGGTATATGTAAACGGTTTATTTGGCCCCTGCTTACCCACACCAACGATGGTAGATTAGACACGAGGTTGCCCCTGCTTACCCACACCAACGATGGTAGATTAGACACGAGGTTGTAATTAAAATGGCACCCATTAAAGCCTACATGTGGTTAGTCAGAGAAAATTTCCTGTGCCCACGGTATTTCCTTTAAATGTAATGGGATGGTACTACCTTGGAGGGAAGCCTCTCTGG
>OZ010572.1:60835359-60855359 GCA_963932145.1 Acanthosepion lycidas | reverse complement strand
CTTGTAATAAGTTTCGGCGTGTGGGTAACATCGGTATGGCTCTGATACCATTTATGCTTGGAGAGTTCTTTGACTTGAATCATTTTCCGTCTTGCCATCTAATTTTAAAATAATTTTTTAAGTGATGATAACATCCCAATTATGACTTCTTTATACTTTGCCGATCATTTTTTCAGATTGGAAATCTAAACGCTTTTCCCATCCTCATCATTTATGTGCCATGTCCCTTCAGAAGGTAAACGATTATAACTCTCCACAACTTCCAACCTTTTGTAGTCATAAGCATCACCCTGTATCATCCATCTTTGTCTCTCCTCCGATTTCAATTTGCACACAACCTTGCCCTGAACAGAAAATACAGGGTTTCAGTTGTTTTAGAAGATATTCTCCTGTGAATCGAGATAGATGAAACTCATATCAGTGATAATATTCACTGAATATTTAAAGTTTTTGACATCAGGTTAATCTATAAATTTTCTATGGTTTCATTACATGTAACTTTACCTTCCCGAATATATAAAAGAAAATAAAAATGCAACAAAAAAGTAAAGAATAAAAACGAAAAAGGAATGAGAAATACTGAATAATGGGCGTAAACAGACGCACAGAAGGTTATTATTTTATCCCGGCCTTTATAAACATATCGAAGTTTCACGGATTGTAGTGCTTTGATTCTATCATGCAAGGGAAATTCGCACACAACTAACGCTAATTAGTATCAAGACTTGTGACTCAATCAGCTAATAATCTAAATGATATCTAAACGTCTTCAGTTATTACATGCGGTTTTCTAACGTTACGTTGGAACGGCTCTGTGATCGTTAGAATGGTTGACAAATTCGAGCGATGTGTCTGATTCAAATCTTGCTTGAAGCTCGGTAAATCTGTTATCAAGTCTCATAAAATGCTTTGTCAGGCTTTTGGAAAACGTTCTTTCGCTCAAGCACTGTATTTTTTTTTACACGTTTTTAAAGGCTGATCGAGTTTTGCTTCGGAATGAGCATTCAGTACAACAAATCACCGACAAAACGAAAAAAATATGCGCAAAAAATTGGCGAATGAGAAACGTTGCCGAACAATCCACCAATTTTCTTTCACATGATTGGGATTATTTATCGAGTACCAGAAAATATCACTGCAAACACGAACATGAATTACATTGCTGCGAAGTTTGTTCTCGGATTCGTGAGACTCGATCATCAGCATCTTGACGTATGCCGTCAGTTTCGTGAGAAGACTAACATCGACGCAATTTTTTAAAAATGGTTTCAGATACATATTATTTACTTGAGTAATGATTTATGGTTTATTCCAGGAACCCTCCGATACCACATCGTATATATATATATATATATATATATATATATATATATATGTATATATATATATACACGATATGGTATCGGAGGGTTCTTGGTTTGCGGTGTTCTTCTGGTACTATATATATATATATATATATATATATATATATATATATAATATATATATATATATATATATATATTAGGTATCAGTCAGTCTCGAAAGTCTATGATGTCTAATAGGGTGTCTAGCTAATTGCTCAGTTGAGAAGGCACTGGGGCTGACACAAAACGATTTTAACGTGTTCCCTTTCTAGCTGAATAACTCACAGGGATTTTCAGTGATTATTACGAAAAATTGCGTCAAGATGGCTAAATGTCTTATATGAAAACCTGGCAAAAAGAAACTCATTTAGTTTCGTGGTTTTTAGATATTAAACATTTTGTGTGGTGGATAATTATGCTGTGACACGATTTGGACAATTTTGGTGTTACACCCCGTATAATAGCAAACGAAGAGAATGTCAGAGGACATGAAACAGTTACAGAAGAAATAATTAATGGTAATGGTAATATAAGCTGTTTCCTTATAAAGAAACATTTGGCATTCATTGATCGAGCAGTCACTACTGCTTTCGGTTGAAATTTATAAAAAAAAAAAAAAAACTTCTCTTAAAACAATTTTTCAAAAAACTAGGTTTCTCAAGTCTAGTAACTGTTATCGCTCATTCCGTTATTGATGGGTGTTTCCTTCCTAACCATTTGTTTGAAGTAGTATGGAATGTTAACAACTTGATTATGTCATTATTTTTTCTTCGAGTTATATCGCCTATCCATTTTAGTTGTTGCTGCTATTGACAGTCCTCAAGTGATGCGTTTTTTTATTATTTGGTACAGTTCTTTGCTTGTGATTCTGTAACGCTTTTCCATAAGTTTCAAAGAAGTATGTTTTTTTCTAATTCCCACAGTCTTCTCTCGCTCAAAGCCATTTCTAACCATTGATCATAGAAAGCGGTTGTATACAGCTGCCAGTTTATATATTTCTGAATGGATTTGGCGCCATACATGACATCCATATGAAAATCTCGGTCCGACGGGACTATTTAAGATCATGACTCATGTTTTCAGGTTAATGTTTAGGTTTTGTAGCAATGTGCAGTGTTGGGCGAAGCTACCTATAACGAAGCGTATTCTATGTTCAATTAATAACGCCCTCATCCCTCATTTTAAATATTCTCATTGCTGGAGTGGAATTTCTTAAACCGCTTTTGATTTTTTTTTTGTTTTATTTCTAAATGTCAGCTTGATGCTTCACTCTGTTTCGGTTGGTTGTTTTTCAGTTTAAACTCACGCAAAAAGAGCTGTTGTCTTTGTTCTAAAGAAAACTGTTTTTCAAGAGGCCAAAAATAAGGTTAGAACATATGATAAATTGGGTACAGCAGTAAATTTACAATACTAAATGATACAATACGCATTTAAATATATCATGATATAACTAAATCAAAAATTCAACGCATCAGGCTGTACAGCGAAATATTCGTCAGGCTGAAATAGGTGCTTACATAGGTACATCAATAAGTCGTAATGATAAAATAAGCGTTTATTTTAGGATTCTGGTGTTTAGCTATTTTTTCCGATATTTGAGGACTTTTCAGCACCCCATTAAATATATTTATTTTTCAACATAAACATATTTCTTGTAATCATCTGATCGTCCTGAAACCTTACTGAGCACTTCTTTCTAAGAATTTTCATTATTTACAGGTGTACTCAGATCTTTCTTTCTATGGTCTACTCCTTAATCTTTTCTCATAATTCCCTCAATATACTATAAGCTAAGGTACATCTTCTTTTCTTTCTCCTACAATCGCCACTAAACAGTACTTGCTTCAACAATCTTTGGTAGGTTCCCACATTGGTTCATCATTGGGCATATGTCGTTTCTAACCGACATTTAGCACTGACCTCAATAATCAGGTGTACCTACCATCTGTTTTTGCCAGTGATTTTCTTAATACCCAGTTGCTTTACCTGTACAAGAGGATACTTTCTACTTTGACTCAAAAGCTGCATTTTCCTGTATTTATTTCCATATTTCATGAATTATTTATTTTTCTACCGCTGTCCATGTCAGTGAACATCTGTGTATTTTTTTCAGAAATTCGACCATGATCTAGATGTGAAAAAATTGTCCACTTAATTCTAATTGATGCCATTGGATGTTTGAATATCTTCTACTTGATTAAAATATATGACCAACTATGCGACAGTAGATTATATTCTGAAAATAAATTGTTGTGCTTGTTTAAAAGTGTTGGATACAAGGCCATGGTCATCTGCAAAACCTGTCAGTGATGTTGATTTTTATGATACCTCTTACCAATGGATTTTATTCAGTGTTGAATAGTAATCACATAAAGCAGTCATCATTGGTTTCGACTTGAAAGCACAATGAAAATCAGTGGAATTTCTCATCTTCAGCACGGCCCATATGATCAGACCCATTTTTGTTTCTTCAACGCCCACAGTGCCAAATTATACTTTATGCCACAACTATGCTGAGTAATTCTTAGTTACAGTACAAGCATATGTCACACCAGGGCAACATGCGGTTTTGGAATTCAGAGTTCTATATTGGTTGCCAATGTCTAGTCTTCTCTGTTATTTAACTCATAGCTAGGGGAGAAGAGATGGATTCATAGCTTTCCAAATGTTATTTGTGCGAAAGAGAATGTAACAATCTGACCGGAATTCAAAGACGTCAGTGTTTCGCCCCGACACTCTAAATATTACTCATCTACAGTCCATTGCATAATGAAAATTTCAAATAAAAATTCAGTAAATAATTACATGTGTCAATCTATAGCCTTACTGATCCATTCTTGTATGTCGTAGTCTGTGATCACAAATGTTATTCAAGTATATTTGTATATATAGAAATTTGTAGAAGTAAATATACATCTCGAGTCAGAGTTTATGATGCACCTTTGATCTATTGGTACATAATGTCTTATTCATAAACATGAACGTAAATGTTTCTGTGAGTGATTTTCAAAGTTTGTCTGAACCCTTTTTCTTGAATTTCTGTCTGTTTTTGTTTTTTTTTTTTTAATTATAAGCATTGACACGCTTTCGTTCAAAATGATGTTTCATGTAATATTTGTTCTCATTAATATAAGGTCAGCGGAGAAGGAAATCTCTGAAGGCGAAGTAGCTTATGCAAAATGTCGTAATGAGTAAGAAACTCAAAATGTCTATGTCGCAGACAATATTAGGAATGATCATTATAACTAGGCTTAATTTCAAATTCCTACAATTCAGCCCTTTCAGTGCTGAAGCTTGCAGATGTATTCACTCATGCAAATACATCATGTACATATACACAAAATGCATATTATATATATATATATATATATATATAGATAGATAGATATAGATATATGTATAATGAGGCAAATCTATGGCAAAGTCCAGTGACGTCTTCATAACCTTTGAGCACCTCCTGCAACTAGTAAATAGGTGTGGCGAGATAAACTAGATGAATGATAAGATGCAAACCTGTTAGAAGACCAAGGAAAATCCTCTGGAACCACATTAACAGATTTCTAAGTATATATATATATATATATATATATATATATATATATATATATATATATTTTTTTTTTTTATTTATAAATCATGACATAAATATGTTATAAAATCACTACAAAAATAGCCATTTTGTTTCAACACCTCTGGTGTCTTATCAAGTGATGATGTTGAATGTAAATTGTAGAATAAAGGGTTTTGAAAGGTTCAAATTAATTAACCACCCCTCGTAAGGGGAAACGCTGTCACATGAGCTGAAATGATCAATCAAAATACAAGTATACGAGAATTCAAAAAACTTGACAACGAAGTAAGGTTATAATTAAATGCTTTAAAGTTGGGGTTATACTAAAATAGAATTTATGCTAATTAATAAGTATTAAATTGTACGATAAAATTTGAAATTAAAATTATATATATATATATATATATATATATATATATAGGGGGGGCTATAACAAGAAATGCAATAGTCAGAATACTTTCAGATCGAACAATCAAAAAGCAGATTCTTTACCTGTGTTTTATACATTAAACAAAAGCATTTGAAAAATATAAGATGGAGAACTTTAAATATTAATAAAGTTTGATCTACATGGAAATGATATAAGAATAATCTGTAATCTGAATTGGGAATAATCTACCCGTATGTAAATAAAGAACAACTTAATTTAGTGTGCGACAAGGGCGTGTTTTCTTATCAGATTTAACTCGTACAGTGAGAGCATTTGGGACATTAATAGCATTTATTACCGGCGGAGGTAACCTTAACAACTTATGTTATGGAAATGAGACTGTATTGATGGAAGATTCAGAACGGAAAAATAAATAATTCATTTATACAAAATAAATGATGAATCATCTACTAAATATAAACTAGAAGACAACCGAAATCATGATTGTAGGCAAAAGAGCCAGTCGAAAACGTACGTTAAAGGCCAGTGATATCAGAATCAAACATATACGGAAATTCAACTAGTTCATATAAAATAACAGACGACAAATAGTAACATTGTTACGTAGGAATAAAGTGTCATTGCCGACACTTGAGTTTCAACATAGATCGCCAGTGAGCAAACACAGGTGATCTCATTATTGAATTAAGTAGACCACGTGACCATAGAGGAAACGCATATATGTAGGAAGTAGCTGACGTCTAAACGATCTCTATTCCTACTCTATCCTCTATTACTATACGGACCATTATACTATTTCTGTATTCAGATCACTATACGGGTTACTTGTCGAGCGAGTATTATCGTGCAAGTACTATTAGTGCGAGATTATTCGAAGGCGTCTGACACCAGTGATTTTCAACGGCGTACTATAGTCGTATCGGCGGTTACAAAGTCTCTATGGCAACGAGCATTTACGAAAGTGACAACGAGTATTCGTTGACATCACAAAAGTGGCAACGTGTGTTTGTATAAAGAATAAAGTTTTAAAGAATAAAAGAAACACGGGATAAAAACATACTGGACTGTTATGTAATATCTACTCTTAATGTAGTTATGAATGCTAGACAGTTTCGTCAGAGATGAAAAAAGACTAGAAGCGATCGATACCTGATTCTATCGACGGATATGGCTAAAATCATTGTAAGGAAGGATGAAGGTTTTAGAGAGAAGATGAACAAGTGAGAAAATGTTGCAAACAATCATAAAAAAAAGAGTTCAATATTTGGAGACAAATAATGAAGGAAGAAGGTTAGGAGAATATAAAACTCACAGGAAGTCTCAAAAGCAAGAAAATCAAGTAAGCGGCGAGCAAACTAATTGGCCAGTTTGTTGAGCAAATAGACGGAAGAAGTAAAACAAAAAATAAAAACGGTGGTCAGTCTGGGAACTGTGGAGAATCATCATCAACCATGTCGTAAGGAGCCATGACACACACAATCATACACACGCGTATATATATATATATATATATCTCATGACACCCTCGAGCGTTTAGCCTTGGAGCGGGTAGAATGGAGCTGAATGTGTTTTAGTGGACTCAGCAGTTTTCAACCAGCTTGTCTGAATCGTCTTCAAGAAGCGAGAGCAAGATCTAAAAGATCAGCCAATCTAATAGAGATCTAATCCCACGATCCTTACTCTTGCTCCATATGCGGCCTTCTTTGTAAATCACTAGCGGGTCTTAAGTGCCACTTAAGATTATCGCACAAAAATTCATAACTGAATCAATTAAGTTATTAGATCCTCATACATCGAAACCGATGGGATAGTTCATTATATATATATATATATATATATATATATATATATATATATATATATATATATGCTTGTGTGTGTGTGTATAGAGATAGAGCGAGAAAAATCAGTCAAACTAAAATAGGCTTAGTAAATTTATGTGTTTCACACACACACACACACACACACACACACACACACACACACACACACATATATATATATATATATATATACTTACAACTTACACCTAGAAGAGAGAAATTTTAAAAATTCTGTGTCCCTTCTCTTGATGCTTGGCGCAACAACATCATTCAATGCAACATACGTAATTTCACCTGCCTTTCACTTACTATATCGCTATTACTATGGCAGATGTTCGGACGAGTTACATTCCTTAGATCCACTAATTCGGACGTTCACAGCTAAGACTCGCCATTCAGTGTGGCAAACCATCCCCATTCCAGGTTCCTTTGATGGAATGTAAGTTACTCTCAGACAACTTCTGTCCCAATTGTAGGACAAACATTCTTCCGAGAGAATGCTTTCCTGATAACTACAGTTTTGGTCCGTTGTCAATCGGTATCTACCCTACTCTTCCTCATAATATTCTCTTATTTCTCCCTACCCCCATTTCTTACAATCTTACTCAATAACCCTCTAGATTGCGCCTTGTATTGGCTGAACTATCAGTAAAAAAATACGTTCAGTATTGGGGTATATTTATGATATAATCCTACGTGTACTCTGGTTTTATTTGAGTGGGGCATAACAATCATAAAGATATGAGAACCAAATTATATAAATTGATAATTTTTGATATGGCACATGCTTCCAGGACGTGGCGAGCATAGTTCTCCATAGACTTCTTTTCTTTATTATCTGTGAATTGCTATAACTTTTTCAAGTTATTGGGGTGTTTTTCGGTTGTCTTCTCTGCGGTTCTAAATTCCGTGTTGACATTTTCGTAGAGTGACGGCCACCTAAGGCTAGAGAGTCTTGTCTACTCTTCTACTTAACTCAAATCTGCTGAAGAAATAGATTCATGTCTTTCCCAAGGGAAATAGTGAAACATGAACACAAGAGTCTCGGCGGGAATTTGAAATCGAGACTCCGATTCCACTTTCCGCGTCGATAACCGTTACGGTAGCCGCACATACATAATAGTAATTAGAAACCGGAAATGAAAGGGTTAGATAAGTTTCATTCGTTGGTGTCCTCCCTATTCGGCCATTTTGCATCGTTAACTTCAAAATTGTTTCTAAAGGCGCCTCCGTTTGCACTCGCAAAATTGTAATAATGCCATTTTAACTTCATCACTATCACCGCATATATTTTTTATCAGAACAAATATTAATAGGATGTGAACGTAGATAAAGTGGAAAGAGCATTCTAATTCAGGAGAGAAGAGTATTACTTTCAAATTTGTATGATATATTAAAAAGACTATATATATATATATATATATATATATATATATATATATATATGAGTGTTGCCCCACTTTTGTTCTTAATACCTATTGATAATACAACTATTAATAAACAACGCCTTCGTATTTTCATCACTCCTTTCGTGAGAGGAACTCTACTTCTCCCCAAAGATGGGTGCTTGAAGAGGTCAACCAAGTGCGTTTTTCATTTTGAAAGTGGTTGGGAGTGCCTTGGATGCTCTCTCTCCACACAGAGAATTATTGCAACTGACAGAGTAACCCAGTATTAAAATGTAGAAAATGAAATTATATATATATATATATATATATATATATATATATATATATATATATATATATATATATATATATATATATATATATATGACTGTATGTTTGATAGGGAAACATTAATGAGTCCATAAACTAATGTTAGAAATACTTTTTTTTTTAAACTGAAATATTCTTTTCAAAATAATCTCCTTATTTGTCAATCGAGATATTTCATTCGTAAATATAATCTTATACTTCGAATATTCTGAACAATTAAATTTTAAAATCAAGATTCCGCTAATAACTACGTGTCAAGCTACGAATTTATTGATCCAACCATAATGTTCGCAAGTAACAGTATTTTATAAAATTAATGCACTTGAAATTTCTGTTCGTATATAATCGCACACCCGCATTTACTAGACTATAAATTAAAATATAACTATCTGCATATATGTGTGTGTGTGTGTAATTCCGTATCTGTATATGCGCTCGTATATATATATATATATATATATATATATATATATATATATATATATATATATATATATATATATATAATGAGTAGAGCATCGCCTGTCTATTAAATATTTCGTTTAAAATAATTGTCAAGACGCCGCTCTGGTTAAGACACTTTTTAACTGCATTTTTCTTTTTTAATCAATTCACCCCAAGCAAGGCGATAATGCCACTAAGACGCAAGGGACTACTGGGATTGAAAGTGAATGAGAAAACTTTAGAGAGAAATGGAAATCCAATCCTAAACAGGAAAGAAGGGATAAAACTCTACTCCTGTTCAAAAGACCGGGTAGGAGTGTGACCCGGATGATATAGGCTTGTATAGGAACAAGAGAAATCCATCAAAGAAAGCTCTCGTTCGCATACAAAAATACAATAAAAAACAGAAGTACCGTCATTTTTAACTAAACACACAAACACACGCACACGCAGACATATAGATATCAATTAATGGATTTCATAATTCGACGTTGTTTCTTATTAGTATTAGGTTGGTGGAAAAATAATGACGTAATAATGTCGTCTTTTGACGTTATACGTCAAAAAACGACATTATTACGTCATTGTTTTTCCACCAACCTAATATAAGCTTTAAATTTAGTGGGTGCACGCGTTTGAGCAACGACATTCGAATGCCCAGACCGGTAAATACCATTTTCACTGTTTAATTATTTTGCATCCAGTTTGAATTTTTAATCAGAATAATTTACTATGATAATTAGTTTCTCGTATTAATTTAACTAAGTTAGATATTAATAGCAAACTTTTAATTTCTATGAGAGAAAGATCATACATAAAACTATGATTGAGCAAAATTTCAATCGTGAATTCAATTGTCTACGCTACTTTTTATGCTGTTAAAGAACGTCAAAAATTCGAGATTTTACCATGGTGTTTCTGGATTTGATTAACTACGAATTATTTAATTCTCGTAAACACACTATTTTAATATTTTACACAAGTCGATCTATTAAATAAATATAATCAAAGTATCTTCACTACTAATCCAAGTCGCCCTAGGTTACCATCAGACATTTTTTTATCCGTTAGTGTAAGAACATCATATCTATGCCAAAGCAGCCTTTCGCGTTCTTTTCTGTTAATGATGATCCAAGTTTAATTAAGTATAAGAATGTCATGATGAAAATAGAAAAGTGCCAATGCAAGGCTCTCGTGCCCCCACCGAATCTATGATAGCCCCCCTCCACTCTACTATATCTCAATTTTCATAAGGTAGTATTCATATAAAATACACATTTTATTGTAATCTAATTATGTACAATAATAGATCATATGCAGTATAGGTGAACAATTCAACTGGAAAAATTAAAATAAATACAATGTATCTAAATGCAAAATAGAGACATGATCATTCCATCATAAATAAATCAACAATGTTTTCCGGATATTTTTAACATCAACTTCACATTTTTCTCGTTAAAAAGTTGCATAATTTTAACGCATTCAACATTATGGATAAAAATAGTGAATTTTATATAGCGTTTTTCGAGGTTTAACATGAGCAAAACAAATTTGAATAAAAAAAAAAAAAAAAAAATGATCCCATAATGACGTCAAAATCCGCGAACATTTTTCATCCTTTAAAAGTCAGGTGTGCTTAGTTTAATTTGTAACGTATATAAATGTAGATAGAAAAAAGCAAATGTTGATAGATAGCGAGGGTCACAAAGCACTGTCCAGGGTCCCCAATCAGGCTTGAGCCCCTCCTCACCGGCCGGGGGGTTAGGGGGTAATACACGCGGGCCTTGAAATAGAATACCAGCATACACCTTCAACAGGAGATGTATTGTTTTTCCTGGCATTTCATATACACTGCTCTCGCAGATTTTGGTACTATTTCAGTTTACGTCAATGTGCCCTGTCGATATTTTTTTAAAATCTACCATTAAATGAATCCGAGACAATTTTCTCATAAATGAAGAAGACGCATGAAGTGAGATAGATGTAGTTTTGCTGATGAGTGCTAAGAATAACATAGACAGAATATGCGAACGATGAGGAAGTTTAAAGGAAAATAGGAATAATAATAATGAAATTTATATCTAACATGAGAAAAAGGCATTTGAAATTTCTGGGACACTGAGGAAAGAGAAAAAAAAGAAAACCAGCAAGTGAAATATCTAACAGGTTTCCGTGAAAGGATTGTAGAACAGGGACAAAGAGAAATGGTAAAGTATACTTAGACTTACATTCAGAAAAAAATAGTTGAAATTTATGCCGCATATGATGAAGAAAGGCGATTTAGAGAATTTGATATTCACAGAAAGAAAAATATGCAAGGGAAAATAGCAAGTAACCGACTTAGCGAGGTTTGGTTTGGTTTGTTTTGTTTTATGGCATATCAACCTCAATGGGTTATTTAATGCCGACAAAATTTTCATCCTTTACAAGTCAGGTGTGCTTAGTTTAATTTGTAATATTTTCAATTTTTTATTTGTAATTTGGTAATATTTTTTTTCCAAAAATCTTGTGCTGGTAATAATTTTTTTCTTCAAGAATCTGGTAATATTGTTGGTAATACTTTTTTTTTCAAAAAATGTATAAGTGGTAATATTTTTTTTCAAAAATGTATTGCTGGTAATAATTTTTTGCAGAAAGGTTTTTCTGGTATTAAAACCAATTTTTACACTTTCATAGTGTTTTCACTCCAGTTTAGGGGTTAACTATTTGCCCATATCTAGGACCCTAACAGGTGCTACCTGGGAACACCAGCAATTAAGAAATGGTTTTACGCTCCTCAAAACCTCCTGATCAGAGGCCTTGCTGTTGGACGACGTTTATCATTTTACCCAGGACGCGGATGTAGTTTATCGTCATACCCAGGATGTGACTTAACGAGGTTGCATAAATGAAGCGCATATTGTTTTGTTTTTTTAAGAAAAGTATATTTTTGTCCAGGATAAATAGAATATCAATCGCATATTCGTATTATATATAGTATATTTGAATGTTGGACAAACTCTTCACAAATGAAGAAGACGTAAGAAGTGACAAAGATGTTGTTTTACCGATGCTAAGAATTCTATGGACAGAAACATGTGAGAAACGAAAGAAAAATAGGAACTATAAAGAAACGTATACTTCCAGTCAGAAAGAAACAGTTGAAAATTCTGTGTTCACATAATTAGGAAAGATGGTTTAGAGAATTTAACACTTACAGGATAAAGTGAAGCCAAGAGAGGCAAGAGTAACCTACTTATGGGACGGTAGGATAAGAACTGGGAGGAATGGTAAAGGGAGAAATATTGCTCAGTGTTACAAAAGATAGGAAGTTGTGGAGAGTCGTGTGAGTCCATGTTCTCATGATACACATAAAGAAGAAGAAACACGAAAAAAGCACAAGATCGAGATGCTGGACCGTTAACGGGTTCTAAGTTGGAAAGTGCAGTCCTTGCAAGCATTAAACAAGTCATTTTTTGTTTTTCTTGCTGAACTAGGTGCTGGAATATTTGTTTATTTTACGAAATTTACCTAGATGAGGAGGTGCAGAAAACTCCTCATCTCAAGTCAACTTCCTTAAATCTATTGACCAAACTAAGAATATTGATTTTTGAAAGTGGATCGAACCGAGAAGTTTTAGCACCGTTTTGTATTTAATTGAGGGAATCTTATTGACAGCTTAGCAATATCTTTTCGACACTTAGCAAGAGCCTCCAGCATCTATTTTTGTTATCATGTTTGGATTTTTAGGGAATACGAGTAACTGGTGAGGATATGTTTGAGATTAGCAGTTTCCCCACTTACATTGAATTGGTCAGATCTTATCAACTTCTACAATTTGAGATTAAGTGGAGTTCGTAGGATGGCATGTACTACTTTGATTAGGAAATGTATTTCTTTGCATTCATCTATTTGATGTTACACCATACAATATATATATATATATATATATATATATATATATAATATTTTTTTGTTTAAAAATATGATTCCTTCGTTACATAAGATTTCTCATGTTTCAAAAACGAGAGCCGAAACCATTCAAATAATTATTAAAATTAAGTTGAATTGAGGTGTTTAGTCCCGTTTCATCTTCAAGCGAAATTTTAGGAACATTCCTAAATCATATTTTTAAACAAAAAAATATTATAATAAAGCTCTACTTCTGTATGGAGCACTGTCTTCTTAAAAATAAAAACAAAAATACTAAGGAACTCCGAACGTGTTCTTTTCTATTTTCTGCATACCTGCGCACTTATATATATGTATGTATGTATGTATGTATGTATGTATGTATGTATGTATGTATATATGTATGTATGTATGTATATATATATATATATATATGCATGTATGTATATATATATATGTATGTATGTATGTATATATATATATATATATATATATATATATATATATATGCGTATGTGTGTGTGTGTGCGTGCGTGTGTATGTGCATATACATATATATGAATATACACGAGGGAGTATCAGTATGTCCACAGCCTTTCTAATAGTTATCAGCTGAATTTTAATGCGAAAGTTTTCACTATATGAGATTAATAGAATGAAGTACTTTGATCAGTTTAGATTAGTGGACTTAACGACATTTAAACTATTGTTAGGTTAATATCAAATATAAGTTTAATAGGATAAAAACACCAGTTAATTAATAGATATGCGAAAATAGGTCCAGTTTACACATGGGTCAAAAACATAGTCATGGGTCAGGTTTGCACTAGAATCGAAAGCGTAGACAAAAGCTAAGTTTATACCCAATTCTGCAAGTATCCCCGTTGATAACGAAGGAGCTTATGTTGTAGAATAAACATTTGATACATAAAATAAATTTTATTTTCAATGTGAGGCTAAGGACTTATGATTTATTTCATTATCTTTTCTACAGCTTAGAATTCAGAATTTTCCTTCTCTTAGACTGGTTGACACTCAAGGCACTAAAACCCAGTCAATCCTGCTATTTGATCCATAGCTTGAAGGTGGGAAGAAAAGATGAATTCATGCATTTCCCAAGGTCATTGCTTGAAAATGAATTCAACAGAATAGGTAGAACATCCGACGTTTCGGCCGTTGTACACCTCAGGTAATATACGTTGGAACTTGTTCAGGTGATATATGTTGGAATTTCGAACCGATTTTATTCTATTCTTGGAAGGCCGGAGCGTACAACGGCTGAAACGTCATGAATATGGAAATAAAGATCAGGACAACAGTACGAACTATGTAAATAGTGTAAATAAAAGAGGTGGAAATTTAATATATATATATATATATATATATATATATATATATATATATATGCGTGTGTGTAATAGGGAAAGAAAAAACTGAATACTGAAGTTAAAACAGAAGAAAAACGCCAAATGCACGAAAATGTCATTATCGCTGCGTTTAATTCAAAAGTAAAAATAAAATAAATAAATAAGGAGGAAGAAATGAAAAAATAGCAAGGATAAGTTCCAAGGTAAAAATAAACAAATTAATACAATTTAATCAACATTCAAAATTAGTGTATAAAATAAATAATTTAAAATGAATAAATATTAGGTTGGTGCAAAAATAATGACGTAATAATGTCGTTTTTTAACGTATTTTTTAACGTCAAAAAACGACACTATTACGTCATTATTTTTGCACAAACCTAATAACATATCTCCTGCGTTGTGAGTTAAAGCCTACTGATTATTCAGCGAAATCAAATGCCTTTTCATAGTTACAAAGCCGTCTCGCTAAATTCAGTTGCACTTTTAAATAATTTTTCAATCGGTTATAGACTGCCAAATGTCACGTGTCCCAAAATGCAGTATAAGAATACATTGTGTTTATAACAATAATGATAAGGATACTGGTTTGATTAATTCATTTCATAATAACGAATAATATATGTATTAATTTTTTGCCTGCAGCATCGTATAAAATTGTTAGTGTCTTTAGTACACCCAGACTAGTTATATCTTTCCTTCTCTTCATCCCTCTTTTCCTGCTACCAATCCAGTTGACAAATGGTAATGATAATTTTAGAATTCAAGTTAACCAGAAAAACGTCCACCGACCTTACTGGTGAATAAATAAATCCTTGTTAAAATAAATTTAATTCGAGTGCCTTGTGGCGATTAATGGTAGGGAAGAGTGAAGGGGGATGGGCTTTAATTCGATGATAGATAGCAGGGGCTTGTAACCATGGCAGAGGGTAATCAGGAAAGAAAGGTTGGTGTAGTTGGCATTCGAGGCCATGTGTTTTGGCGCTGAAGGCCGTTTCTCAAGCACGAAAGCCTCAATATCTGGGGTCGACAATTGATAATGCGTGAGGCCTCCCGAAGATTAACAGGCGAAAAGGAAATTTGTGTGTGTGCGTGTGCATGTGTGTGTGTGCGCGTGCGCGTGCTTGTAGTGGAGCGATTGAAATGGAAGAGTGATAAGGAGCGACAGGAGTGGTAAGAAAGAGAAAAGCGAAAAGAAACAGATCGAAACAAATAAAAAAGAAGATGAAGGAGAGAAAGTAAAGACTGTGATGAAAAGGAATGTCAAAAGAAAGGAAGAAAAAATAGATAAATAAAATAGAAGTGAGGGAGGGGAAGGGAAAAATTCCAAGAAGACACAGAGAGAATAAAACTAAAATTACAGTATAAAAAGAGGAAAGAGTAGGTGACAATATAAAGGAAGTAAAGAAGGGAAAATCTTAGAAGAACACATAGAAATATGTACGGTCGGTAGAAAACGAATTAGGGAAAAGTAAAGAAACGAAATTACATGTCCATTAATAGAATAAAAAGAATAAGCCATTTGAATCAGTCCTTCACTTTCGACATTATCTGAAAACGCAGACGACAAAACCCGGGAATCTTCTCTCCGTCTGTACCACGAAGAATACAGAAAGAGTAATTAATTTAAACAAGGTCATTTTGTCTGCCACTCAACATTAAATCTACTGCAATTACTGCGCCCGAATTTAAACCAATATTAAAATATCACAATAACTAATTATTGTAAATTATTAGCAAAAAATAATTCTTTATGAAGATTAAAATGCATCAAGCAAGAGAAACAGTGTTTATTCATCTTCTGACATCGATGGTATATGGCACAAGGCCTTTTCTATTGTGGAAGAAAAACACACATTTTTGTTTAGGGGAATTAAAAGATAGCCCAGTTCCATCAGTATAATGCAACAGGTGTCAGAGATTATACTGCCTAGAATACAGATCCCCTCGAATCATGTTCCATTTTAATTATGCTGTGCTTCGCCTAAACACATCTCAGCCGTTAGATGTCACAGCATAAAAATATTACGAAATATATGAAAAGAATGCAAAAACATTTATGTATGGAGACGTGACACGAGAAACACTTATTATACTCCTATTTGATAATTAATAAGTATACATTTATTTAAATAAATACGTATTTATGGACAAATATTTTTATAATAAAAACGCGATTGAGCGTTTTAGCCTAAACTGAGTTTGTAAATAGATTAGGCAAAAAAAAAAAAAAAAAAAAAAGAAAAAAAGCAGCATTATCGCCATATCTGGGTTGGATATATTTAATCCTCATTTTCTAGGCCTGATAGTTCAAAATAGTTTAAGCAGTCTTGGAGGGAATTACCTATTCTCCGCTCTGTAATCTTTACCCTACAGACGCAACATTGCAAGTCTGTTGCTAATCTGTCGCTGTTTCTATGGTAAATGTTCAGATGAATTCCATTCTTCAGTTCCCTTACTTCTAGGACTCGCCATGCGAGGTACACGGAGTCAAATCACCTTATTTTCCTCCGTCTTTCAAATGTAAGAAGAAATTTCTACTCAGAATAGCTTTCTTCTTTCTTTGGAGCTGCCACTTTGTGGAATAAACTCCTGCGTGGGTTCTTTCCTGAAAAATTAAATCTTGACATCTTCAAGTCAAGTGTCAATCGTTATCTAACCTTCTCAAGCTCATAATTTTCACTTTCAGCCATTTTCTTTTCCATCTGTGTCATTACGATTTCGACGGTAACTCAATACCTAGAGTGGCTCTTGAGCTTTTTTATTGAATGAAATTTGGTATATAAAAAGCAATCATTCAACAATAACTCGTATTCCAGCAGCACAGGAAGTTTCAAATTTCGATAACGTGAATATTATTGTCCGATCCGAAAGAGGATCAGCATCAAATAACATCGAGTTTGGGATTTCCAATTTCTCCTGGGAATCAGATCATTTTACAGTTTAATAATGAAGGAAAAGGAACAAATTCGTTTTGTTCAAGGCGATATACGTCATCAGAAATGTGTCTTAGTACGATGAGAGTGGAAACGCAAAAACAACAACAACAAAAAAAATGGTTACAATATGACAAACTGTGCCTAGATCCTCTTAATAACGACATTGCAGTATCTTCATTACACAGTTTTATTATGACAGGGCAGACAAAAGCAAATCACTTCTTAAAGAAGTCAACCTTCGTTAGAAAACACGAGCGAGCAATTGAGGCAGTGGACGAATATTTAGTTTTTTGTATACGGGCTTCGTTTCAAATCAATCCGTCATATCCTTACTTTTTTGTAGTGCAGCACCACAGTTCACAATTTTCGCTTTATTGCGTGGAGAACAATTATGGGCAATGGTCGTTCAGTTGCTACCAATTACGAATACGGATTATTGAACGGATGTTTTGGATTCTTCATGGTTTACGTAACCAGCCAATCGCATATAAATATAAATTAAGAAACATTGTTTTAATCAATTCATTCCAAGCAAGGTGGTAAAGCCACTAAGACGCAAGGAGGTTACTGGGTGTTCAAGAGAATGAGAGGACTTTAGAAAGACAATAAAATAATAGGTTGCAAGAAGGGAGAAGATGACGATTGACGTTGCATTTAAATCTTTGACGATTGTAGGTGGCAAGGATGCAAGAAACCGGAAGAGAGTTCCACAGGCGAGAAGTGCAAGAAAAGAAGCTATAAAAATAGAACGTACGGTTACAACTAGCTAACTCAACAGTAAAAAGGTGAGACCTAGCTGCCACTCCAGTAGTACGCTTAAATTCATGTGGTCGAAATACGGAGGAGGGGAAGCTTATTAGAACAATTGCCATGAAAATTTATAGAAAAGACAGCAGGAAGCTACGTCGCGTGGGAAAGTGACTGAAGTCGAGATACCAGGTTACTTTACAGACCTTTATTTGGATTTTGTCAAGAATCTCGAAATATATTACAGGAGTACCAGATCAGATATAGAAAGGGGAGTTCTATCAATATCTATCAACAGTTATTTGTACTTTTCACTCCATGGCACAGAAAATTAATCAAGAATGGTAAATCCAGAATTAGTGTAAAAATCTTATTACTAAGCATGTTGATATATTTTAGTTATAGTATAAAGAACAGAGTCTGTCTATATTTCTGAGATGAAGTATTATGTACATTATTTACATTATTCGGACTATTGTCCTCATCTTTGTCGCCATATTTATCACAATGTTTCGGTCGTTGTACGCTCCGGCCTTCCCCAGGAGGTTGTCCTCAAGGACATGGCACAGTGGATAAAGGCGTTGGTTAGATCCAGTGACAGGACCCAAAGAGTGTGAGTTCAATACCCGATTAAGGCAGTGGAGAACTTTCAGAGGGAAATTAACAGGAGATAACTGATAACTGACATCCATCAAACATGGCACGTGGAACTAGCACAGTCTACCCCAGTGAGCGAAATAAAGGGTTCAGTTCGACATTCCAACCACCTGAAGAAGGCCGGAGTGTACAACGGCCGAAACGTTGTGATAAATATGGCGACAAAGATGAGGACAATAGTCCGAATAATGCAAATAATGTATAAAGAACAATATTCAGTTTTGGTCATTCAAAACTACTGAATAGAATAAGGAATAATGATTCGGAAAATACATATCAATTATACAGGGAGTGTTTTCTCCCAAATATACTCTGAAGTTATTTGGACAAAAGCAAGATCTTTTTTCACGGAGACTGACACTCCTGTAAAAGGGAGTCAAGAGGTCAGAGGTCAAAAGAGACATTAATCAACACAAACGGCTAACTCAGTTCACTGACAAAATTCTTATTGAAAAGGTCTTGGTCATTTGGGGTCATTAAACAAGGCAAATATTCAAAAGACTTTCTACAAAAGAAAATTTGTCTCGCTGGTCTTACGATAGGAGGGAGCAGATTTCCCACATTAGAAAATAGATTTGTTAAATACGATAAAGCGTGAAAGTATCGAAACCTGCAAATGTTGGAAAGTAGTGGTATTTATCACTCTTCTCATATTTATCTATCCACACACACACACACACACACACACACACACACACACTCACACACACACACACACATATATATATTATAAATTAACTGATTTAAAAATATGCTTCCATCGCTACACGGGAATTACCATGTTTCAAAAACAAAAACTAACAACTCCAAATTTAATTACATAATTAAATTAAAAGCACTAATTCTGTTTCATTTTATGAGTTACTAATAATTGATGCACTAGTTATTGATAAAAATGAACACGCTACCGCCGCAGTCTAAATGATTGGATTTCTTTGTATCCTTGGAAACAAATATTATGAATTTATGTGCTTTTAAAACTCAGTAAATTTCAAAATAAGTTATTCCAAAATTCGCTTAAAAACGAAACAGAACTAGTGCTTTTAATTTAATTATATAATTAATATTTATGCTCTGTAAATTTACATTGAGCACTGTTTTGT
>OZ010572.1:60755359-60830359 GCA_963932145.1 Acanthosepion lycidas | reverse complement strand
TGGCACAATGAAGTAATGGATAGCAGTTCGGATTGAAGAGCCGAGTTCGAATTCCAGTCGAATTAATTGCATTCACTTGCGTGCAAATACCTTTGGGAAAGGTATCAATCCATCTCTTCTCCTTCAAGCTGCGGATAAATAGTAGGAAAGGCTGGATGACAATCGGTTGACGAGAAGGAAAACTCCGAATTCAAACCAGTTTGGGTTCTCGCTGTTTCATAATATGTGTACTTGTATATAAGTCACTAGTAGGACTGAGGTGCCACGAAAACTGAATGAGGCTGTGATTTGTTGAAATCGACGTGAGAGTCTCTCTCTCTCTCTCTCTCTATCTATCTATCTATCTATCTATCTATATATATATATATATATACGCATTTTTTATATTATTTATATATTATATATGCGCGTTACTTATTAAAGCGCTCAATATTAGTGGTAGAGCTAACACACACACACACACACACATATATATAAATATAAAAGTGAACATTGAAGTCAACACTCAGAGGCGTCAAGCTGTTTCATGCTGGACGCAATCATCGGGCCGCCTCTGGGTGTTGACTTCAATGTTCATTTTTGTATTTATATTTACATACGCTCTATCTCTGATATTGAGCACTTTATCTCATAAATATAGCACACCTTAAACTTATATTTCTTTATTTTATATATATATATATATATATATATATATATATATATATATATATATATAGGTGTATCAATAAATTCGTAGGTTGAGTTATTAGCTAAATTTTGTTTTCAAATTTTCACTGTGCCCAATGTCAGATTTTATTATGCAAACTCAATGTTTTACAATAAAATTGCTCGTGGCAAAATGTTCCAGATATACTTATATTTCTACGTAAATACATTTCAGCTTATACTATATGGTAGATATATTTACAATAATCTTTTGTGGTATGAGGTTTTATGCTACTCGATTGTTCATTATATTGTAAAGAAATTTATCTATATAATAGTATGGTTACTGATATACTTTTTTAAATTTCAAATCTATAAATATTATCATGAGTCATGAGAAAGATAAAAACGGAAAAGAGAAAGCAAATTTCCTTTTTGTTTGCATCCTCTCCGAAACTTCATCCTTTCTCACATATTCAGCCCATGGTATCTGTAGAAGCATGCGTATATTCGGTTTCCTATATTTGTAATTCAGTATCAGTTTGATGGCTTGTTGCTCTATTATTCAATAATAATAATAATGTTGTGGTGTTCTCCCTCTTAAGAGTCTATGTTAGACTCTTCCGCCTACTATATGATTAGTAGGAGAGAAGGCCTTGGGGATCAGTCGAATAGATTGTTCATTACCGTCGAACTCTCTGCCTCGAGCTGAGTGGAACTCCGACGAGGCTGAACCCGTTTATGCGGGTTCTGAGGGAATAATTTTGGCCGAGCCTACGGGCTCGGAGAACCCACTGTAAACTCGGCCTTGCGCCACATACATCCCTCGCGGGGTGGGGGGCTGTTAAATATTAACAGTCGAATAGATTGAACGCTGGGTCAACCGACACACACTCACTAGTCATGTAATACTCTTCTGTTGTACTTACTGTTAATATATGATATATTTGCAACCCTTCTTTCGTTATTTATTTAACCATCTAGTCAGTTACAGCCGAGTTTACCGTGGGGCAATCCGAGCCTGTAGTCTCGGTCAAATATTCCCCATAGACCCCGTATAAAACGCGGTCGGGTAGCTGTTTCCCGAGACGAGACTCTGCGCTTCGACATAGCCTCGTCTGGGCATCCTCTCTGCCCGGAGGCAGAGAGTTTGAACAGCATAGTTGGAACAGATCTATTCGACTGTTCCCCGAAGCCTTCTCTCCAACTAATCTTATAGTAGGCGGAAGAGTCTAACATAGACTCTTAAGTGCGAGGACACCGCAACAAATAATAATAATAATAGTTATTGTTTCGGGGTTTCAGACAATATTTCAATTGTATAACATCTCATAAATATAATGAAAGCCGATAAAAAGGGTATGTTGTTTTCCCCTATCACACACACGTAACCTCCTCTTACATATTAACTTGAGTACGTACATACACAAAACATGTACGAAGTATGTCCAGGAAGTAGATAGATATATTTATCTTTCAAGTTTTATCAGCCCTTTATTGAAACATATTTTGAATTGCAAGAATATTGTTTTTTTTTTTTCGTTGGGGAGTGAGAGTTAATACTGCATTAAGCATTTTATTTTTAACAATAACAGTCATTTTTTTTCCAAATAAAATCATATTATTTAATTTATAGCTGAGTGGAGGATATAGGTTTATACCTTACCCAAGGGTATTAGAGAATATAATGTTCCCGACTGGAATTCGAACTCTGCTGTCCTGTTTCTCATTTCAGGTCGCTATTCATTACACCACATGCGAATCTACATGGCCAAAGCGTATCCATTCATTATAAATATCTCAAAAACTAATTATGGGCTTGTAACGGGGAAATCCACTTACTGCGCGCATATGAACAGTTACTCTCCTGTGTGTTAGTCGGCAGTGAGACACCATTAAGCGAGTTTGCATACTGTGTGATCGTCGAAACTCATATTGAATATGCTTTAAATTTGGTCATTCATCCGGGGAAACAATTCATATGATTAAAAAAAGGCATTTGGGGATGATTCAACGAACGAAGTACGGGTAACATTTTGGTAGCAACATCTTAAACATGGCCCAGAATTCATTGAGAGCGATCTCTATGTTCTTGAAGGCCTTCTACGAGCAGGACATCTGAAAATGCTCGTTGTAAGCAAATGTAGTCGACAGTGTGAGAATGAGACGATGTAGGGATTCCATTTGCAACCCGGAAAGTATCTAACTGGTTCGAACATCTCGATTGACCGCTATTCACATCTTGTCCAGGTTTATCTTGAAGCTTGACCTTTTCTTTGCATTTTTTTTCGAAAAAATCGCGTTGCTTAGGTGTGTTGTCCTTTTCAAAGTTTAGACTTTTCACTATCCAACTTCTGACTTTTCACAAAGCTAAAATTGCTACGGTCGAGATTAAGGAGAATGATTCGAGGCAGCTAACACTGATTCTGAAAGATGACGTTGCAAACTTTTTAAAAAATTGAAGGTGACAAGGGAATTTCAAATGATAGAAGGAGGCATTGCCCTATGTAGGCTCATTGTTCTCGTGAATATTGAATGAGTGTGTCATTGTCGGACGAAATATATATATATATATATATATATATATATATATATATATATAGCGTTGAATGATAAAGTGGAAAAAACACCTGTTGCGTGTTTTCTTCTTCGAACGACTTCTTCAGTCTAATAATGGCTTTATCGATGGATAATACATATGTATAAGGTAACCAAAAAAGTCCTTGCCGTCTTTACGTCGTGTGGGAAAGCGGTGGGTGTAGGAGTAAGGGCATTGCTTTTGATCAATGTAGGTGCGTTGCGCACACACTTAAGTCATTGTTCGAGCAGCGGCGAGGAAACAGTGGTGTCGAAGCAGCTCGTTCGGTTTTTTCTGCTCTCTGACTTTAAGATGGCCTTGCCCGCAGCCGCATCAAATTGACGAATATATCGTGGAAAATCATTCGCTAGTGAAGTATACTTGCGGCAGAAACTCACAGACTTCTTTGCGTCCAAGACACCTGATATCTTACCGCCGGGGCATTGCACAGATGGAGAAACGTTGGCAAAAGGTTCTAGATGCCGATAGGGATTACTTTGAGGACTAACGGTATGTCAAATTTGCTGTATACCTATTTTTTTAAAATAAATCAAAAACGGCGAGTAGATTTTTGGTTATCTTGTATTATTATATTGTTTTTCTCTCCACCCCCGAAACAGGTATAAGACTTGTTTTTTTCTCATTTAACACGCACAAACACACACGCGTAACACCTCCTCCTCTCTCTAGCGATGAGTTAATTAGTTGGAATTATATCAGTAAATCATTGAGGATGAATCAACGAACAAAGCACGGGTAACATTTTGGTAGTAACATCTTAAACATGGCCCAGAATTCATTGAGAGCGATCTCTACGTTCTTGAAGGCCTTCTACGAGCAGAACATCCGAAAATGCTCGTTGTAAGCAAATGTGGACGGCAGTGTTAGAATGAGATGATCCCCCTAAAATTCTTACAATCTAAAAATAATTTCCGGCTTCAAATAACCTGCAAAAGGTTGATAAGCCGTAAAAAACAAATCAATTAATGAATCAAATATGCACACACACACACACACACACATATACACACACACATAGAGCGCGATGAATAAATTGTTGTCTAAATTAGGCAAAAATGAAAATAATACTGATATCTCATTTTAACAGATATATTTACCAAAATTACACACAAATAGCTTGAAATGCTAAACAGTAGATTTATTCAATAAAATCACCACAGCCTGCAGACGACTTCGGAATCTCCTGTATCTCTTCTGGACGGTCTTCTTGTTCAAGCTGGGGAATGTTGCCATCATCCTTGCTTTTAGTTCATCTTACAAGCCGTTACAAGGTGTTACAAGGAGTTTTGTTGGTCTCTCGCTCATTTGAACCCTACACATAATAATCAAGGGCGTTTCAGTCTAGTGAGTTAGGTGGACAGATATAAGGAGTGATGTGGTCGCAGAAATTGACTTACAGTCATGATTGGGTTCAACTTCTAGTGATTCATGGTGCAGAGTCCTGTTGCCAGCAGCCCCCTCCACTTGACTTAGGGCAGCAGTACCTCCTCAAGGCACTTGATGTATGCCTCCGTGTTGAGTTTGAGGTTCTTACCAAATTCGGCAGTTTCTTTTCTTAAGAACGATCAGAGTGAGTTTTCCGAGCTGCCGTACTTCGTAATCACCATTAGACTCACCCAGCTCATTCTGAATCCTGTGCACTGTCGTCAGATTGACCCCCAAACAATCTGAAATGTTCGTATTGGAGCTTCCGGTGCGAATGCCAAGCAGTACAGCATGCCGTTCCTAAATTTCTGGCAGATTGAAATGTGTCATAGTGCTTTTTCTCACAGACATTGCCCAACTGACTATACTATACTCTGCAGTCAACAAAATCCAAAAGAAAAAACGCGCATGCGCGAAATAAAAAAAATAAGACGGCGACAATTTATCTATCGCGCCCTATATTATATATATACACACATACACACACACACACACACACGCATATATATATATACATTTATGTGTGTGTATATCTGTGTGTGTATATGTGTGTGTGTGTATATATGTGTGTGTATATGTGTGTGTGTGTATATATGTGTGTGTATATGTGTGTGTGTGTGTGGCGACAGATAGTTACTGAAGCTCCAAGCACTCTAACAAAACTAAATATTTTTCTACGTGGAATTGTACAAAATTCTACTTCTCGACTAGCCATCTTCCATTTCAACATTCTGTTATAACTATTTTAAATCCTTTTTTTAATTTGTTCATGTACTTGACAATAAAAATAAACTTAGTTTTTTTTTCTGTTTTTGTCTTACCGCCTTTTTAAAAACCTTTCTCATTTACAGCTTTTTAAAACTGTTTTCGCGACGAATTTAGGAAATCAGGCCGCCTTTCTGGAATGTTTCGGCCATAGATAAACGTCTTGCCCTCTAAACACAAGACCCTGTCACCTACGGCTTGACTAGATTCAGCTGGACCCGTGCAGCCTCGTGTTATGTTTAAAACTCGAGCAAGATCACGTATCTGCCAACATGACGCATATCTTTTTGTTTATTCCCGTTTCACCTTGATTTTTCGGTTTTTATTTGTTATTCTTTTCTCTCTGTGTCCTTTTAAGAAAGTGTATCGTACGATGTTCCTGATCAACAACACATTTAGGTTGAGACTTAAGATCACGTACGTATTCTCTCTGACATTCGGTGTTAGTTTCTTTGCCTTGTCTCTTATAAACATCGTTACATTCGCTAACCAATTTATTTTAATCGGATTCTGATTTAGATCCATTGAGCAAGAATTTGGTGCTTTTCTTTAAGATATTGTCTATAATTTTGAGATGTCGTTCAAATGGTTGAACTGCTTCTGTGTGTCGCTTTTGTAATTATTATAACGTTTCGAGTGAATTATTCTGTGGTTTCCTTCAAGTGACGGATCCAGAAGGAAAAGAGTGGATTTTCTTTCCTGCAGAAATAGGTGACGTTATATGTGGTGGGTAATATAGTAAGCGTTTCGGATCAGTCTCAGCAACGCGGGTCACATAGAAATATTTGAATAGTCGAAAGAAATCTTTCATTGACTGCTGAAGTATAGATGGAGTTTATTACCCTCGTGGATGAATCACTGGGATTTTCACACAATTTTTATTCTCCATCTAAGATACAATGATATCTAAATTTCTTTTTAATTAAAATTTTTTTTTTTACTAATCTTCCCTAATAAAAAGCCCAAGAGCAACTCAAGGTAGAGATTTACTGTGTTGGTGCAAAAATAATGTCGTTTTTCTTTTGAAGTTTAACTTAAAAAAAACGACATTATTTTTGCACCAACCTAATATTAGCCTCAAAAAGGACAAGAAGTGAAGTTCTTGGGGTTATATATGAAAGATAACAGCTAGACTTTAGTAGATCAAGATTTAATTAGTTAAAACATTTCAGAGTTCAGTCGGAGACGCTAGAAGCATAGTCCGAA
Source organism: Acanthosepion lycidas (assembly GCA_963932145.1). Classification (NCBI taxonomy): domain Eukaryota; kingdom Metazoa; phylum Mollusca; class Cephalopoda; order Sepiida; family Sepiidae; genus Acanthosepion; species Acanthosepion lycidas. Next base: position 60,823,716 of record OZ010572.1, on the reverse strand, counting down.
AGTAGTCTTTAGAAGGAACCCGAAACCCTATCCTAAACAGAAAACAAGAGATAAACCTCTACTCTTGTTCAAATGATCGGGGAGGAGTGTGAACCGGACAATAGAGTGTCCTTCTTACATTATTTACATGATTCGGACTATTGTCCTCATCTTGGTCGCCATATTTATTACAACGTTTCGGACGTTGTACGCTCCGGCCTTCTTCAGGTGGTTGGAATGTCGAACTGAACCCTTTATTTCGCTCATTGGGGTAGACTGTTCTAGTTCCGCATGCCATGTTTAATGGATGTCATCATGTTATCTCCTGTTAATTTTCTGGCTTAACCGGCTATTGAACTCACACTCTTTGGGTCCTGTCACTGGATCTAACTAACGCCTTTATCCACGGCACCATGTGTCCTTGAGGACGTGTATGAATTTCTGGGTATTATAAACCTAATGTCTTCAGCAATCATTTTTTACCAGTGCTCATATAGCAAGTTTTGCTGTTATCATTTCATGTTTTTACCAGAGCTCATATTGCAATTTTTGTTGTTGTTATCACTTTTCTCTGGCACTCCTTATTACTAGTTCCCATGTTGTATTTATTTCTATGCTTGGTCGGCTCAGGAGATTTTTGTGGCTTAGCATATGTGCTGATTCCTTAAGTTTATGAATTTTCCAATGGTGTTCTTTGTCTATGATCTCAACCTGATCCCACAGAAGGCGGTGATCTCCCTTCTCTCTCCATATGTAGTTAGCCACGCCTGATTTTTCTACTTCCCCTCGTGTTATAGCTTTCTGGTGTTCTTGAAGCCTTACCTTAAGGAGGCGGCCTGTCTCCCCTTTATATTTCTTTCCGCAGCTGCACGGAATAGCGTACACAAAGTCTTTAGTCATGTTCTCCTCTATAGGGGGTGTTACTCGGAAGAGATATCTGCGAAGTGTCGCTAAGCTTTTGAAGGTTGTCCTGATGTTATATGGACCGCAGATCCTTTGTATTTTCTCTGATAAACCCCTTCACATAAGGCAGGCAGACTGTTTTCTGAGTGTCGTTGTCCTCTTCATGTACCCGCTTATCCCAGTTTATTGGGGCTGCTGCCATGTACCCAGGGTAGTTGTTACGTTGAAGGGTACTACTTATACTGACCAATTCTTTATGTAATGTCTCTGGGTCGCCACTTAGGACCTTTGCTCGGTGTTGTAAGCAGCGGACGATCCCTTTCTTTACGCTGTATGGATGGTGGGAGTTGAAATTGAGGTACTGTCCGGTGAATGCCGGTTTACGGTAAACCGACATTCATTGGACAGTACCTAGAACATGACTAAAGACTGTGTGTACGCTATCCCGTATTCCTTGTAGCTCTAAGCAACGTATGACTGCTAACAATCCTTCTTTGACCTCATTTAACCATCCATTTGCACAAATTCATCAGACAAATTATTCCCTCTGTCCCTTCTGCCTTCAATATGTCTTTTGACTGTTAAATTTTCTTTCCTCATCATGTGTCCCAGAAATTTTAACTCTTTCTGATTGTAAGTATAAGTGAGGTTTTAGTTTTCATTTTCAAAATTTTTCTTTTTTGCTCACGTCCATGGTATTTTCTGTTAAAAAAGAACCCCCGAAAAAGCAGTAAGTAGAAAAAAAAAAAAAAAAAAAAACCCAGATCGGACGTCCACATTTTGGAGATAATTTCCTTGCTGCAAAATTCGCATCTTTCTCATCTTCAACATCGTTTCCTTATTCTGACTCTTTTCTGCCAGCCGTCGGGAGATGGATTTGATGTGTGGGGAAAACCAGATGCTAGACCAGTTACATAGAAGTTAGCTGCTCTTGACATCTTCATTAATTTTTCTTCTTACGTCCCTCCCACTCATTTTCTTCTATTCTTTCGACTTGCCCTTTATTTTTTATTTTTCATTCTACTCGCCTCTTATCCCATCTAATTAGCAGTAAATTACACTATCTTTAGTTGTTAACACTATAAGAGAAAAGAGAACAAAATATAAGAAAACAGAAAGAGAGAGAGAGAGAGAGAGGGAGAGAGAGAGAGAGAGGGGAGTAAGAGAAATAACGAAAGAGAAACGGAAGGAAAAGATGAAAAGCAGCATTAGAAAGAGAGAGAAAGAAATAGAAAGACAAAGAAAGAAAGAAAGAAAGAAAGAAAGAAAGAAAGAAAGAAAGAAAGAAAGTGCCAAAAAGTGAATGGTGTGGCAAGAGGTCGTTGGAGGTGATTGGACGGATGAACGGATATGCTAAAACACAACAGCAGATAAGACTGTCTGGAAAAAAGATCAACTTTTTAAAACTCTTTTTTATTAACTTATCACACAACAGCTTTTCCATCTTGGACTCGTCTGCATCGTTCTTTTTACCCGCCTCTCTTTAAATCACGTTCATTTCTCTTTACTGTCCCTTTCCCCGCTCATACATTTTAATTTATTGATTATCATTGTTTGAAAACCTTTATTTAAAATTTCATTCGATTTTCTTTTCCTTCTTCCTAAATGCTCTTTCTTTTTAATCTCACATTTTCCTTCTATTTTCTTTCAATTCTTTTTTTCTCTTCTTTTATCCATCTTAACAACTATCGGTAGTAATAATGATAAGAACACAGCTAATTGTCTGGTCTATAAGATCTTTTTGAAATAACAAGTAGACGATTAGTCACTTGATTATATGAATTCCTACAGTCTTTTACAATTCAGTGTCCTAAGCAATCTCGAGTCAATAATTAACTGCCTGGAAAAAATGAACATCTGATTAAATAACATGCAAATCTAAAAAGAAAAACTTAAACTATTCTGGCAGATCTTTGTACCATATGCTTATGAAATTGATATAAATCTCAGAGGAACATAACTTTCCCTTGACATTATTCTACTTCAACGTTACTTTATATAGCATATTGTATTAATTTTATCTTTCTTTCTTTCTTTCTTTCTTTCTTTCTTTCTTTCTTTCTTCTTTCTTTCTTTCTTTCTTTCTTTCCAAACATTTTTTATTTTCTCTTTAATCTATTCATTTTCTTTCTTTCTTTAATTTCATTATCTTTTTTCATTTTTTTATTTTATTTATTTTCTCTTTTTTCGGAATTGTTCTCGTCAATGTGTTCTTTTTCTTTCTTTCTTTCTTTCTTTCTTTCTTTCTTTCTTTCTTTCTTTCTTTCTTTCTTTCTTTCTTTCTTTAGGATTTTCGTTCCATCAATATTTTTGCATCATACCTTTTAGTTTTTTCACTGGTTCTTTTTTCTTTTATAATTATTTAAGTTTTTTCGCTTACATTTTCATGGTACGATCTTAGGAAGAAAAATCTTATACGCATTTCCTTTTCAAATGGAGAATTACATTTGCTACTGAAATTGTGTTTATATGAGAGAGCCCAGTGTTTCTAAGTTTATATTCTATTTACCGGACTTGGGCACCTGCCATTAAGCGATTATCAGCAAGAGAATTTCATAAGACCTTATTAGTGAATTCGATGTTCAATAAGTACTCCATTTTTACGGCCTTGTGCTATACAAGTCTTAACTGAGAATATATATATATATTTAATATACATTGGCGATTCTATGGAAGAGGAAGAGGGGTCCAAGGCCTGTCCAGAATTTTCCTGCACCCTAGAGTGCACCCTCTCACTAGGCTATGATGCCATACCACTGCTGTTTGGGAAGACTGATTTAGAAATATTTTATTTTATTTAATAAGGTATTTTAACAATATTTCTAAAAATTTCAAAAAGTTGTATAAATCGGAACGGCAATGCATAAAATAAAATAAATTCTCCGAATTCATTTTTAGTTTTGCCTTCCTTTTCTCACATACACATTAATCTTGGCCCTCAAAAGCCCCATCCCATTTCTGATTGATAGAAATGCCACTGCTTACATGTAGTGATAGTTAAGAAGCTAATCTCGTACGCCATACCAATTGGTTTTAGCATCAGTGTGTGCCTTTAATATAGTTTTGTGCTGGATGAGATTTAGCTTAGAAAACATCTGCTTTTTACTGAGTTTCGGCAAGTAATTCTTTCTTTCTTTTTTTTTTTGAAAATATGTTTAAAAACAACAGATTTAAAAAACAGGTTTAACAAAAATTAAGATTTGATTTAAGAGATTTTCGCAAACAATTATATAAAAATAAAAAGGTCTATAATTGATAAAATAAAATTAATCAGAAAAATATACAAATAAAGAAATTTTTAATGAAAATAAGCATTTATGCAGTATATTTATAGACACATATCTATCCGTCTGTCTATCTATCTATCTATCTATCTATCTATCTATCTATATATATATATATATATATATATATATATATATATATCGCGTTGTTGAGTATGACCATTGCAAGACCATTGCAAGAAAATTTTAATGAAAATAAGCATTTATGTAGTATATTTATAGATACACACACATCTATCTATCTATCTATCTATCTATCTATATATATATATATATATATATATATATATATATATATATATATATATATATATATATCGCGTTGTTGAGTATGACCATTGCAAGACTCAATTGTGACTCATGATATTCAGCAATGCCTATCCATGAATTTTTTTTTAAGTGGGAGAAGTCGTTGCATTGGGTCAATCACACTCTCAAAGCAAGAACAGCATGAACCCCAAAAGAAGCAATCGACATCATTGGATGCTGTTAAGCCGCAGGTTGTACACCAGAATTTTCCTTTCCTTAGTAGGATACCTTAACGAAGGATAAGGGGGCCCAACACTAAAAGTGGGCTTACCGCACGTCCGGATTCCAACCCATGTATTTCTACATCCTGATGCCTTTGTTAGACGTCTCTTGATTCCGTGAAAAAATCATTCAACGTTGGGAGGATCTTTTACTTAACTTGGCTGAGTATGTATCCCCCTCCTCATCAGAAAAGTCTGGTTGGGGTACCAGTTTACTCATCGATAATACAAACATGCAACAGGTAGTACTGAATTAAATAGCTACAGTTACGCTCATAGAATGAACTGACAGCAATATATATATATATATATATATATATATATATATAGTTAAAACTAGAGAGCCAGACAAACCTACCAAGGTTTCAGCTAAGCGGATCGTCAGAGTATATTCGAAAAGTATCCAGCGCTTTAATATTAACTAGTGCATAGTTATCGTACTAGTAATTTAATGACCTTAAGAATATGCCTCTTGGCATATCAGACAATTTTCCATGTTTCGCTTTTCCAAATAGTCTACAAATTCATCTTCTGTGAATGCTATCATCTGTGTTGTCACGTTCTCTTTAATCTCGTTCACACAATGAAATCCCCCTTTTGAAAGGCGACTTTAACCGTAGGAAAAGGAAAACATCGTAGTGAAATAAATTTGGAATATAGAGAGCTGAAAAAACTCAGCTGACGCGATGTTTTGCGAAAAGGTCGTACACAAGATGTAGGGAATGGGAGGGCGAATTGTCGTGATGAAGCTGGCAGTCATCACTTGTTCGCAGCTGTAGAAAACACGTGCATGATGAGTAAAACCGTCAACATGCCTTCGTCATTGCCACGACTTTTCCATGTCTTCTTCGGACGTGGAAACTTAGGCAACATCCATTAGGAAGATTAACTTTTGATTCAGGGTCATAGACGCAGACCCATGACTGATCTCTGGTTAATACCTTTTTGGGGAACTCTAGGTCATTGTTAGCCGTTTCAAGTAAGCCCCGTGCAACTCAAGCATGAAATTCTTTCTGCTCTTATGATTGGAACCTCAGAACAAATTTTACCGCCACACGTGTTATGCCAACATCCTCTGTCAAAAGGGGTCTCTACAAATAGACTCTTTAATGTCTTTGATCGTCATATTTCACACCGTCAATCTTCGATTTTATTTCGTTGCAATCCGCACGCAGTCGACATTTTCGGGTGTTCTTGCTGAAGATCTCACAGAATGTGTATGGTTTTTAACGAATAGCCAGCTAATTTTGAGAGCGTCCCCCCTTCATTCACTAATTGAATCATATTCGAAAGCATTTGTAATCAGGCCTCACAGAATAGCTTTCAGCTTTTGGAGAGCTTTCAACAAACAACCATCCAAATTTGATGCTAATTCAGATAATAAGGCATTTTATAATAATAATACCACATCCCAAACCATTCCGACATAAACAGTCGACATTCATCTTTCAATAATTTACCAGGGTGGATCAACCAGTCCCGTAACCTGAAACGTACCTATAACTGAAGTTTGATCAGAAATATTCAGTTCTGTAATGTTTGATTTATGCGATTAATATTTATCATTGAATTAAGTGCATTGACAAAAATGAAATTATACTGAAAATGTAATATAGTAAAATGATTTTTTTTTATTATACTTATTGGTGCACCTATTTTTTTCTTCTTTCTTTCTTTCTTTCTTTCTTTTCGTCTTTCTACTCCTTATCTCTCGTCTCTTTCTCTTTCTCTTTCTCACATTCTCGAATTCCTACATCTTTCCTTTTCTTGACATTAAGCTTTTGTATGTTTTAGGCATCTCAATATAATCTATGAAAATTACACATTCAACAATGTAAAAAAAGTCGTACTTAAACCAATTTTCAGTTACGTAAAAAATAAAAAAAATATTTTAATTTTTTAAAAATATTTAAATAAGAGATATCGTTAAAAATACAGAAAAACCGCTCAAAATTATTTACACAAAACCGGTTAAAAAGGAAAACTAATTTCTAATTTACCCTTAAAAATCAAAACCATCAAAAATATTTTATATCTTAAAAAAATGTCAGTATGATATCCATATTTTATTTTTATAGACTCTTGAAAATTTCCTGTAACAGCTTCCACTCTCAGGAAATCTTTCAAGATTTCTTTTAAAGCTACAGTGTAACCCGGATATAAGAGAGTTGTCGGGACCGGAGAAGAAGTCTCTTATATCCGGGTTTCTTTTATATCCGGGTTACACTGTATATACATTTGGCACATTTTTCGATGGTCTGGCAGCCTATTCCCTAAAAAAATCCGTAAGTTTAATTGGATGTGCCATTAGAGTTTTTGCTCATTTTGATATTGTAAAAATATGTTCTCTTAAATATGTTCTGACTTTTTTTAAAATTTTAAACGTTTCAATAAGGTCACCGCGCATTCCGCCTTCTAAAAGTGTCGTGAATCCTAATATTTTCAATCACTTACTATTGTTAAATTTTCCATAACCTTGAGATGGCTTTTGAATGTTCTTTGTACACATTCGATGTCAAGGATACTCTTCCAGTTTCCATGGCGAGTTTTTGGTGACCATAATTAACAGCAGTGTTCAAAATTGTGTGTTATAAGCCGTTAACATATGTGTTTTTAGATATGATATAATTATTATAATCTATTTTAAACCCGTAAGCTGCTTGTTATTTGGGGTTTTTGTTTGTTTGCGCTCTACGTTCCGGCAAGGTTAAACCTAGTGTTTATGTAGTAGTTTAGACGCACATACTTTTCTGAAGGGAATTTACATAACTTAATTGAAATGGTTACTCGTCAAATTTGAAAACGTATCACCTATTATAAACGCCCACTCACGTATTACCTTAGGGTTCTTGAGATATTTTAAAGAAATATTTCAAATAAATTTATATTTCGTTTCTGAAAATTTAAATTAACAAAAATGCTCAATTATTATCAGTGGCATGTGAACAACGGGGTGTGTTCTATTCGCTTCTAAGCATTTGTGTAACTCAGTTATTTTTTATTTTTTTTTATATAGAAGAGAAATTTCACAGTCTGGGAAAAAATCTCATTTATACAAAAGCTTGACGTCAAGAAAAGGAAAGATGTATGATTTCAAGAGTGTGAGAAAGAGAAGGACAGAGAGAGAGAGAAAAAAAGGCTAAGATAAGGAGCAGAAAGAAAGAAAGAAAGAAATAGGGGGGTATGCAAAAAAAAAAAAAAAGAAAAAAAAGAAAAGAAAAAAAGAAAAGAATAGATTTGAAAAAAGAACCAAATCTTAAGAAGCAGAAATGTTATTAAGTACGGTCTGACTCTTGCAAATAGTTCGTCACACTCTCTGAACTTTATTAATAGATTGTTTCTTTATTCTTTAGTCCTTTTCTTCATTTTCAAAGTTCCTCGACAGCTGCTATCTGTTGTGTCACGTGATGTATGACGTGTTACATGCATCTGTCTGTGACTTCAAACAGGCGAGAGAGAGAATGAACTGAGTGAGTGGGTCGGGGAAAGTTGAGGAATGACGGAGTGGTTGAAAGAAAATTGAACGTGTAATTCTCATAGATTTTATTTTTATTATCATTTGTTCATATTTTTTTAAAATTTTAATTCTCTTAAAAATGAAGAATAATTAAATAAATATAGAAAGAAACATCAATAACATTTTTGGCAAAATATAAATATATCCACCGTCCAACTGTTACCCAGTGCGGATCCTGTCTTTAAATCTAAATAAAACAAACTTATTATATCATATTTATATAGTATACTCCATTTCTTATTTTTCTTTCAGCTGTACTGTTTCTCGGTGACATTTGATGTCATTTAACCATTTCTCTATCGACTTGTCGTCTGATCTTGTTGCAACAATGCTATATTATGAAGATAAAATAATATAAAAGATTTTTCTTGGGATAAATTGGAAATGTAAAAGATGTAATATAGCCCAGAAGAATAGAAATATAATGGATCGAATTTTAATTTTAAACAGCAAACTAAAGCAGACTTGATAACTTTTAGAATTAAATTTCTTAGAATATCATATAAGCATAAATGAACGCTGATCATAAAAAAAAAAGAAAAAGACATTTAAGCTAAAACGGTTCTTTTACCAGTTCGGCCACGGAGCCAAATAAAGGAAATTTAAAAGAATTTACAAGAAAATATATTATTTAAATTAAAAAACAGAAACATAAAGTACTTTCACTCGTTTATACATACATATATATATATATATATATATATATATATATATATATATATATTAAAAAGAAGAGAGAAACTGCAAACGGTTTTGGTTGAAATGTGGACTTTTTTAAAAATATTATTTAAAAAAAAATCCACATTACAACCAAAAACGTTTGCTGTTTCTCTCTTCTTTTTGATATACACACTTTTCTCTCGTTGGAACTACTGTTATAGTAGTCTTCCATTCATAAATATATTAGGTTGGTGCAAAAATAATGTCGTTTTCTCACATATGTTACTATGTGAGAAAACGACATTATTTTTGCACCAACCTAATATATATATATATATATATATATATATATATATATATATATATATATATATATATATATATATATTTATATATATGTGGTGCGATGGATCCTCTAACTTTTCTGGATGTTGTCCTTGTTTAAGTTGGTGAATGCTGCAATAATCCTTACTTTCAGTTTATCCTTGGTGTTACAAGGAGTTTTGTTGGTCTCTCGCTCAACTGCGCCCCACACATAATAATCAAGGGGGTTGCAGTCTTGGGTTTTTGGTGGTCAGATGTAAGGGTTGATGTGGTCGCAGAAATTGTCTGACAGTCATGACTGGGTTCTCCTGCTTCTGTGGCATGGTAAAGAGTCTTGTTGCCAGACATAGTCTTGCAAAATCCACCCTTTAATCCGTAAAGGCACTTGATGAAGGCCACTGTGTTGAGCCTGAGGCCCTCACCAACAAATTCGGGAGTTTTTTTCTTATCAGAACGATCAGCGTGTGTTTTCTGGGCGGTCGTACCTTCGTAATCCCCATTAGACTCATCCAACTCTTTTCGCGTCCTCTGCACTTTCCTCAGATTGACACTCAAACACTCTGAAATGTTTGTATTGTAGCTTCCGATGCGAATACCAAGCAGTACAGCATGCCGTTTTCAAAATCCCGCGGAGTGAATTGCAATATGGTACTCTTTTTTTCACAGACGGTTCCCAACTGACCCTACTATACTGTGCAGTCGACAAAATCAATAACAAACAACTCGCATGCGCTAAAGTAATAAGATAAAATGGCGACAATTTACCAATCCTACCCTGTACATATGGATGTGGGTATATGTGTGCGTACGATGAAAGATAGAAAAGTCCTTAGAGAGTCAATAACAGAATTATAATTAGAAATTTTTATTGTTTACTCTTAATGCTTGATCTATGCGATGGAGAAATGTTGGACCAAGTGCACTGACAAGGAAAAGGTTCATGTTGATAAATATTTACCATGGGCAAATGTCATTTTCAACTTTGAGCTTTGGCTGTATTGACGAATTTAACTATATATATATATATATATATATATATATATATATATATATATATATATATATATATATATATGATAAAATAAAAGAACAAATAGGAAACGTATATCAATCTCACATGTTTCACATATATTAAAGCTTCGTCAGAGATTGTGTGAAAACAGACAAAACAGTTATTCTGTCGGATTCCGATCCATATTTGATCTGCATTTGATCTTTAACTCATATATATATATATATATATATATATATATATATATATATATATATATATATATGTATATGTGTGTGTGTGTGTGTGTGTGTGTGTATATAGAAATCAGCGCTGCATTGTTACTGGCAGTTTCACGGCTTAGACGATCAAGTCATGATTTGTATGTCTACTTTGTTTATATCTATATACGCTCTATCCATGATATTAAGCACTTTTCTTTATAAGTGTACCAACATATGAACAATAATTACACACACACACACACACACACACACACACACACACACACACACACACACACACATATATATATATATATATATATATATATATATATATATATATATATATATAGTGATACCCCACCTTAAGTCGTTTCGAGTTAAGTCATTTTCGAAGATACAGCGGTTTTTCTTAAATATGATATTGAAAAATAAAACTCGCCTTATGCCATTTTACGCGAGTTTATGCCGGTTCGAAAAATCGAAATACTAAAATAACAATAAACACATATAAAATCATATTTAAATAAATTTAAAAACAATATAATGTATACCATATATATATATATATATATATATATATATATATATATATATATATGTATATATATATATATATATATATATATATATATGTATGTATGTATGATAAAATCATCAAAAACAAAAAATTCACATAATAGTGTATGTTCAGTAGATATTCTTATTTCAAATTTCTGCCGACACGTGACACTCGTGCGTTGTTTTCCGCTCCAACACCGATTTTGAATTCAGACTTGTTTATATCTGTGCTCTGCCGTTGACGTTCTTTTAATTACATTTCAATTGTTATTTAGAATACATTTTTCTCCATGGCTTCGAAGAGAAGTCCCAGTGCAAGTGCTAATGCTAAGCGTAAGGCTGTATCGCTGGAACAAGATGGAAAGGAACTATTTTATTCAAAATACTGTACGTACACATCATAAATACTGTAACACACAATGAAGCGTGCTTACTTGCGCTTTATCAAAGTTGCGGGACTGTGGATATAGTAATGGAGCTAAAGTATGCAGAGTGAAGCCGCTTGGCACTGACTGACCTTGAACTCTGTTGGGTATACACATTAAGTTATAAGCTCTCACTCACTTCCGTTGCTTATAGCAATGCCTGGAAGGAAAGTGTGTACTGCATCGTCGTCTCACCACACTACAGAGGTTCCATCAGTGACCATGGCGTGTACAGCAGTTTTGGGACAAGGAGAACATTTCCCAAGCCCAATCACCACCATATTCCCCAGATCTCGATCCCTGCAACATTTCCTCGTCAAAGATCAAATCCCACTTGAAGGGAAGACGATTTCAAGATGTCCAAGAGAACGCGGCGAGGCAGCTGCTCGGTATCTCCAAAAATGAGATCCAGGAACGCATCTTTCAATGGAAACGACGCTGGGTAAAGTGTGTGGCTTCAGAAGGGGACTTCTTTGAAGATTAATTGTCGAATTGATATTTGTTGCACTTTTCTTTTCATAGAACCAATCCCAATACTATTTTTATCATCCCTCGTATAAATATAAAGTAAATTAATGATGCCTCCTGAAGAGTGGATGGACAGGTCCGCCTAGAAAACTCTGGAGTCGGGATGCTGAAAGTAACATCAATCAGCTAAATGACAATATTTTACTCACATTAATCCTATATATATATATATATATATATATATATATAATTTATGCGGAAATTATAACATAAATATGTTATAAAATCACTACAAAAATACCCATTTTGTTTCAACACTTCTAGTGTCTCATTCAACACCATCACTTGATAAGACACCAGAAGTGTTGAAATAAAATGGCTATTTTTGTAGTGATTTTATAACATATTTATGTTATAATTTTCGAATAAATTATATTTGCTCAACTCTGTATTGAGCACTCTTTTAAGAATAGTATTTTTTGGTTATTGGAATTTATTCCGTATACACCAATTCTATACTTGGGTATACACACACACACACACACACACACACACACACACACACACACACACACACACACAGACATATATATATATATATATATATATATATATATATATATATATATATATAAGGATTGATTGATGAGTGTGCGAATAAATATACATAATTGTAAAGACGGCACGAGTCTAAGCGTACTTTGTTGGCATTTTTTGTGAGAGTGATCACAAGACTGGGCGTCAAAATGTGGCCTACCTGATCTCCTATGCTCCGTATCTGAAGACGAAAAGCCAGGCAAGATTCAGTAAAACATGTTCAGTTTGATTAAATAGATTTTACATATTCTCGTGTAGGGGTGGCCAAACTTGCTTAATTTAAGAGCCACATACGATAATATTCGAATGTTTTAGAGCCGCAAGACATGAAATTAGGATTTAAATAAATATAAAGCTTGGAATTTTTCTCATTTACCTTTAATATTGACAGTGATGAAAAAAGGATTTCAGCCAATATATTCTCACGAGACGCATATTAAAGGTCAGAGTTGCATGTGGCTCACGAGCCGCGGTTTGGCCATTCCTGCAACTAGTGAATGCGTTTATATTAATACATATACCGATTTACCAGCATAAAATGCCTAAGGATTGGCTCAATAATGTTACTTAAAAATAACCCTGCGTATTACACATAGGCATACATACTTACCTACCTACTTACCTACATACATACATATCTACTTATCTCCAGATTATAAATATAAATATATAAATATTTATATATGAAAATATAATGATGGTTGGTTACTTATTTTCGATTACGCACATTTGATAGGCTAGCTAGTTAATGCCTGTTGCAGACACCCACTCAGGCACATTTGTGTTTCTCCTTCACCCACAGAATGAAACTGTGTTTTATACTGCAACTATATTGTGCGTATCTTTGTTAGGGTTTCTGGGAGAACGCGCGCAATTTTGATTAATCATCAGCTGAACAGGTCCAGTACGCTCAAACCATCGGTCATGATGACTTGTTACTTTGTGCTATCACAACAATCGACGACTTCTGAACAGTTCGGTCTAACTGTTTTCACTCACTAAACAATTTTCAGGCAATTACCAACGTCACCGAACGCCGGATTCATCACTTCATGACGTTACCTCCCTGACAAATCAAACATGACGAGTTTCGAAGCAGCATTTCATAATCAGAACGTGAACATTCTAAACAACCTGTCATGCACCTATAAAGCTTTTTTGAAAATCACAATATTTTTGTTGCTTCTGCAATTTTCGTTGCGGCTTGCTAAGGAATAGTATTTTTTAAAACTCTTTACATTGGAAATGGAGCGGTATATGCAAACTTTACAAACAGATATACGTTAAAATGAAAAGGAATAAATAATAAAAAAAATGAAATAAATAAAAACAACAAATAGAATCGTAAATAAGTAAAGGGGAAAGGGAAGGTAAAGAGAAAACATCAACCAATAGTCCGAATATAAGTAGTTTAAATAAGCACGAACTAATAGATAAAAAAAAGGATCGTCTTGGGTTGAGCTACATATAAGATCCAGCGGACGTTAATGATCTCAGTATAAAACAAACCAAGACAGGAGGATTTCTTTGTTAACAAAGAAAAAAATACTGAGCTGTTACGTGACATCTGTCCTTATTTATGGCAGCGAATGCTGGACGATTTCGTCATAGACGAAGGAAAGACTCGAGGCGACGGAGATGTGGTTCTTGTTATGGTGACCTACCTACATGGGAATGAACTCTTCCTCCTTCATAAATACCAACTTGCGAGACTTCCTATGAGACAGTCGAGACGCAGGTTGGTATTTATGAAGGAGGAAGAGTTCATTCTCATGTAGGCAGGTCACCATAACAGTTCTCCAGAAGGATGCTAAGGATATCATGAACCGAGCGTGTAAGCAACGATGAGGTCTTAGGTTGTAAAACAAAGAGGAGGCTTATACTTAACATCAAGAAGAGGCAGCTGAAGTTTCTGGGACACATAATGAGGAAGGAGTGCCTGGAGAATCTGATACTCACGGGTCGAATAGAGGGAAAGAGAAAGGGAAAACAACGTATTAAATAACCTAGCAGGCTTAAGCAAGTGGATGACAGAACGTGGTCTCGGGGAGGTAGCGGAGGGAAGGAATTTGTTGAGAGCTGCAAGGGATAGAGGGAGGTGGAGAGCTATGATCGCCTACATCCTGAAAAGACATGTCACATAAAAAGAAAAGAGTTCTTTGATAGTAACATCTGATAAAGATTTTTTATTGTTTTTTCCTGTTTTTTCCTAAGGAATACTTACGGGTGAAAAGAATTTGATCAGATAATAAAGACTACAATGCAATTACACCCTTGGTCAACATCTTAAGACCAGATACAAAAGGGTTAAAAATATATAAAATACTGTTACTTTAATCAAAATATATTTGCGAAACATTTACATTTAATTAGAAAATGTAGTTTATCAACAAACAAGTGAACATTTTAAGCTTTTAGTTGATTAATTTAAACAAACATTGAAAAAGGGTTTTTTTGGTTGGTCATAAAGATAAGACCATGTAAATAAAAATAGCAAATACAGAAGAAATAAGTCACAATGACAATTTAATTCTCAGTATATCCTCCATTTTTGCGAAAAACTTCGAAAATTCGCTTTGGCATACTCATTAGTAACTTCTGCATGAGAGTACTTGGGATGCTAGCCCAGGATGCATAAACTGCAGCACAAAGAGCATCCATAGTTTCAAATTGCGATTCATGTTTATAAACATCCTTTGCCATCCATCCCCAAATATTCTCGATTGGGTTTCGATCTGGAGAGCGTGTATAAGCTCATTTATTAACCGCTTTCGTAACAGAATCTAAACGCTAAAAATAATCAAATAATGTATAAAGAAAAGCTTTCTCAAACATGAGAAATAGTCTTTTAGTCGACAAAAGAAAAAAAAAAACACGAATACCTAAGGTATTTGATTTTAATTTTAATGTAAACAAATTTTCTCATTTCATCGAAAAAGAACCCCTAAATGTTGAGCTAGAGATTACCTAATTAATAGCACATTCAGCGAACCGCCACTTAGTGTGAGACGACAACCATCCAATTTACTATCACTGCTCCCATTTTCCAAACTGAAACGGCCAAATGTTCTTCGATGCACTTATACATAATCTACAATTTGAAATATGTATTGTCAACAATACAACTTACATTCCTCCATTTGGAGAAGTTAAAATACATCGTCCCACCTTACCTGTGACAGCCTGAATATAGTGTACCTAATTGTTTGCAATGTCTGTGACCGAGGTAATTATGTTGGTGAGGCTGGCTTTGGATTTCGTTCCCGATTCAACAATTATAAAAAGACAATTACAAACAACTCTACTATAGCACAACATTTCAACTTATCCAAACTTAGTATAGACAAAGTTAGATGCGTCCTTCTGGCCTCTTCCTTTAATTCGCAGAACAGCTGTAGAAAAGCTTAAAGCAATTTCATTATCAAAATTAATACCCACAATTTAATATTAAATAAAAACTTAGGAATTTTCCATGATTATACTTTCACAAAGATATAACTAAAACCTATTCTGATTTTTAGTCAATGGTTTTTATTATTAGTATTAATAGCTGAACAAGCCCTGACTGCGTTTGTATAGGTGCTTATATATTCATCTATGTGCCTATTTTAAGACATATTCTCTGGCCATGTATATGAATCCATACTGATGTTTATTTATTGTAGGGAATGTTCTCTTTCTACTTTTCTCTTTTTCATTAATACAGGGTGGCTGAAAGACTGAAGGATATAAAACAAAAATAACTTTGATAAACAGATGTTTTTTTAGTTTTTTTTCATTTTATTTTGATGGAAACATTTTTGAATCTAGTTCTTTCAAACCAGGCGATTAGGTTCCGATTCATGTTATCGCTAGGAAATACTCTGACATTAAAATGTTTCCGTTTTTTTTTCTCTGAGCTTGGATAATTGACCCTTTATTGGAATAGAAAACTCAATGACTTTTACTCGTTGCTAGACATCATACATAGCCATTTTAATCTCCAAGTTATACGCCATAACCTGCCAAAAATAAATAAATAAAAAAGATTGAAAACGAACAAGTTATGACTTTTTCAAATCTTATTTTTTCAGTGGTCACCCTGTACGAAAACTATTCTGATAGTCATTACTATCATTGTATTCATTTTGATCACCCTGTAGTCGCAATTAAAATCTTCCCAACTACAAAAAATATGATGGCAGCTATTATTATTATTATTATTATTATTATTATTATTATTATTATTATTATTTAATAGTCTTTATTTTATATTCTTGCATTTTCTCGTATATATACTCCTATTAAGACACTAATAAGACAAACTAATAAAGAATTCTCAGCCTGACACCTCACCTGGCTAGAGTAAGAAACGAAATAAGAAAAAAATGGGGAAGACACAATAAAAATCTTTTTCAGGTGCCGTGACAAAAGGATTTGGGATTCTCGCTTTCTGTTGTCATTAACGTCTGCTGGATTTGAAATTTATCCCAGTTCAAAGAAAAACTATTCAATAACAAGCACCAAAGAAATCCACGGTTATAGCCGAAAATTATGTAATTTCGAAAACCTTTAACGTGCTTCCATACGTCATATAAATAAGATAGATACAAAATATACAAAGAATATCTTGATCATCATATTTGATATAGATATAAGCTGGGGTGGCACACTTCCGAAAATCTGACCAGTTTAAGATCAAGTTTGAGTGAGCTGGAGTATCACTTCTACCCGGGCCAATAAGTTTTCAGCATACATTCATATAACACACACACACGCACACGCACACGCACACACGCACACACAGAGAATCTTTATATATATATATATATATATATATATATGTTAAAGGTAACTGCAGTATTATCCATTGTCTTATAAGGAAACATTCGGTATTCATTGACACACACACACACACACACACACACACACACACACACACACACACACACACACAGAAAGCCTTAATATATATCTATGTTAATGGGAATAACAATATTATCCATTTCGTTATAAGGAAACATTCGGCATTCATTGACAAACACACACCCGCACACGTACATACCGACACACACGCGCGTGTGTGTGTGCGCGCGCACACACACACACACACACACACATATATATATATATATATATATAAGAAATCTGTTAAAAGTAAAAATAAAATTCATCATTGATAAAGGCTAAAAGTATAGCTGAAAGTGCTCAGACATACAAAATGTTTAGAAAATTGATACATAATTTACGCCCAGAAAAGAAGAAAATCATAAGAACACATGAAAAATTAAATAGAAAAACTTAAGCTCAGTAACTTGTTAGTCGTTTATAACGAACAATTCCTCATGAAAATAGCTTTCTCAAGTTCACTGAAACTTATTAACTGCAATTAGTTCCTTACTCATTGGGTGCTCTGGAATTGTAACCTTGAGTCAAACTACTTCAACTATATTGTCACTGTTGAGTGACCTTTGAGTGCGTTTACTCCATTCCATCGGTTTCTTAGCACAACACATTAATTGTGTCATTTAACGTAATTAACAAACATAGCTGCTAATAGGTCATAGGCATTGCTTCAATAATCTACTTGCTTATGGAAGTTGATTTTATTTACTTCAGTCCTCTTACAAAATACTCCAATCTCATGATGAACAAATTACATTGGTGAGAGGTTATAGGATATATGACTGATCTAATCTGATTTGAAAGCGTGCTCTCTACACACAAGACCCTAATCTCGACATAGGCCAATTGTAAATAATAGTGTTTAAAAAAATAATGGCAAAGAAATGCTAGAACACAAGACCGGCAGAGGAGTAACAAAGAGGCAGTTCAGTTGAAGGGTGGAGTCACACGACTGTGCATGAGTCTTTAACAAATACTCATTTAATTGTCCGCATGGCCGTGGATGGAAACTGAGACCAGATCTGATCTCAGAATCGGAACAGGAGAACATAAAACCATCAACAAGAAGACGATCGGGGCGTGGGTCAACTTGTTATTTCTGTTTCGCTCAATAATCACTGATTTTAGCTCGTGAAACTTAGCTAAATTTACATTCCGCATCGAACACTACGTTTGTGAGAGAGGGAGTAAACGCGGTGTATTTGGCGTGGGAGTCACGTGAAGGGTTGAAGTGGGAGAAGTAAATTGCGAAGGAAACACGAGAGATAACTATACTTGTGTATCTACAGCTAACACAGCTACTACTACTATAGCAAAGATGAAGATCATGTTAATAATAATAATAATAATAATGATGATGATAATAATAATAATATATGAAAGACAATAGGACAAGGCACAGAAAGAGAAAAAGAAGTTAGTGAAAACGAAAGAAAAAAGCGAAGAGATGTTCAAATCTATTTTTGCTTCATTGACGAGAAGTCAAAAGGATTATGGAAGTGTTTAGAATTTATTTGTTTTTTACGGTTTATCTACCTTATGTTGTTTATTGAAAAGTCGAAATTGGATTATAAAAATAATTCGTTTTTGCGAGTGAATATTGCATTAACAATTAATTGTTTTTTCCTTGGATTGGGTAAGTTGAAACACTTGCTATGATTTAACCCATATCTCGGGAGAGGAGATGGATTTATAAATTTTACAAGGGTATGCTCGCGTAAGTGAATGTAAATAACCCGAATGGAATTCGAACACGGTTTTCCGATTTTTCATTTTGAACCGCTGTGTTAGGCATTACACTAGCCGCACATCTACGAAGTGATTAGAAAATGAACACATGAATAATAATGTAATTTTATGTCAATGAGAAAAGACGTGATTGTAAAAAAAAAAAGAATGATTGTAAGAAATTGAGAGAAAAAAAGAAGAAGAATAACTATGACGAAATAAAAGAAATAATAAAAGAAATAAAAGGAAAAATAAAGAAGCAAAAGAAGATGAAGACGAAGAAGAAGGCGAAGAAAACCAAGGTGAACAACAGCAAGAAGACGAAAAAGAACGTGAAGAAGAGAGCGAAAAAGAAGAAAGAATCGAAGAAGAAAGTGAAAATAGTAAAGAAACTTGAAAAGAACAAAAAACAAAAGAGAAGATGAAGGCGAAAAAGAAAGAGAAGAGGTGGAAGGTGAAAAAGAAGGAAAAAAGCGAAGACGACGAAAAAAAAGAAGGCGAACAACAAGAAGGCGAACAACAAGAAGAAAACGAAAAAAGAAAGAAAAGATGAAGGCGAAAAAGAAAGAGAAGAGGAGGAAAGCGAAAAAAAGAAAGCACAGAAAAAGAAGAAGAAGAAGAAGAAGAAGAAGAAGAAGAAGAAGAAGAAGAAGAAGAGGGATTTTAATCTTAACAGCCATGGTATAAAATTAGAGTTGCGTTGTTTTCTTAAATTTTGCATGCCCTTCTTATGCGTTCGGCTGCCCCACCAGTTCCTGCTGAAAGTATTGTATTCAGGCATGATGCCGCTAATTTTATTTCCTTCTTTTTACATTGCACGATAATATATATATGTATATATATATATATATATATATATATATATATATATATATATATATATGTATATATATATATATATATATATATATATATATATATATATATATATATATATATATATATATATATATGCGGGATTTACGGCTAAAGATTTACGGGGACGATAATGCGTCTCTGCTAGTTTCTTAGGACAGTCGGCGCCAGACGTGGCGACAACACTGACATTCTTAAAACATGTTGAGAAAATGGTGCCAGATCAAGAAAGTACTCAAAAATGCGTATACACACACACACACACACACACACACACACAACACCACCACCACCACAACAACAACAACACGCAAACACACACACATGTATATATTATTATATTTTTAGCCATAACTGATAAAAGGAAAGGCATCAAGAATGAAATGTAAACATATACATTACCATTATCAGCTATATCCCTTCGTATACACTTACATACTCATTAACTGTCTATTGGAATATAACTGCGTACGCATTTATTAATGTATCTGTAGCATAACGGTTATCAGCACGGAATGTGGACTTGACAAAGCGAGTTCAAGTTGGGGCCTAGTTGTTTTGTGTTCACTTTCACAATAATACGATTAGGAAAAGCATGCATCCTTTATATCATTATTTCTTTCTTATATTCGACAACCGTAGATTAAACAGCAACGCAAACAAGGTTCTTTAGCCTTTGATAGGAGCCAAGTGTAAAAGGATTACTATATTTCCCCAGAAGTTATGGCGATTCACAATCAAAAAAGAAAAGAATTCTGTGGAGAGATCCATGATCGCCAGAGTCCGGAAGGGGGGCATGGCATTTTATATTATTTATAGTCAAAAGGTGTAGTCTTGAGAGGTACGCCATGGGGATTGGAGAGCCGAGTTCGAATTCTAGTCAAGTGCATTACATTCACTTACGTACTATACCCTTGGGAAAATTATGAATCCCTCTCTTATTCCTCCAGCCATCGGTAAATAGTAAGAAATACTAGATTCTGTAGCCTTGGTTGGCGACTAGTCTAGGAGATAGAAAAGATTGAATTCAAACCAGCCTTGAGAGGCTGCAGTACATGTGCTGTTTCTATGAGCCTAATTGGTTACAGGCTTCGTGATCATGATAAGGAGTAGACATTATATGAAAATACTGAGTTTTCTCAATACTTGTTGCCCCTAAAAGATTTTAATGCCATCTTGAAATGCTGTTTTGTTAAAGCTTATATTTAACTATCTGTCCGAATGCATCACATCTACGAACATATGCACATGTTTCAGTGTGTATGCAAATTTTAATAAATCTATGAAATATATGCAAAATGCTGAAATGTCACACTATATTATTACTTATGTGAAATATATAGACATACAAATTGGCTAAAGGATATGGCAAGCTTACATTGGTGTTGCAGCGGGTCTGGATAGATCGAGCTGCATCAGCGTTACAGAGGGATGCGATTTGATGCAGTGTTCGCTTTTGTTGAGCGGTTACCTTCCCTTATCAGGACCCATTAATGCATCACTTGAGGGCGCTCTGAGTTTTCACATATCGAGGTATTACTGGTATTTCAGATATTTCCTGCTAGATTCGCCTGAGAAAAACAAGGACAGGTGCCACATAGGAGATCATCTCATCATACTGGACCCAAAATTATTCTGGCGATTCAAACCCTACTATGACTACCACAGTTACACTGTATCTTTACCAATCCACCTAACATAAATTATTCGGTGAACTCCGTGTCTATAAATGGAGGAAGGCAAACACACAGCGTCTACTTCTGTCTAAGATTTTGACATTTCATTTTCTATATGTTGGTAAAAATTTGATATATTTACCAATCGAAGTGCATCGTTGATAAGGCGTTTATAGATATATTGTATATTTCCGTGTCCACATATCTATCTGCAGCAGGAATTTATTCAATAATTTTTTTAAAACATTTGAATTTTTCAGTTTACATATAAGTCGAATGTGCGACAACTGATACAAAAACTTAAAAATATAATAAAACATAAAATAGATAGACATTGTCGTCGACTTCATAAAGCATCACACACACACACACATATATATATATACAGCAAAAACTTTAGGACAACTACATGAAATGATTATATAATATTATTTTATTAAGAAGTAAAGATTGTTTAGCATTATGCTGTTATACGATCCGTCCTGTCTAGGTGCCGTGGAAAAGATACACCACCTTAAGCAGGTTGAAGCTGAAAAAGGGCATGCAAAACTATTGGGTCAATGAAAGATCTGATATGATAAAGTCGTGATAATATGCACATTTCGAAGTAGGAATTACTCCAGCTTATTAACACGAGTGTAAGGTGTCTTGGAAAGTCATTGCAATTGAACATTAATTAGATTTTTTACACTAAAATCATGGCTGAATTTTCTGCTGAAACGAAGATGATGGTTGTGACTTTAAAAAAGGTGGGGGGGCTGGTAATTTCCAGAAACCGTGTCCAAACCACCCAAAAGAAGTTTATTATTACTGGAAGTGTTTTAAGTGCACTGAAAACCGGAAAACCACAAAAGTTAGACAAAAGATGAAAGAAAGATTATGAGAGTCTCGGTAGGCAATCCAAAATTATCAGCCAGATAAGGGAGAAGTGAATGCAGTCTTAACAGTGATGCTTCAGTTGATACAATACGCAGAGTATTACGAAAAAAACAACTTGAACGGGCGTATATCAGCAAAAAAACAAACATAACATGGAATAGAAGATTGAAGTGGGCAAAAGAACATCAAGCATGGGATGCTGGAAAGTGGCACAAAATTCTTTTAGTGATGAAGGCAAAATAGAATTACATTCCAATGCAAGAGAAGATGTAACCCCCCCCCAAAAAAAAAACAAACAAAAAAAAAACAATGGAAGATACACAAGACAGTAAAATTTAATAGTGAATACGTAATGGTGTGCGGTTGAATCAAGAGTGGTAGAAGAAAATTGATAATAGCTGATGGAAACCTAAACAGCGAAAATCACACTAGTTTATTACAGTCTAATTCTCTGCCAGTAATTTTTCCAGTATGACGAGGCTCCTTGCCACGCATCACATGCAATAAAAAAGGTTTCTTCTGGATGAAGATGTTCAACTTTTGGAAGACTGGGCATCACTAAGCACTCAACTCAGTATCATCGAGTGGTGGAAACCGAAGAAATAACTGCTTCAACGGAAAACACGCAATCTCCAAGAGAGTTTGGGATTATCTGCCAAGAAGAATGGGAAAAAATTCCCAATGAGAAAATTTGAAACTTATTCCATTCAATGTTACATCAAACTGAGGAAATTATTCTAATCAAAGAAAGCAACACTGATTACTAACTCCATACTTTGATGTTTTGTATTTTCTGTAATAATAAAGATCACTTTAAAAAAAAAAAAAAAAATTAAGAGCGCTGAAAGGTGAAATTTTGGCTGGTGGCCAAGTATTTAGTGCATAGGTTTTATTCACTATAAGTATACATAAGATGTTATATCACCCACCATGTAGTATTAACAAAAACGCAGTATTTTGTTTTCTGGCAATCAAAGATAATAAAATATACAAGAGGAAGGCATGAAACTAAGCAAAATCAGTTTAGGGGTAAAATTAATAAAAGTAATTGATATACCAAAAGTTTTGTAAGAGAGCATCTCTTTCACTCTCTCTCTCTGTCTCTCTCTCTCTCTCTCTATATATATATATATATATATATATATATATATATAGTGTGTATATGTATATATATATATATATATATATATATATATATGTATCTATATATAGTATATGCATGAAACTAATCAAACTCGATTTAGTGGTAAAATTAATAAAAGTAAATTATATACCAAGGTAACTCAAAAGTTTTGTATGACAGCATCTATCTCTCTCTCTCTCTCTCCACACACACACACAGATATATATATATATATATATTTATGTATATATATATATATTTATGTATATATATATATATATATATATATATATATATATATATATATATCGTATGTATGTATATGTTCAGTGATTAAAATATTAATTTCGCGAAGTTGGACAAAACTTTTCCGTGAACGTTCGTAAAACAAATTTTAATAGATAACACCAAAGAAAGACTCAGCTTTCTAGGAGCCACTTTAATGCAAAACAAAGCAATCACAGTTAAAAAACATATCTTACTCTATAGGAGATCGTATACTGAAGTGTGTATAAAAAACACTCGTATAAAAGCTCAATACACGACTTTCCGTTTGACCGTTGTAGATGATGTCACTTTAATTGACCTAATTCCAACAATCTAAAAACTTCTGCGTTAGTCAAATACATCTTGCTTAACATAATGATAACTAACAGTTCTTAACAATGGCTGTGTCAGTTGAAAGCACTCAGCTTATTAATAATCTTAATAGCGATATAAATCAACTTAGTCGGAAATTGTAAAGACAACGCCAGAGGTTTAGACTGATTTTGTCGGTATTACTTAATAAATCTTGTTTATATATATATATATATATATATATAAACATCGAGCGAGCGGTGACAGTATGTATAATGTTTGAACGCAATCTTCAGCGATTTACATACTCTCTATCCTTGATATTGATCACTTTTACCCATGAAACTATATTTTATATATGTGTGTGTTTGTGTTACTCATTTCACTCCAAGCAAGGCAATAAAGCCACAAAGGCGCAAGGGATTACTGAGTGCGATAGAATCTGAGAAAAAGAAAACATTAATAAGGAAAGAGAACATTAAAAGAACAGGAATTATGTAAACAGAAGATATTGATTGACATTGCATCGATTGACATTGCATATATAAATTATATATATATATATATATATATATATATATATATATATATATATATATATATAAATGTTATATATATGTGTGTGTGTGTGTGAATTAATCATCTCATTCAAACGGTTGTAAATCACAAACTCCTATTATTTACTAATGGTTCTATCTAGTTTATTCTCATAAATGGACGCATATATAATCAAGCAAAAATACAATACATAGATACGTATTTGTGCTTGAGTGTATGTGTCGAGGAGAGCAAGACAGCGGGGAGAATTTTTTATTACTTTCACTCAAATAAGCACATTTTTATAAAACAATGGTTAATTCTGACACAATGAAGAGGCGCCCAAGCGAATGCAAAAGCGACGACGATGGCTGCAGGAACAAGAAAGCAAATATAATAACGGGACAATAGAAAATAGAGCAGAACAATAAGAAGAATGGTATGACATCAAAACAAACGCTTTTTTTTTTCTTCAGGAAAAAAAAAAAAAATCACAGAGATAAGACGCTAATGACTAAATACAATATGTCGATTTTGAATTGACAAAATCACACCGGAAACATTGTCTACTACATTGCATTGTTGATTTCTTTTTGTAAAAATAATTTTGATATTCATTAAATTCGCGCACTAATATGAGAGACTTGTTTGGTATCTTAGTTTCTATTTGGTGAACAATTCGTGAATATTTTATTGAAACTGATTTTCTGGTCGCTGAATCTATTTGCTTATTTCCCTAAGACATGAAAGAATTTTGTCGTGAAATGAAGGGTTCAGTGGGATAGAAAGGAAAAACGTTAACTTCTTTATCGGTTAGGATAACTGAAGAAACAGACTAGAAGCTGGACAATGAAAAGACATTGTTAGGAAATAAAATAATTAAGATAAAACTGAATAATATACTCCCGAATTTTTACAATTGAAATATGAAATACTAAAAACATAATTAGTTAACAAAAGTTAAAATAAAAACATTCAAAAATATTTTAACTACACAATTCATCTATCTTACATATGCCCGTAATCTACAATTCTTACGTTCTTAAAACAGCCCCGTTCAGTAACACTCTACCTTGAGTGACTCTTGGGCTTTCTACTGAATGAAGAATACCGTATTTCTCATATAACATTTCTCATATAGTATTTCCCTGTCTGCACTTTCTAATTTTCTTTCTTTTGTTTCTATTTATCTGCTTAGTGGCTGAAGTAGTTTAGTATTTACCGTTTAGCGGTTGGGTCTGAAATCCGGGTAAATGGTAAATGTTAATTTTCAGGGTAGGCTCCTTCAACATATAATATTGATCCAATTCTATTCTTTTTTTTTTTTTTTTTTACTTCACTTCTATATTGTCTATTTGACCTTGTGAGAGGAGCTTTGAATTTGCTGACCGTAGCGGAGTAAGATTCCTCTTTTTTGGCTTTCGTATCAATCGGCACCATATCTAACTTTGTCTATGATAAAAATATAGTTTTAAGGTATGCTATATTTATGGGTTAAAGTGCTCAATATCAGGGCTAGTGCGTATGTAAATGGTTCTCACCAGTCGAGATGCAATTGAAATGCATCGAAACGAGTTGCATCTTTGTAGTGAGTAAACTATTTTTGTCTAAATGATAAAATTATAATAAATAATTATTTTTCTACTATCGGTATCGAGCCCTCTTTTGAATTAATACTGTGAACGTTAGAATTTATATATTATTTATGTTCTCATTGCATTGTATATATATATATATATATATATATATATATATATATATATATATATATATATATATATATATATATAGTGTAAAGAGAAAAAAGCTTCATCAAAAAAGCGAATTAACAAGAATTAACTGTTTTTAAGGGTGAAATAAATTTAGTTTAAATTTTAAGAAATTTACCGAATAAATAATGTTCAATAACTAAGGGCACTTGACGACACATCTGAATAAATTACTCCCTCTCTTTATATATATATATATATATATATATATATATATATATATATATATATATATATCCTTGTGCAGGTATGCAGAAAATAGAGAAGAACACGTTGGGTGCATAATCCGGGGTTCCTTAGTATTTTTGTTTTTATTTTTAAGAAGACAGTGCTCCATACAGAAGTAGAGCTTATATTATAATAATATTTTTTGTTTAAAAATATGATTCCTTCGCTACATAAGAGTTCTCATGTTTCAAAAACGAGAGCCGAAATCATCCAAATAATTAATAAAATTAAGTTGGATTGTGGTGTTTAGTCCCGTTTCATCTTCAAGCGAAATTTTAGGAATAAGCTATTTGGATGATTTCGGCTCTCGTTTTTGAAACATGAGAACTCTTATGTAGCGAAGGAATCATATTTTTAAACAAAAAATATTATTATTATATATATATATATATATATATATATATATATATAAATAATAAAAAATCCGTAAGCAGTAAGGATAATCCATGTCGGACTTTTTAATATAAACTATTAGAAAGATAGATTCATCAAGAGAGCTCAATGTATTTATATACAGAGCAATATGATATACATCAAGTATTAGGTTGGTGCAAAAATAATGACGGTTTTTGACGTATTTTTTAACGTCAAAAACCGTCATTATTTTTGCACCAACCTAATAGAAAAAAAGTACTTTATTTCCTTTTCTCTTGTAATTTAATTTTTAAATAATTTTAATAAATTGTCTGGATAAATTTAAACCATCTTGTAAATATATATATGTAAAAATTTCAGATGGAATATACTTGTAAAAGGACAATATGAATGAAGGCAAAAGGGATCGAATTATCGACTCGTTTCGTCCTCTGAGGAACATTATCATATATATCATAAATTTCCATACATTTGCCTTGATATCAGAGGACGAAACTCGTTTACTAATATAAGTTTTCTTTTTCTCTTTGTGTATTCATACATACATACATACATACATACACACACACACACATATATATATATACATACATATATGTGTGTGTGTGTGTGTGTTTAATATAAATTAATAGTACCAATCAAATTAAGTAAAAATTAATAAAATTTAACGTATTTCAAAACGAGCAGAATTTTTTTAAAGGAGGTACTCAGTAAATGACTAAAATACCATTAGTTAATAAATTGATAATTGTTCAGTCGACTTATCATCGATTCCTTTTGACTCTCATGAATAGTGTGTCCGCGAAAGTTGTAAGTCTATCCAAAGATAAGTCGATTGAACTTCTATTTATTTATTGACTATATATGCATAAATCTCTCTCTCTCTCTCTCTATATATATATATATATATATATATATATAATGATGCTACGTATTGACATACATGAAAATTTAAGATGTGTAATAATTATTGAATCAAAAATAATAAATTGTAATATTTATCGGAGGTCAATTTTGATTTATCACTCGTCAGGACTCTCGCTTCTATCTATCTTTATATATATATATATATATATATATATATATATATATATATATATATATATATTTATATATACATATATATATATATATATATATATACATATATATATATATATATATATATACATATATATATATATATATATATATATATATATATATATATATATATATATATATATATAGAGAGAGAGAGAGAGAGAGAGAGAGAGATGGACAAAAACGTGAAAGGGATATATATATATATATATATATATATATATATATATTTTGGAGTGTGCGCGTTTTCATCGAAAATTTGTACTAAGATAATATTAAAAATTGTAACGAATTAAAATATATCACGGTAAAAGTGAATAGTTGAAGAGAAAACCAAGAAACGTTAAGTGTTACTTGATGCTCCTTAGTTCGACCTACATTCTTTCTCTCTTTACGCTTGGCGCCATTTTTATTCTTGTGCCTTACCATCGCGTTTTGTTCAGCCTTTTAATATTCTGTGTCGCCTGTTTGTTCGGTCTCCGCTTGGCCGAGCCTCGTGTTCGATTCGCACTTGACTTTCCCCCTGATGAAAAGCACAACAAATCAAATGAAGAGGCTTTGCTATTCTCAGCAGATACTTAGGTCTGTATCTAAGTTTCAAACAACAGTGACATCTAAGAAGTGAGCGAAAGAGAGAGAGAGAGAGTGAGAGAGAGAGAGAGAGAGAGAACGAGAGAAGGAGAAGGAGTGAAGAATTGAGAGAAAAAGAATATGTAAGTAATAGAAATATGAAAATTAAAGGGGTTTAATTGAGGTAAAGAAGAATAGGTTGAGGGATAGAGAGAGGCAGAGAGTAAAACAAAGAGAGAAAGAGAGAGTAGAGAGAGAAGAGAGAGAAAAGAAGAGATAGAAATTTAATGGACAGAGTAAAATATAAGGAAGAAAAGAGAAATGACTTTAAACGCTGTTAAAAATTAAAAGAAGCGGCAATCGAAGAGAAAACGTATTATAAAGGGAAAACGTAGAGAGCGAGAGAGAGAGAGGGCGAGCGAGAGTAAGGAGAGAGAAGGAGAGAGAGAAGGAGAGAGAGGGGAGGGAAGAGAGCATTTAGCAAA
Source organism: Acanthosepion lycidas (assembly GCA_963932145.1). Taxonomy (NCBI): domain Eukaryota; kingdom Metazoa; phylum Mollusca; class Cephalopoda; order Sepiida; family Sepiidae; genus Acanthosepion; species Acanthosepion lycidas. Next base: position 60,794,482 of record OZ010572.1, on the reverse strand, counting down.
TATGAGGGGGAAATTGATAAAGATCAAAGTAAAGCGGTTGAGACAGAAATGTATATGGTAAAAGAAGAAATGATTCTCTGCTGGTCATACACTGAATGTGACTTTGCATGCGTGCACGGTAACACATATGGGTATGTCTGTGTTGTACGTGAGTGGCTTACATACGCTTATGGCATTTAATGTATATACAGACACATAGACATACACACGATTTGACTGAGCTTGAATTAAAACATTAGAATAATACGTTTCTTTCCTATTCAGTTCGAACAACTCCTACCTGAGCTAAGCAACAAGTACCTAAAAAGAAGAAAAAAAAAGTTACTTAAGTTTAAAATTCACTTAATAAAACGAAAAATCTCTCTTGAAGCTTTTAGTTTTATTTCCAAGCTTCTTTTTTTATGTGCCGTGTCCTTTCAGGATGTAAGCGATCATACCTCTCCACTTTCCCCTATCCCTTGTGGCTCTCAATAAATTTCATGCCTCTGCCAACTCTCCATTACAACGTTCTACCATCCACTTGCTTAAGCTCGCGTTGCTTTCCCTTGTCTCTTTTTCCCTCTATTTGACCTGTGAGTATCAGATTCTCCAGGCCCTCCTTTCTCATTACGTGTCCCAGAAATTTCATCTGCCTCTTCCTTATGTTAAGTATAAGCTTTCTTCTTGTTTACATTCTCTCTAAGACTTCATCGTTGCTCACATGTTCGCTCCATGATATCCTTAGCATCCTCCTTTAGAACCACATCTCCGCTACCTCGAGTCTCTTCTTCATCCTTCGCTGGCGTATGGGAGGACAGATGTCACGTAGCAGCTCAGTATTCTTTTATTTGTCACCACAGAAACCCTCCTGTCTCGCACTATTCTGCCCAGTTTTAGGAATGCATCCTTGGCCATCCCAATCCGTTTTCGGATCTCAGCGTCGCACTTGCTGTCCTCTGTCAAAACATCTCCCAGATACTTAGACTTCCGCACATTTAGTGTCCCGACCTAGAAATCGAGTTTAATACTTTGGTGTATTTCAAATCGGATTTTAAATTATTGGAAACCTTATTTCCCTTTATCAGTAAAATCTATAACGTTTTCCTAATTCGCATATCTATCAACACAACATGATTCACTTTATTAAAAAAAAAAAAAAAAAAAAAAAATCAAAAATAGAATATTCTTTTCTGAAACATTTTTTGAGGAAAATTAACTGTTATCAAATTTAATTACTCTGAATTGAAATAATATCTCACTTAATTTTAGTTTAAAATATCACAGAAAATTATTTTTAAGGAGTGAGTATTTTTGATGTAAAGAGTGATTTATTGACAATATGATGTTTATGAAATTTAATGAAAGAGAGAAAAGGAATTAATTGACAAATACAAGGTCAGCGCCTATTTTTATATATTTTTAAAATCTGAAAAAATGTAAAATATTTTAAACATTCTAATATTTTACTGACTGACGAAGTTACTTGTTAAGAAAATATTAGAAAATTACCAAAAATGTTTAAATTCATTATAAGTACCTCTCTTATTTTCTGATATGTCGTATATGGACAATAGATATTTACAAAAATCAACACGTTTATACACACAAACGCGCGTGTGCGCACACACACACACAAACGCGCGCGTGATCACACACACACACACACAAACAAAAACACAAAAAAATCGAAATTCTTAATAAAAAAACTAGGGATCATTGAACCGGAGTGATTTTTTACATTCATAATCAGTAAGCGCAATTATAATTTAATAGCAATATCACTTAGCCACAACAAATTAATTCAAAACTTTAAAAGATTAAAAAATTTATAAACTATTCTAATTAAAATTTTTAAAAATGGAAACAATTCTTGTGAAACATTATCATTTTCCAAAAAACATTTTTTTTAAGATAATAGTTTCCATAATATATTTTATTCATAAAACTAATTAAAAGCTGTTCTAATTAAATAATGTCTTAGTTTTATTGCATTTTTTATTTTATCATTCATTATGATTTAAATTATCATTTTATCATTCAGTATGATTTAAATTCTCCGAGGACTAGTCCTTATAACAAATATCAATATAAATGTAAAAATTAATTTCTAGAAATTTCATAAAATAAAGGCGAGGCGAGTAGCAAATGTAAAATAACTTTTAGACAGATTTTCTAAAACATAGTTTAAAAAATAATTTAATTAATTTCAGAATAAGCCCTGAAAATTTCATTAAAATCCGATAATTATCCGATTTTTGAAAAAATTTACAAATCAATGTGTTTTTCATCATGTATCATTTTACACAACGCATATAAGCTTGGTATAAGTTCTAAAACATAGTGCAATCACGGATCGAACTCACGATGTAGTTGATCTAGCAAGACAGGCTGGCTAAGCATTAAACCAATTGTGCAACATGCATATATAAATATATATATATATATATATATATATATATATATATATATATATATATATATATATATATATATATATATATATATATATATATATATATATATATATATATATATATATATCTGATTGGATAAATTATAGACATTATGTCTGCTAATTTTGAGTTATATCCGTTCATACTCACGAATAACCTTCGTGTATTGATGTTAAAGGATGAGAGAAATGTGCTATAGCTGTTTAAATTTCTTTTATTTTTATTTCAAAGTTACTTTCGATCTTTTTTCCAAGCTCATCTTCAGGGGTGCAAGTGGTACAAAACTATATGTTGTTCATGTCGTACAATGCACATCTTTATATAAATACTTATACTAATGAACAACACAGTTTTGTACCACTTGCACCACTGAAGATGATCTTGGATAAAAGGTCGAAAGTACTTGGGAAATTAAAATAAAATAAATTTAAACAGCTATAGCAGAATTCTCTCATCCTTTAACACAATACACGGAAGTATGTTAGTGATTATGAAAAGATTTTATTAAAAATTAGAAGATACAATATCTGTACTTTACTCAATAAGACATGTCTAAAGAGAATTTGCTGCCAAAACACACACACACACACACACACACACACATATATATATATATATATATATATATATATACAAATATAGATAACTATACTCGTTTCGAAAAACCCTCGAATTTTTGATTTGCCAATAATCAAATCAATCTCGAGGGAAAAAAGGTTTTAAAAAAAGAAAGAGTTACAAACATGGAAGTCTGACGAAAAAAATCGCACAGATGCAGGTTTGAAGCCCAAAGAAAAACCCCGATACGAGTAAACAACTAACTAACAAAAGAGTAGAGCAAAATACAATACAACCGTAGAGCAAACATAGATACACCTAGTGAGCCAGACAAACCTACCTAGGTTTCACCTAAGCGGTTCGTCAGGGAAAGTCGGTTTATATATATATATATAAGCCGACTTTGTATATATATATATATATATATATATATATATATATATAAAGTCGGCTTATATATATATATATATATATAAAGTCAGGCTTATATATATATATATATATATGTATATATATATATATATATATATATATATATATATATATAGAGAGAGAGAGAGAGAGAGAGAGAGAGCGAGAGAGAGGATACCTACTATGGCACTACTTGCCATGGGAACTAATTTGTTTGTTTTGTGGATTTCATAGGTGTTACACGAAGCTTGGTGGTAAATAGATCTCATTCTCTCTCTTAGACACACACATATCTATATCTATATGTATATATATATATATATATGAACAAATGAAGTCGGAGAAGGAAAAATCAGGGAATACTTGCCCAGTAATCTCATCTGACAGACTTTCCTCGTCACTGCCTCTGGCCGTTTCCGAGTGTTTACGGGAAAAGCTTTGGTCTGTGATCACTTATGACTTTGTTGCACGCCAAATCTACTCTCCAGCACGTGTCTGCAATTATGGGGAGCGATGCTTTTGAGAGGGCGCAAGTAATTCGTGGTTGGATTCACACGTTGTCAATTCTGGAGTAGCGTTACCAAGTGTTCGGGGCATTACGATCAATTATACTGACAGAAGTCCACACGCCCACACCCGCACTAATAAACGTGCACACAAAACGCAGAACTACATATATTAGCGCTCATTTATATTGAAGTGTGCACGCATATGCAATGATTTATATCAATATATATATATATATATATATATATATATATATATGGGGTGTATTTGGATAGCAATTTTTAGTGTGGTTAAAGGCAAACGAAAATTATTAGTTTAAGTTTTTTTTATTTAATTTAATTTTTCTACGGTTCCGACTATTTTTCTTGGTTTTAGTTAAAATTTGAAAAAAAAAAAAATTATTGAAAAACTACATCATAAACTTAGATGTAAAACATAATTCTTGAAAAAAAAAGAAATGTCACTTACCGACGTGTGAAGATACAACATTTAAAAACGGCACGCGCGCGTACACACAGACGCGCGAGCGCACGCACCCCTCCACACACAAAATATTTGGTTGGTGCAAAAATAATGTCGTTTTCTCACATAGTAACATATGTGATACAACGGATACCTATAAAGAGAACTCTATCAAAAATTTCTTTGATAATGCCTTGCGAAAGCCGAAAACGCTCAGAAAACATTGGACAATTTGTGTTTAAATTCTTGTCGGAAGCCACAAAAAATTAAACAAAGAACTTCCGTAGTCCTTCAAGCAAACTTGCAAGATATATATATATATATATATATATATATATATATATATATTGTAATACTTCATTAATAAATGATTGATTTAAGGCTATGCTACCATTGTGTCCGGAAAACATCCTTGCTTTTGTGTTGCCTTTTTGCAACGCCATTACAATATACACGCTCTCTAATGTCGCTATCGAACAATTTTCATATAATCACAATTAAGTATTAAGTCTTCTAATATATATATATATATATATATATATATATATATATATATATATATATATATAAAGGTATGATACTAACATAAACAAAGTGAAAAGAGAATAAAATTCCGGTGTTCATTCATTCGTACAGAATCAGGAAAGGTCAAACAAAAAAAAAAAAAACATCGGCTGCAGCCTTTAATACAAAATACGACGCATCATCATGGGTTACTAAAGCTATCGTTGCAGATCCTTACGACTGACTAATATATATATATATATATATATATATATATATATATATATATATATATATATATATATATATATCTGCAGGGCGAATCATAAGTTGTGACCAGATTCTGAGAAGTGATATTGTTAATATTTGTCTTGCAAATTATTAATTTTCTTACATTATTCTTTTTAGTTTTCCCCGGAAAGATTGTAGATCGGATGCTCTGGTTCGATTGAGTGGCTTGCACACTCAACAGACATTTCACCACCAGATTTCTTTGTTCATCGTGAAAAGTCTTGTAACTTTCAGGAATTGAAGGGACAAATCACTGCAAAAATTGATACTGAAATCCTTGAGCGCATGTGCTACTCTCTACTCACCTGCCGAATAACAGAAATCTAGTGCTATCTTTACTCATTTTCGCTCCCTCCCTCTCTCTCTCTCGATATATATATATATATATATATATATATATATATATATATATATAAGTTGAATTTTGAAGTCAACACCCAGTAGCGACAGTCTGTTTCATGCTTAAACGCAATCGTCACGCCTGGTTGTTGACCTCAATGTCCACTTTTATATTTATGTACGCTCTTTCCCTGATATTTAGCACTTTAACCAATAAATATAGCATAACTTAAAACTATATTTTATCATATATATATATATATATATATATATATATATATATATATATACACTGGCGAAAATAAGTCTAAGACTAATGGTTAAAGTTTTATTCATTTCAGGATATGTTTCTAACGAACGACCAAGTGAAGATCTTGTGAGATTTCAACATCCAAACAAACGGCGTTCTTGAGGCCACCAAAGCAGGACATCGCGTTGACAAAGGAACAAGTAACTGCCTTCACGTTGACGTGGTTATTAAATTGACAAAATCATGAAATACACCGATTGAAGTGCGGCCCTGCGGTCTATATATTGAGAATATCAGAATAATGCCTAATACACCATCGCTTCAGAAGTCTCTATTGCTAGGCACTGCAAATATTCTGCGAAAGGTGATCTCTATTTGACGCCATTCGCCTTGATGAAGAGCATCCATAATTGAAGATCTCCAGTTGAAAACGAAAACTGCGAATGATAAAACTGAAAAACTGTGTTGGCCCCAAATGCAGATTTTGATATAAATATTCAGAAACAACTGGTTATCTTGTATCAGGTTGCAGTGTTAACAGCCGCTGAATATATAACACGGCATGATAGAGCGGGCCAATATCTGCACTGGAAAATGTGTAACTTTTATGGGAAAGAAACTGCAAGAAACTGGTATGAACATCACCTAACCCTGATTACAGAGATAGGGCCTGTAACAATTTTATGGGACTTTACAATACACACAGACAGAACAATCAAAGCTAATAGTTGGAGCCCTTGGATTGGTTGGAAAAGTTTCTGATAGATTCCTTGAAGGAATTCCTGGTAGCCCATGGCTGAAAGAAATACAAATAATTGTACTCACAAGTACAGCTCACATATCTACGTAAAATGTGTGTGATTTTAGTTTATTTATTTTTTTGAAAAATGATCAGTGGACAATTTCATGAAGCCATTTCTGATCTTAGATCTCTGGTTGCACTCGAAGGGAAATATGTATACAACAGAAATAAAAGGAAATACTACTACTACTACTAATAATAATAATATTAATAACGATAATAAATATATTGTTTCTAATTTATGCTACCTGCTCTCCGGCTTTCGATACGGAGAGATAAAATTTAATATTTTATCAGTTCTCGCAGTTTTTATGAGACGATTTGATTATAGTGCTGAGGAGATGTGGATAGAACTAGACACATTTCTTGGAATAACTGATTCAAAGTGTGCCACGAAGTCTCCAAACAATCCTACTCGGGTCTAATTAAGAATTTTCCTTCACCTAAACTGGCTGTCACTCAAAGCTAGTGAGCCCAACGTATCATGTTATTTAACCCATAGCTGGGAGAAAATAATTATTCATTTATTAAGGGCATTTACGAAAAGTGAACGTAACAGTATCGACCGAAATTTGAACTCACATAATTGATTTGACTAATTCAATATTTTATGATATAATGGAATATGCATATACCTGTGTTCCCACTCACTAGAATATGATTGGCTGGTGTCCGTCATAAATACCGACGGACGTGTAGGAACGACAGGGTCAAAAAGCCTTAGTCTGAGAGCTAAGTCTATAACGACGCCCATTGGACTACGCCATTGATCTACACTTCTTACCTGCGACTACGACTCGTACCAGTCGATTACTGCTACCACATTCTACTTGGTTATAGTAGCCAAAACCACTTAGCTACTTCGTTCAAATATACCCCTTTCCGGGACATATCATTTTATTAAATGTATTATCTCTTTTTTGCATCTCGCTTGTTTTTAATCTTATTTTCTACCCTAATATCCATGATATTTCTCCTGCACAACAAAAAATATGTTCTAGTCATTAATTTGAAGAATCGTCTTTTGTGCTAGACGCTGTCTTTAATCTTTCCCTTCTTCGCCATTCATAAGATAGCGGCTCGGAATTTGAAATCGTATAGCCGAGTTTGAATTTCAGCTAAGTTCATTACATTTACTTTTTTTTTTAGTCATTTCAGCCAAAGTAGGCCTGTAATGCCGCTAGTAGGCAGGTTACAGGGATTGAAAGTGAAAGAGAAAGTTGAGAATACGGTGGATTGAAGAAAGGACAAACGCTGAACGACATGATATTCTCAGCATCCTTCTGCAGAACAACATATCCGTGGGTTCAAAGTCTCGTCTACATCTGTGAGTGAGTAAACTGTCCAGATGTCATTCATTTTGAAGACAACAGTTTGCTTGGGGATTATGGGGAAGACGTAGAAAAAAAGAATTTTTGGTCCGAAATTCAACTCAAGAGATTACCTGCATAGATTTGACAGATTAGAGAGCTGACACAGTTTACAGAAATGCATCTTCAATCATCGCGTGCAACGATGACAAGAAAAGATATCTGCTGAACCGACACTAGAGAAGAGAATTTCAACCGTATTCGATCAACAACGGAGATAGAGTAATGAAGTAATAAAGAAACCCGCGAAAATGTACGGCTAGTATACGCGTGTACACGCGCGTACACTTACGTTCAAGGAGATGATGAATGTATTCATATAAAGAATTAGACATACAAAGATTTACAGATGAAATAAATACGTTTGCGTTTCTGTGTATGCGACTAATTGCGGAATAAAGTAAAAAGTTATTATTATTGATATGTAACACGTTTCAAATCAGAAAGACAAACATGGCACAGTATATTACAAAATATAACTGGCGCTATAAAAGTGTTCGTGAATTTTGAGTATGGAAAAATGACTTATACTAATACTTATATTTCATAATATACCACGAAGTATCTCTTTCTTTCTCCCTATATATTTTTTTATTATACGTTATTTATATAGATACAAACATTTAAGTAAATGCTCTGTTTATAATAAACAGTATTAACAACATTTACCGGCCTGAACGTCCGAGAAATTTAATAGAAAATATGGGCCCTCCGACAGGAATCGAACCTGTAACCTACACGGAACAGTCATATAGATAGCTTGACGTGCTATGCCAGTTTAGCTACAAAAGAGCACCTTGTCGGCGAGGTCGATTTTAATGCTTTTAAACTACAAACTTCCCATGATTTTCCTCGAACGTCCATATCTGCTCGAAGCGTATCTTAACGTAAACAAATGACGTCACACACTACGAAAGGGACGAATTCCGACAACTATTTTATTGTTATACGTTATTTATATAGACACATATATTTAAGTAAATGCTCGCTAAATAATAAACAGTATTAACAACAGGCTATATGTAGGATACAGGTTCGATTCCTGTCGGAGGACGCATATTTTCTATGAAATTTCTCGGACGTTCAGGCCGGTAAATGATGTTAATACTGTTTATTATGAACAGAACATTTATTTAAATATTTGTGTCTATATAAATAACGTATAACAATAAAATATATTAAAATAGTTGTCGGACTTAGTCCATTTCGTAGTGTGTGACGTCGTATAGGCACCTGTGTATAACGCGAGATAAAGTTACTTCTCTGTCTGGTCAAATTCAGTCATTTTGTGGTGAGAGTGGAATGATTTCTCCAAGGCGCAGGATTGGGAAATGGTGTATGGAAGCTGTGTGCTGCCCAGGTAAATTAACACTCCACTCCTCTCAGCCATAACGACAAGATCCAAAGGATTACAGGGCATTACATCTGGGGTTTGGCTACATGAATTGACAAAATCGTTCGAATATGCAGAACATTAGAACAGTTTTTATACACTTTATGTCCTGAAAAGAAAACATGTATAACAACACAAGTCAGTTGTCTTTAATGAAACATATATATTATACTTATATATATTATATTAACAACGAACTATTTTCAATTACAAGATTGTACATGGATTAAACGAAAATTACTTACAATATAATACATACTACTTATACTAGTGTACCAGTGACGTCAAAATTGAATGCATCAGGGAATTAGTTATAAGTAGTATGTATTATATTGTAGGTAATTTTCGTTTAATCCATGTACAATCTTGTAATTGAAAATAGTGCGTTGAACAGTGTACAATTTATAAAGCCCTCAGGGAAGATATCCGTATTTTATCCTCATAAATGTTACATATCTACAGTTTTTTTTTTTTTTTTTTTTTTTACTGCAAAAGTTCCCAAACCAGAATAACGTAAAGCTGTCCGTCCTTCGACTTGGGTTTTTGTTAAATGTCAAAATTCTGAGTGTTGAGATTCGATATAATTTAGTTCTTACTGTGAAGTGTGTCGTCCTAGGGAGCGGTTCTCTTTGTAGTTCACCGCACCCCCCCCCCTCACCAACTCGTGCGAAGAGAGAGGGAAAGAAGGGGGTCACTTTGTAGTTAGCTTTTTGCGTGTGGACGTGAATGGGGTCTTTTGCACACTACCCCTCAATTGTTACACACACAAAACAGACACATACACACACGCACACACACACATATAGATACGCCCTATTTTATTATGTTGGTTCACGACGTCAGTAGTGGATGTTGATGCTTTGGTACTAGAGTTTCAACAACATTTTCTTTGTCTCATTACAGATAGCAGACTGGTAAATTGGCGTCTGACATGAACGTGTCATTGAATAAATAAATTGAAACCATTGACATTGAATAGATTTCAGCAATGACGACAGAGATGTATGCAACAAGCCACGCTGTGGGTGGCCTGCGCAACTGTTAACCAACGAAATGAAGAATGCATCGAAAATGCAGAATCAGTTGTGGTGAGTATGTTGAAAATATTTTTTTCCAGATGGAGACGTTCTCTATCTAAAGGTGTTATCTGTATATTTTTGAGTTTCCGTGGAAATGAATACGCTATTATTTTTCGGTGCGATCCTCGTGTATTTCTGTCTATGTCCGTCCATCTATCTATCTATCTATCTACCTATCTATCTATCTATCTATCTATCTATCTATCTATCTATCTATCTATCTATCTATCTATCATCACAAATAAAATCTTCACTTTTCTGTCCTTACTCGGATAGTGTAATTTGTTACTGTCAAGTATAAATTTACTACCACGTTTCTTGATGAGTGACTGCAATCTCCGATAAAGAACATTTAATTTTATTTGTTGCAATGAATTCTCTATCACTTGATATTGCCACTTTAATTACAAAGACGTCTTGTCTTAAAAGGCGTTATCTTCCAGAAATACCCTAGTTGACTTGACGAAACTGAATTTTATATATATTCGAAAGGAAAACACTGGAACACAAGATTAGTGGAAGGACTGTTTAAATACGTGAGTTAATGCTCGCGAATATTGAAGTTAATTCGACACAATTGCGTCTTCTTTGTGGCCAGCTCGCGACTCTTCTCTCAGTCACTGGAAGAGTCAATGTTCAACAATTTAGTGTAGCGAAGGTCAGTCGTCTTTTAAATAGCAGCAACCTTTCTACTTAGAAAAACTGTGGTCAAGTTTTGTAAAAATGTAAAAGTTTCTAACCGTTAATATCTGTAAATAAAATAAATATCTGAACAAAAAATAAATGGGAAAATAAATGAAAGTTATGATAAGAAAAATAAATAATGTATCTAAAAAACAAAAGAACAAATATAATTCAAATTATAGTTTGTATTATTATTATTTAGGTGTTAAGGAAATGTAGAATTAAAATAAAACAATGTAATTACATTTTATTAAGGTCTTTAACCAATACCTAATTTAATATAATATTCTTTATGGATTAGCCAGAAAAAAAAATACTTTTGTGATATCATAGCTGATATTATAATTCTTTTAGAAATGTATTATAAATAAATTTAACCATTTTGTCCTTCTTAATTCAAAAGAATGGTTTGTATATTGTATATGGACGAATAAAGAATTTAAAATATTCGCGATGCTTTATAGTTCTTGCGTTTATAGACATGTTTTGAAACTTCGTTGTGTTTCAACAATATAAACTTGAACACATTTACTACATGGGATTATCTCTCTCTCTCCCCCTCCCTCCCTCTCTCTCTCTCGCTCTCTCTCTCTCTCTCTCTATATATATATATATATAGGTATATGTATGTATGTATGTATATATATATATATATATATATATATATATATGTATATGTATGCATATATATTTATGTATACACACACACGCACATATATACATATATATACATACATATATACATACATACATACATATATATATATATATATATATATATATATAATTATTCTTATTTTCTGACCTATTAATAATGCCTTTCATGGTAGTAGATACAGTTAAATCTTTTTTAGTTAGAATGTCTTTGATTATATGCGCAGTTATTTAAGTAGATGGATTTATTATTAAAGATAGATATATAGAAATTATAGGAACAATTATTAAAGATTATTATTCATGTGTATTTTATTATTACGTCTACAATTCCTGCATGAAATAAATACAGTATTACAGTGACTTGAATGTGCTTTCAGCGTATTTAAGTACTTCGTCTAGATAGTGGGTGCTACATATTTTAAATGTTGTGGGATAAAAACCTATAATTACAGTAGTTTCAGTTTTATTGTCAAAGATGTAAAATTGGATGTAATAGAATAATGTGAGTAAAAATGATGTAGGTATCATGATGTGAGTAAAATGTATGTATTTATATATGTATACCAATGCTGTTAGGCTATTGACACATATGCGCATATATTAATCGACACGCACATTTTAAATAGTATAATATTGCACGTAACATATGCACGTGTATATCAATATATATATATATATAAGAATGTATAAACATATATATATATATATATATATATATATATATATATATATATATATATATATATATATATATGTGTGTGTGTGTGTGTGTATGCATAAGATATGTAGATATAAATATATTGTTTATATATATAAAATGAACATTTTCATGCTGGACACAATCGTCAGGCCGACGATTGCGTCTAGCATGAAACAGCCTGTCGCTTCCGAGTGTTGACTTCAATGTTCACTTTTATATTTATATTTATATTTACATACGCTCTCTGATATTGAGCACTTTATCCCATAAATATAGCACACCTTAAAACTATATTTCCTCATATATATATATATATATATATATATATATATATATATATATATATATATATATATATATATATAGTTAGAGTACGATGCTGTTTTTTTATCTCCCAGCACGTAAAATATGTAGTAGCCTCCATTATCTAGACGAAGTACTTAAATACACTGCAATACCCTATTTACTTTATACTAACCGTAAAAAGGAAAACTCTTAATATATGCAGGAATTGTAAACGTAAAAATAAAATACACCTCAATGATAAACTTGAAAAATTCTGCTAAACGTTCTATATATCTATCTTTACCAACAAATCCGTCTATTCAAATAACTGCAGATAAAATCAAAAACCTTGTAATTAAAAAAGATATATCTACTATCATAAAAGACATGATTAATGTCAAAAATAAGAATAATAAATATGACTCAAGTACTGTTTAGTCTCCGTCTCTCTCTCTCTCTCTCTCTCTCTCTCTCTCTCTCTATATATATATATATATATATATATATATATATATATATATATATATAAAGAGAGACAGAGAGAGAAAGATGTAAGAAGGAAAAGAAAAAAACAAATATATATCCCATGTATAATCCCATGGAAGGGCTGCGTCTGTTACAAAAAATAAATAATGGCGGAAAGCAGAAGGGAATAATGAGCGAATCACAGATTTCATTGGGTGTTTATATATCACGTGACTGTTTGGGAGGCGGAGGTGGAAGCAGATGATTAAATTTATCAAGCGAAGAACCTAGTTTGCTGATACTGATCCGTCGGTCACCGTCAGTTTTAAATAACTCCATCTGTGGACTTCATCGCGCGCCTGCCACGTTAGGTAATCAAGCCAAAGGCAAACTCTTCGTTTCTTCATTTCAAAGTATCCTCTTTCAGCTCTAGATCAACTTTCCCGCCCTTTTCGTGGTGTTGTGTCTTTCTTCCGGTTTGTTCAGGGAGGCTGAGCACGGGCGTTCAGGGAATCGTCTCTACTCGTAGTAGTAGATAACTCATACAAAGAAATCTCTAAATTAATGATACACATTGGTGCACAGAAACGATATAAAATACCTGTACTTGTGTGTGTGTGTGTGTGTGTATGCGTGTGTGTATGTGTGCGTGCGTTTGCGGGTGCTTGTGTGCATGTGTGCATGTGTGCATGTGTGCTTGTGTGTATATCTATATAACTTAATGGAAGATTCGTTCAGTCTGTTCAGACACTTCGATATTTTTATAAGTTCCTCACTAACATAGTGTATATTCATGTATACATACATAGGTTTGGTTAAGTGCATTGGCAATGAAGAAGATATTGATATTGATACACACACTTATATATATATATATATATATATATATATATATATATATATATATATATATATATATATAATAATAATAATAATACTTGAAACGCTATTATACTGGACGCCCGTATTTGAAAGAGATACCCCATTTTTTATTTTAAACTTTATGTATTACATCTATCAGCCTACACATTCGAAAAATCTTAATTAAAAAATGTGCTCTTCGGCAGGTATCGATCCAGTGTGGTTTATCACGAAGAACGTCACAGTTAAACACGGTTCTGTTTTCTCCTTTTAAGTAAAGAATCCGCCGCCTTATAAGTTTTATTGGAAACCTGTTTAAGACTACAACTCTGAATATATAAAAGTTCTTAGAATGTGTGCGTGTGCGCATTTGTTTTTGTGTGTGTATGTGTATGTGTATATCTGTGTATGTGAGAGAGTGAGATAGATAGATAGATAGATAGCAATAGAGAGGGACAGACAGACAGACAGACAGAAATGAAAACCCGACCCACTACTTAATGTTGACAAATCCTTTTTTTCCCGGATGGCTTCTTAGTTAAACCTGTCCAGCACCCTATATATACTATATATATATATATATATATATATATATATATATATATATATATATATATATACACACACACACACACACACACACACACATATATATATATATATATATATATATATATATATATATATATATGTATAAGTGGACATTGAGGTCAACACCATGGGCCAACAGCCTGTTTCATGCTGCTACGGATAATAACCGCTGCAAAAAGTTTAAAAAGAAAAGATAAAAATAAAACAACCCTCAGTTTAGAAGACGCCCAGATTTACTAATCCATAGTGAATGGATCAAATACACGAATTCCGAACAAAAACCAATAGTAACAAGCGACAAAACGCCAATATAAAAATTTACAAGACTCATCAATGTGGCTAGACATCCGATTTCCTCAAGCCACGATATATATATATATATATATATATATATATAAAAGTGAACATTTAAGTCAACACTCAGAGGTGACAGACACAATCGTCAGGCCGCGAGTGTTGGATTTTTTCTCGACTATTTATATATATGTCTGTTTTGCACTGTGGGTAATTCATTCCGGTGGTTATTTTGGCGGGAGTGGCTTGTTTATTTATTTGAGTTAATTTATTTTATTTGTTTTTTATTTTAATGTTTTATTTTATATTTCTATTTATTCTTTTCGGTTTTCGATGTTTTATTAACGTAGTAAAAAAATTTAGGGGATTTGCTTAGGTCGCTTATTCTATAGTTTGTTTTGGTCTGGGAAGACAATTAAAGCTACTTATTCGTCCAATTTTTAGATTGAGTGCCGTAGTCTATTTTGTTATTTTGGCGGGTCAGTTTTTAATTAATTTATTTATTTGGATTGGTTATTTTTACTTGTTTTTTGCTTATTTTGTTTATTTTTATTAGTTATAACGGTTACTTTAACGGGAGATGTTTGTTAATTTATTCATTTATTTATATATTTGGATTAATTTTTACTTGTTTTTTCTTATTTATTTACTTATTTTTTATTTTGTATATTTTATTTACTCTATTCGGTTTTCGATTTTTGTGTAACGTAGTATTTTTATCGTTATATAGCATTTATAGCTATTTTTTCTTCCAATTTTTTGGATTGATTCTTGTAGTCTATTCTAACTGTTATGTTTGCGGGATTGGTTTGGTAATTTGTTTATTATTATTTACTTTATTTATTTATTTATTGGGGTTGATTATTTTTACTTGTTTTTTATGTTTTTATTTTTATTTCTTCTATTTCGTTTAGTCTAACTGGAGTGTTTTGTTAATTTGTTTATTATTTGTTTGGGTTAATTTATTTTACGTATTTTTTATATTATTTTGTTTATTTTTATTTATTCATTTCAGTTTTCGATTTTTAAGTAACATAGTAAAAATTTGTTTTCATGTCTGCATTTTGAGATGAGCTCAGATCATTTATTTAGTAATTTATTTTGGTCTAGGAATGTAATAATAGCTATTTTTTCTTCCATGCAAACTTTGCAGGTTTTGGATTGATTGTTGTAGGCGTATGATCTTTTCCTTATTTTCCATGATATTTTTGGTGTGATTTGTGTTTTAATTTCCCAGATATACTTGGAAAGCATTGTGCCGTTCGCGTATATACTATTTGTGAAATATGTTTTGTGTGGATAGTTTCTTTGTTTCCAGGGTTCTTAAGTTACTTTCAGTTTCCTTATATATATATATATATATATATATATATATATATATATACACACACACACACACACACACACACACACACACACACACACACATATATATATATATATATATATATATATATATATATATATATATGAATGGAAGGAGTACTGGCTCCACCAAGAAGGATTTCCAAAAATTCAGCTAACCTGGTTCTCCATCTAAATTTCTCTGATGGGGAGTGTGGCTAATTACTAAGCGGGATTAAAAATAAGACCTCTCAAAGGGTAGATGGGACTAACGGTTATCGACCACACGGTGTGTAGTAACAGTATGTAGTAACATGCGCTGGGACGTTGAAATGTGGATTAGTGTCTAAATACACTGTAAGAATCACTGGGAAAGAGAGATGACTCGTCTTTGATAAGACATTTCTCAGACAGAAGGAAAAGTCTGATATAATAACTGCGACTTCATTTACATCCAAGGATATAGTCTAGTTCTTCATTTTGGACAAATGTAATCGAAGTTCAGAGAGTGGAACTGGTGTTACAAGCCAATTCTTCATTTATATAAATGGTTCAAACTCATATTTTCTTCTCTCGCACTTATCATCTTCTCGATTCTTGATTCTCTGCCACCTACGGGCTTCAAAAATTTAAATACAGCCTCAGTCGCCATCTTCATTCTTTTTGAAATCTGTTCCTTCATACAAAAAAGAACGCTTTCTTGGTTTCTTTTACTCTCGGTAAATTCTTGCACCTTAGTGGCTTTATCGCTGTGCTTGGAGTGAAATATTAAAAAACTAAAAAATAATAATAATGATAATAATAAACAAATATTTTAACGTTTTTAATGTGTTGCATAGTCCGACTGACCAAGGTGCCTAAAATGAAGGCAAACACTCTGTAAAGATTTACTGAAAACTCATCAAAATATTACTGTAACACCTAACGTTACCACATCAAAACGTGTCCAACGTTGCCGCATCAACACAAGAGATTATAAGTCTCTAGCAGGACTAAAAAAACCACATGCATTCTGTCCATGTTTGAGGGTCAATCAAGCGATAGCATTATTCGGAATCGAGGCGCAGTCATCATCTTCATTATATATATATATATATATATATATATATATATATATATATATATATATATATATATATGTGTGTGTGTGTGTGTGTACGTGCGTTTGTGTCTGAAAATAAAGGTAGGCATAAGTCTATTGAGACCCTAGTACTGGCCAGCATTTGCTTTCTTTCTTTTCAATCTTGACAACATAATCCGTCACATTATCATTGGTCGAGATTCTGTCTGACACATTCTGATTGATTTGACCCACCAGGTTCCCACTTCCCGCCGGGTAGTCCTTTCGTTTATTTTATTCTTTCGCTCGGGCGTTTTTCAGTCCTGACCGACATTGATTGAGCATTCTATGAAATGTAAGCGACTGTATATCTTGGAGAAAAAAAAATAGTCCGTTGACACGCAAGAATTTCAAATAAATGCACGACTGCCCTTCACCAGCCTCATTTGATGAGAGTAGCGATTATGTCGCCCACTTTTTGTCTTTCATATTATTGAATTATTTTTACTTGAGTTCGCTCGTTTTGATTTATTTATTCCTTTTTAGGTATGTGAGGGGATTTATAAAAATGATATTAAGCAGACGAAGGGCTGATAAGGCTTTAGACCAAACGGAGAAAATGGTACCATAAGCAAAAGAATACGATTATTATGAATAATAATAATAATAATAATAATAATAATAATAATAATAATAATAATAATTCGAAATTACCAAGTAAACACTGAAAAATTGTGGTAATCCGAAATGCGGATTCTGCCGGGATTATCCAGAAACAATTGGGTGTTTGCTATCGGTTGGCATGATATTAGCATCCACCGAAATCGACATGACAGAATGAATCAATATCTGCATAGGAAAAATATTCAACTTTTACGGGAAGGGAACTGAAGGAAATTCGTATGAACACTACCAAAACCCGGTTATAGACATAGGATCTGCAACAATTTTATGGCACTTTACAATACACACAGACAGAACAGTCAAATCAAATCGCCCAGACATCGTAATCAAAGACGAATATTCTTTCTTATTGTAACAGTTCCTGCAGACTGTAATCTATCTGTGGAGATCTGTCTATATGTCTGAGATGAGGTATTATGTACCCTATTTATCCACTCCTTGAGGACACATGGCACAGTGGATAAAAGGCGTTAGTTAGAACCAGTGACAGGACCCAAAGAGTGTGAGTTCAATACCTGGTTAAGACGGTGGAGAACTTGGAGAGAGGAATTAACAGGAGATAACTGATAACTGAAATCCATTAGACATGGCACGTGGAACTAGAACTGTCTACTCCAGCGAGCGAAAAAAAGCGTTCAGTTCGACATTCCAACCACCTGAAGAAGGCCGGAGCGTACAACGGCCGAAACGTTGTGATAAATATGGCAACAAAGATGAGGATGATAGTACGAACAATGTCAATAGGGTATCTGTGGAGATCTTTAAAAAAAAAACTATCAAAATACATTGATCTTGAAGTTGGAGTCTAAAAAATTTAGCAAATAATTACAGTTGAGGTTGGAGCTTTCAGTTTGATTTGATTGATAGACTCATTGAAGGTATTCTTGGCAGTACATGCCCTAAAGAAATACAAAGATTGTTCTCACACCTTACGAAGGACTTTATCTATGTAAAATGTGTGTGATTTTTGGTTGTTTTATTTTTATTGCTTTCCCAAAATTTTCCAGTGGAAAATGTCATGATCCCTTTTCTGACCTTGGGTCAAGTAATGTTTTACATTTTGCTATCGTCCTCGTATATTTTTGCCATCTATTAATACAAATTCATTAAGTAGGTTAATCACTGTTTCTTCCCGCCTTCAGTATATTCTTTGACTGTTATATTCTCCAAACCCTCTTTCCTCACTACTTATCCAAGAAAGTCCAACTCATTCTGATCGTAAGCACCAGTTTCATTGTCACTATTTTTTCTTAAGACATTTTTTTGTTAACATGTTCTCTCTATTGTATTCTTAACATATGTCTGTAGAAAAAACATCGCCGCTTCTTGCCTTTTTCTATCTGTAAGGAAAATGTCAAGCATTCCCTAACATATAAAAGATTAGAATTTACTTAGTAATTCAGTACTCTTATTTTAGAACAATAAAAGACAAACGCAAAGTTATATATATTTTAATTTACAGACAGCCATTTTTTTTCTAACAAGGTCAGATTAAACTCGTACAGGGCCTGTAGCATATTTTATAAAGAGGCTCTTAATTTAAAAAAAAATATCAAATTTTACTTAATTATTAAATTTACTTAATTTAAAAAATATTAAATCAAAAAATATCTACTAGAATGGTAATAAAATTATAAAATAATTATATTAACTATAATATTAATTTCTATTATTATTTAACTTCTATCAACGTCATAATCAAGTACAGAAAAATGGAAGTCTACTGATTCTAGAGAAATATTTGAGTAGATATAATGGTCCCGATATAATGTTACCTGAAATGATGAATAATTAAAGATGCAACTCCTACTATAGGT
Organism: Acanthosepion lycidas; assembly: GCA_963932145.1. NCBI lineage: Eukaryota > Metazoa > Mollusca > Cephalopoda > Sepiida > Sepiidae > Acanthosepion > Acanthosepion lycidas. The sequence continues at coordinate 60,774,642 of OZ010572.1, read as the reverse complement.
AAATATTAATATTGCCAGATCATAAGATACTGGTTTTATTAGACAGCATGGAAGTATCTGATGTAGAGCCCTCTAAAATACGAGGCCTGTAGCATTTATTACCTTTTGATGCTAGGTTAATCAGGCACTGCTGCCTAATTAAAATACAGTGGAACCTCGGAGATGTTCGTAAACGGAAACTATTTTTCCAATAGGAATCAATGTAGAGAAAAAGAGTCACAGTACAATAAAATTGGAAAAGAAATGCACGGCACAACACACGAATATATACCTCATGGCAGTCAACTCAGAAATGATTTTGTTCGGGTTAACTCGGTTCAGCAATGCTTTTTCCAGAACCGAATTTTTGTTCGAAAACCGAAGCATTTTCAACTAAATTTTCTGTTCGAAAACCAATTTGTTCGACCTGTGAGACGTTCGAGAACCGAGGTTCCTCTGTACAATTTTTAATGGCATATTAGGCGTATGCACTCTTCAGCAGGGAAGGTTCAGATAAATTGCAGTCTACAAGAGTCAAAATTAAATATTGGCACACAAAAGAGCTTCCTTCAGCTTTACTGAACGCGGTTTTGTTATAGTCAAGGCGCTTTCCGTTTCTTTTTACAATTCGTTTCATTTGCTGTCAGATACGGTACTTCTATAAAGATTTTACTCACGACTGTAAGCATAGCTACTTACAAGTGTCGATTGACACATTGAGAATGGGCTTAAATGAAGAGAGTGAGAGAGAGAGAGAGAGAGAGAGAGAGAGAGAGAGAGAAAAGTAGCAACAGGGTGAAGACAGTAGGGTTCCGTCAACGTGACGTCTTCCTACCGTTCACTTCTCAGAAACTTGTCATTGTTGTCGTTGGTTGGCCGAGAATGTGCGAGATCTTGATCAGCGTGTGACGCCGGCGAAAAAGAAACAAAAACTAAAACGAAAAACACACACACACGCACACACACGCACATACAGAAATAATAAAAAAAAAAAAAAATAACCGCAGCGCATTTGCTTATGTCGTCACCGAGCTCGCAGACACAACAATGCCGATAGGTGGCGCTGTCGATTTATTGTTGCAAACTGACACACAGCACCTCCTTCTCCACTTCGCGCTACCACCTGCCCGCGTTTCGAATATTCTTGCTTCACGTTGTATTCTCTCATGTTATGTCAACTCTAGTGAGCACCTTCCCTCGCGTTGCTATCAGTAATATCGCCCGATACACATCGCAAACATTTAGAGAAACAGCACAATGGAATGTAGGAGCTGAAATGATAGCTCTATGGATAGAAAGCTGGGATGAATACTAAAAAAGCTCAAACACTTCCATTCGGATTCTCGGAATCGATGGCTTTGACCCTTCGGCTCAGATTATAATTATCACACACACACACACACACACACACACACACACAAAACAAAACAAAATAAATAAAAACAAAACAACCCCCCCCCAAAAAAAACAACAAAAAACAACAAAAAAACAAAGTATAACTCATATGTCGCCTCCGTGAGTGTAGCGGAGCGGTCATCGGCACAGAATGTGGAATCGCCAAGCCAAGTTCAAATTCACTTTCACACAAATGCCCTTGTGTAAGATGTGAATCCATCTCTTGACCGTCCAGCAATCAGTTAAATAGCGGATTAGACTGAATTCTCTAGCAACCAGTTTAAGGGAAATAAAACTGATTTCTAAACCGTGGAGGGAGCAATGGGAAATACAGAACTGTTTTTCCAAAAATGCGTAGTAATTCACACGAAATAAAGAAAAAGATATCGTGTGATAATCGCCTACGTCCTGAACGAACATGTTATTAAAAATGTTTTATATCATCATCATAATCATCCTTCGACCTCCCATGATCGGAACTCCAATGGCAATCCCTTTCCACACTGTTTGGTTATGTTTTATAGAAACAACAGGTATTTAAAAAATGTTTACGCCTTAACGTAAAAAAGTATTAGGTTGGTGCAAAAATAATGACGTAATAATGTCGTTTTTGACGTTAAAAATTACGTCAAAAAACGACATTATTACGTCATTATTTTTGCACCAACCTAATAAAAAAATACGAGTAAAGTGCTCAATGCTCTAAAAAATTAAACTGAGAAATCTAAGATCTATCTCATATATATATATATATATATATATATATATATATATATATATATATATATATATATATATAAAAGCTAACGATATATATTTTTATATATCAAGAACAGTATTGGAGAAATTGTATTACAAAGTGTAAGAAGTTTAAGGCATTTCGTCCTTTAGGATTTCACCGGACTAAATTTGTTTTGCTGGTACGACTACACACGCGCACAGTAAAGTCGGGCTGGATATTTTAGGTTTTTTTTCTGATGAATTTATTTAGAGTTTTTTTTTCTTTCCATCACTTTTGTAAATAGGTATTCCACATTGTGATATCAGAAGTTCTGTCAGGAATTATGAAATGTTGTAAGAGCCAGGGCGCAAATTTACTGCAGATGACCTGGTGATTAAAGCGCTCTCAATGAAGTCCTGAAGGGCGAAACGCATCACAAGTAAACTTTTTAAACTTCGTCATATAATTTCCCTAATACACACACACACACACACACGCATATATATCTATATTAATAAAAGCAGTAAACCGTTTATGCAAACGCCTTTAGTTCTTTAAGAAAGTTTGAACATAAACGGTTTACCTCTTGGCACTTCTTTTATTAATATCGTCTTTGTAGATAAATTTATATCCGAAGACACACACACACACACACACACACACACACACACACACGCACAACCCCCCATATATATATATATATATATATATATATATATATATATATGCCCATTGCACATATATACGTTTATAAGGCTTGCTTTTGGCTAATGTCGTTACGTATTTCCCACTGGTGGCAATGGCCTTTGTTCTAGTTGAGGTAAAATGCCAAACTGAATAACTTTCAAAAACATGCTACCTGGATCTCTCCAATTACAAAACTTTTGGTTACTCTCATTGCCCATACCAAACCCGATTCGTCTCGTTCCGATTAGCTAAACTGAGTAAACATCTCCAGATATATGTATATCTGTCCCAGACATCGTGGTTATAGGATCAAGCTATAACTGATATGTGGAATATGTTTTCTCATCCAGTTATACTGGCTGTCAGAGAAAATGGTTTCCGGTCTATGAGAAATAGCGAGAGTGGTAAATAAGGTCTAGGTTGGTGCGTGGACAATATGCAAATGAATTCAGTCTCGCAGGTCACTATTAGTGCAAGAAATTCACTCATCATTGGGTACCCAACTTTTGTTGTATGACTAAATATCGATTAGACGGAGTCATTGTTAACTGAGGACTAATCTCTATCTATAAAAAGCAGGATGTGTGTGTGTGTGTGTGTGTGTGTGTGTGTGTGTGTGTGTGTGTGTGTGTGTGTAACGAATGCTCGGCCGGAATTTTCGACGGATTTGCACCAAAATTTACATTGACATGCTTCAAGTTATCAGGAAGGCCAAGACCGACTTTGCCTTTCCCAACTCCCATCGATAGTTGAAATAATCGTTTTTTTCATGCTTCTACGGCAGTTTTCATGTAGTTTTCGGCCATTTTCTACTGGTCAGAGTGAGAGCCTATAGCTGGCTGCCACGAATAGGTAGGAAGATTCTATTGGCCAGCGTGAGAGCCAACAGCTGACTGAAACGATTGTTATTAGGTTGGTACAAAAATAATGTCGTTTTTCTTTTGAAGTTGAACGTCAAAAAACAACACTATTTTTGCACCAACCTAATAACTAGCATGCTTGCATGCAAAAAAAATCGATAGCTGCATTCGTCACAAGTGGGAAAAATTTAAATCTGCATGGCACTTTACTCCAATTGGCTCATTCGCTTGTTAAAACTCAACGTTGAATTTGATCCTGCAGAACTGGGTTGGGTGTGAAAAAGTATTTGTTGTTAACATTCTTTTTTCATTCGGTTTTTCCAGTTACGAGTCCTTTTTTTAAAGCTGATCGTTTTGTGTTCATTTTGTTTAGTTCTTTTTTCGTAACAGATTTAATATTTAGTATAGAGCTTAGAAAAAATTCGCAGTGTGAGATAGGCAAGAAGTAAGGCATGTAGCAACATCAGCACGGCAAAGGGCACTCCTTTAAAGGCAAGGAAGGGCAAAAATATTTTAAGTCAGGTGATAGCGATTGCTGTATGAGTCGTACGATTTTTGAATCAAGCACGGGCAACGGCGGGCCATGCTGCTAGTGCCTTATATCGGTAGAACACGAGTCGAACTTTCCTGAGGAAATTTTGAAGATTTTACATAATAATTTATGACTAGAATATGAGTATCCCAGTGATCCCTGCCCCGAAAGTTTCGTTCTATGATTATAATGTTATTCATTCTGTTATGATTTATATCCAAAATGGACGAGTTGCTTAAATGATAACTGAGTTGCTTTGTTACAGAAATCCTACTTCATCGACATAAATTGTTTTAAGATCAACGAACAACTAGAGTTGAAAAATAATTAAATTAAAAAAAATAATTAAAATAAAAACATGCATTAGAAGTAGATAGGAATAACCCACAAATAAGAGTTTGATTTTCAATATATGCTACAGAAATTAAATATAGCGATTTTAAACAAATATTCTGTGTTCAAAATCAGGGTCAACAAAATACATACGTTGCGTCGCAAATAGCTTCAAGCAGACACATTAAATAGTATGGCCACGTCATAAGAGTCAACAGTCTTTCCAGAGCCGTTTTATAAGCTTCTAGCTCAGACAGAGGCAAAAAAAAAAAATAGGCTGACAACGTCACTAAGTGGACCTGAAGATCTTTCACAGAGACACTGATACTGGCACGTAACTGAGACATATAGAGGGAACTGGTTAGGTGCTCAGCGACACCATCCGGTCTTGGGACTGATGATGATGATGATGATGATGATGATGATGATGATGATCGAAAACAACGATAAAATAGAAAAACGTTTAGGCTTTTCTCAGTGCGTGACACTATTGGACAAAAATCATAAATTCTAATTGTCCCTTCATGTCGTCACACATCATGGTTCTTTAAAACTTACTTTTATTTATTGCAGTTTTTTTTGTTATTTGTTTCTTTATCCATTTGTTCAAACGTTTAAATCCAGTTCCATGCTGCTTTCCTTTGCTTTCTCTACGATGCGCCCTGTTATTGTTCAAGTCTCCAAGCCTTTTAATAGTCTCTTTCTATTTATTACCAACAGTTTCTTTGTAGTTCGCATTCTCTTTAAAACATCTTAATTTGTCACATGCTCTGTTCATTTTATTCTCATCATTCGCTGTTAGAATCACACATCGATCACTTCAAGTGTTTTCTTCACTTTGGAAGAAAATATCAAGGATTCACTGCCATACTGGAAGTCGTAAAATACATAGCAGTCCAGCATTTCTTCCTTAGCTACTAATATAATTTTCCCGTTCCTTAAAATCTTAAAATGTTTGTAATACGTCACCTCAAGAGAACTATTCAAAGAAATCTAGTTTCTCTAAATAATTAATTAAATAAAGGAATAAGAATCAGTGAAAAACTGGGTCAGTTCGTTTGAGATTTTCGAACGGCACAAATGAGAGATCAAATACGAGAGACAAACACTACAACTAAACACGGCTGTTAGATAAGACAAGACTAAAACAAGTAGCAAAAATAGGAAGAAGGCAGTCACCGCAAATTTCAAGAGACGATGTATTCAATATAGAGGGAAAATATATGACAAAGTAGAAAAAAGTTTTCATGTGACGAATTTCGTCCTTTAGGACTTTACTGGACTAAATTTATTATATTGGTGTGACTACACATGCGCACAAACGAGGAATGCTGGGAATTTTAAATGATTTTTTTTTAATATAATCTAGCCGATTTCATTTAGATTCTTTTTGTTTCCCTCACTTTCAATGCATTAGTTGCTCATTGTAACGAGTCTGAAAACAAATTCTACTCTGATAAAAGGAGAAAACAATTCACTATGACGAAAATGTTTAGAGCGTGCCTTCATAGCAAGTTCATCCACAGTAAATTTGCGCCCTGGCTCTTACAAAATTTTACGATTCCTCGCAGAAGTTCTATTTACCACAGTGTGGGATATCTAATAACAAAATGTCGCCTGATGAGGAAATATAAATAAACATTTTATATATTTTTTTCATATATATATATATATATATATATATATATATATATATATATATATATATATAACAAAATATAAAATTTGTTACTTAGCTGATTAATGTTATCTTCGGCATCCCGACTCCAGAGTTTCGTACACGGATCTTCCAACGATTACTCGCTCTACTTGTCAGTATACACACACACACACACACACATATATATATATGTGTGTGTGTGTGTGTGTGTGTTTGCATATTTGATTAAAAAGGACTCGACCGTAGTTTGTATCATCGAGTCAATGCAAACGATCTTTTCCTTGGTTGCATATTATGTGCTTCGCCAGGGTTATATATAGTTTGATTTCAGATTTTTACTTCTTTTAGATCAGTTGCCATTCAAGGAAATAGAACCCAGTCTGTCCTACTATTTACCTATATCTATTAGGTTGGTGCAAAAGTAATGACGCAATAATGTCGTTTTTTGACGTTAAAAATACGTCAAAAAACGACATTATTACGTCATTATTTTTGCACCAACCTAATAGCAATTGAAAAAGTGTTGCATTTCTACCTTACCCAATGCTATTATCATGTAAGTTAATATAAATGATCTCGACTGAAATTCGAATACTACTCTCCGATTGTCATCCCGAGCCGCAATCTATTACACTACAACGCTTCCATTTTCATTAAAGAACAACGAAATTTGCTTGTTTATTAGTTTTTTTTTAACATTGTAATATTTCAAATAATCAAATTTAAGATTCTTCTGAATTTTCTATTGTTATTTTATTTCGCGGCTACTTGGAAATATTATTTGGGATTGGGTGTATTTGGTCAGCAGTTTTTATTCATGCACGTTTGATTAAAAAAAACCCACGAAAGTTCCTTGTTTGTTATTTTCCATTTATACAGGATTCCACAGACAGACTGTTTCGCTGTATCAGAGCTCTTCAGTGTGGTTAGACATCCGATTGCTTCAAGCCGGGATCAAAAATCGAACGATTTGGCATCAGTCAGGGATCCTACCCCTAAGGCGTCGGCGCACGGCAGAGAGAAAGGGAAATTTTAGCATTTTCTATACGAAGTACACGAGTGGCTAAGCGAACTCAATTCTTTCTTGAAGAGTAATGCATAGACCCTTTCATAGTGCCTTCTAGAGAAAAGGGTAAATTTAATAAAAACAGCATTTGTATGAAAATGTTGATCTGAGGAATTAGAATCAAATTTCGATTCTAAGGAGATAAATTATAATCACCAGAACCCTTAAAGTTTTCTGTTTCTTAATATATATATATATATATATATATATATATATATATATATATATATATATATATATATATATATGCTAAAGATTTACTAATGAAATGAGCGGGGTTACACAAAGAGAGTTTAAAAATAGTGACATGCTTATTAATAACAATCAACAGTCAGAAAAACATAGACATGACAAAGCAGAATAAACAGAACCCCTCTTTCACGGGGAATGTAAAAATAAAGTCCTCTTTGCAGGAGTGAAAATTAAGTATTGGATTACAAAAAGGATTTGCCGCAGCTTAAATGAAAGCGTTTAATTATTGTTGGATATAATACTTTGAAGATGATTTTATTCACAACTGTATCGATTGGCACGTTTAGAGAAGGTGAAAAATAATTTATCACTTTTACTTCTCGTCTGAATGAAACATTTTTTATAAAAAAATTATAATTTGTATTTTGATGAGCTGGGATCAAATACAGGTCGAATATAGGTCGGAATGCAATAGAATGATAAGATAAGGAGCAAATAGGAAACGTTTATTAATGTAACATGTTTTACTTTTATTAAAGCTTCATCAGAGAATGAAATATGGAGAAAAGGAAGAAAGAAATTATGTTATTTTTACTTTTGTGTTGTTTGATGTTTCAAGTGCATTCGACTTGCTAAAAAAAAAAAAAACGTTAGCATAATTCATGGTGTTCGGAATTCAAGGAGAGACGACGCGTCCCTTCGGAGTTCCAAGAAATTTGCTTTCCGTCGTCTATAAAAAAAAAAGATTAGTTTTTCGTTAGATTTTAAGCTTATCTTCCAGTTTTGAAAATGTATAATTATTCGAAGATTGCACGTTTATAAATGTATTATTCCTCCTCGACCCCCCCCCCCCCAAAAAAAGGGTCTGTAATATTATCGGACCTGACCAGGCAGCTCGGCATCACTCACTTACTCACTGCCATAACGTGGCTTTCCTGTACCATTTCTATAAATATTTTCATGACGAATGAGCTTTCATGTTCATAAAAGCTCATGCTTTCTTTCCTGGTAGCTCGACTGCGTGAATTTAAGCTTACTACTAAGTTGTCAAATAGGTCTCATTGTTTTACTGTTGAAATAGATGTAAGCGTAAAATGTTCTATTCTAATAGGTTTTTCTCTTGTATTCTCACCTGTGGGGCTCTCTTCAAGCTTCTTGCATCTCTGCCATCTACAGGCTTCAAAAATTTAAATGCAATGTCAAACGCCATCTTCTGTCTTTTTAAATCTGGTTCTTTTATATTCCTTTCTCCTCACTAACGTCTTAATTTCCTTCCTCCACTCTCAGTACCTCATGAATCCTAGTAGCATTATCACGTTGAAACGATGAAAAAAATTCTTTTTAAACGTTTGTATTTATCTAGATTTAATACCTTTGTTTGATAATGAATACTTCGAAAGGGTTGATATTTTCTTACTGTCCAAAAACCTTATCTATTTCATTCTGTTTTTGTCTGTCTGTTAAACTGTCTGTAGCTATGTGTTTTTATTCGAAATTAAGATTGTTCAGTGGTTGATATAAAAAGTGAAATCTTATGAATATATCTTGTTGAGAATCCATTTTCAAGCAATCTTTTTCAGGTATATATTTTTTTTGCATTTAAGATAGGATAAACATTTGCTGTTAAATGGGATTTTAAATTAAAAAAAAAGTGTGCTCGTGAGCCTTCTTTTATAAAGATGTGTACATACTTAAGAAATAAAATATTCTTTTTCTAAACTCTTAATCAAGATGTCTTTTAGATAGACAAAAAAGAAAAAGAAATTAAAGAAAAAAATCGGGGGATGTTTATTTTTATCGATTACTTTTGCTTCTACAACATTTATTTAAAGTTTTCTCTTTAATAATTTTCAGTTACTTTCGAGCCAACTTTTCACGAAACAATTGTATAAAGATTTTTATCTAATGTGTCATTTTATTATAAATTTATCTTATTTTTTTTAGTGATATGGTCATATAACGTTGAAACAAAAATTAAGCAATGCCAAGCCTGATCAGTACCTAGATGGGTGACCGCTTGAGAATACCAGGTGCTTTAAGCTTGGATGTGCTGTTTGTGCAATGGATAGTGGTTCAGAATTGTTAATCGGAGACCTGAGTTCAAATTTCAGTTGTCTTCATTATATTTACTTAAGCGCAAAAACCTTTGGTAAATATATGAATCCAGCTTTTCTTCCTCCTGCTATGGGTTATTTAGTAAGACTGAATCATTATTATCTCAAAAAAATTCTTACAATCTAAAAATATTTTCTGGCTTTAAATAACTTGCAAATGGTTGATAAGCCGTAGCAAACGATTCAATCAAACAATTAAAGTGTTTAAAATAAGCAAGTCAAAGAGTGCTAAAAATATTTTTAAAAATGACGAAAAAATAAAAACTACATTAAAACATTTTTTAAAATAATTTAAAAAAAAATCTCTATAAACTTGTGATGTGCAAGTGGCAGAAAATGGAATCGGCGTGACAAGTTCAAATTGCGTTCTAGTTTGTTGCATTTCCTCCGAGCTAATACTCTTGGAAAAGGTTTGACTGCATCTCCTATGGATTAAATAGCGGAGCAGATTGAGTTGTCGATCCGTGGTTGACAGCCAGTCTATGTGAAAGATATCTGAATTCAAAAACCATATAGAAGGTAACGGGAAGTTACTTCACTATCTTTTCCAAGAAATCATGGCAATTCACGGTTAGTAAAGAAAAGGAGCCTGTAGAAGGCCATGATCACTTACGCCCTGAAGAGAGATCGCATTAAATATATACAATTATAGATAAAAGATATAGATTAAAGATAGGGATTTCAAAATTCTACAATTGTCTAACAGCTTGCATGAGCGATAATTTTTTATCTGTTTGAGAGAGAGAGAGAGAGAGAGAGGGAGAGAAAGAGGGAGAGGGAGAGAGAGACACAGAGGGAGAGAGAGAGAGAGAGTTTCATGCAAGTCTCTTGTGTTCTGGAAAATTCCGAGAATGTGAAGAATGAAGTAAACTAAAAGAATTGAATTACGAGGCAAACTTCGCGCTAATATGGTAGCAAGTGGTTGGAAGAGAAAATCAATCAAGGTATTAGCGACATTTTAATGTTATCGAAAAGTCTAGTGATCGTCTTTTTTTCTGCTTGCCACCAAAAGTCGATTCGATGCGATTTCTTCCTCCCCGTATATTTCTGTGCTCCGTACTTCCTCTTTCTATTTTACGGTTTTCCATCTCACCAGGACTCACACTGACAGTTTTGTGCGGAACCGAGTTGTAGCATTGTAACAGTAAAATTATTTGACCCCGTGACCAGTTTCAATAACAAAGACCTCTTAGAAATTTCGGATAAAGAAAACAAAAATCTTTCCCCTGTTATATCAAAAACAATATAAACAAGGGGAAAAAGAAATAAGTATACGTTTTGTACATTTGAATACTTATTTGTATGTATAGATGTTTGGAAATGTGTGTAGGTGTGTGTGTACGGATGAGGGACGTGATGAAGGGCGGGAAAACGGGAAGAAGTGGGCGTGCGGTTTGATGTGGAAACTTACAGAAAGCAGCAAAAGATCCTAACAATGAATACTCTCTTAGGTATAATCTTCCTTTTACAGACATGCACACCCGTAAAACTGTGCAAGCATGCACGCGCGTTCGCTCTCTCACACACACATTTATGAAGCTTTCCTGCCGCGTACATATAAAAAAAATCTTACGGGCACCTCGACGTGGTGTAATGGTTAGAAAGCTTGTCTCGCTAGAACAATTACTACTGAGTACTGAATTCTATCCTCACTGGGTGCCCCCTACTTTCAGCCTTGCCACATCTAATCTACGCTTGGAAAATCACTATAAAAAAACTTACCTGGGAAAATTAATATGCAAATGATTCAGCTAAGATATACAGTCAAATTATACCTCTAACTTCAGTAATTTTCCGCGTATAAGACGTTTAGACATTAAAAAAAAAAAGTACCATCTGAGTGAAGGGAGAATCTTATGTTTAGAAAAATACGGTGGTTTTGTATCTGATAATATTTCTATTAAATACCAACTCTTGAATGTATAAACACACACACACACACACACACACACACACACACACATATATATATATATATATATATATATATATATATATATATGTATTGGTTTGTGAATAGTCGGAAAAAATAAATATGACAGATAAGCCCATGGATGGCTAGTTTAGATGTCAAATCCTTTTATACCAACGTTCCTGTCAACAAATCCCCAGAAAAAAGAAAAAACTAGTATTAGGTTGGTGCAAAAATAATTTCGTTTTCTAACATATGTTACTATGTGAGAAAACGAAATTATTTTTGCACCAACCTAATACAATCAAAAATCAACCTCTCATAATACATACATACATAAAACACACACACATATATATATAGGTATATGGTAAATATATGGTAATTTTGAAAACTCTTATTTTGTTATTTAAATCACACACACACACATGAATATATATATATATATATATATATATATATATATATATATATATATATATATATATTCTTTAAAATGTATTATATTTATTAGAGGAAATGCTTAATATCCGAGATAGAGCATTTGTAGATATAAACTGTATTCACTTAGAAATCCACACTGCATTGTGACGGTCAATTTCATGACCATGTTTTACTAATCCTTTCGTGGGCTGACCACTGATATAATGGACCACCAAAGATTAAGGAAATCGAAATCTATTAATCTTTATTTCAAATAACAAAATTTAGAACCGATGGAAATGTACAAAATAAGTGAAATTTATAAAAAAATAAAAAAATAATGAATTTAACTAACAAATAAGTATTCAAATTAAACTAATGTATTAACTCTGAATAGAAGAACTGGACACGTCCGGTTTCCGCTTCCTTCAACTTCTCTTAATTTCCCAGTGACCTATATATAGAGCCCGCGAAAGTAGTAGTGACAAACACTTGAAGCATAATATTAGAAGTCACCATATTACTATGTCACATTGCTCCATTCCCTCTCTCTCTCTGTCTCTCTCGCACACACACACACACGCGCGCACATACACATATATTTATAAAGTATATTTAGGCAGAAATTATTCTTTTATACAAGTTACATTACAGACCAATGAAAGTTTATGGTCAATTATTTTTAATTAATTTTAACTTCCCATTCTTTTCGGTTATCGGTACGGAAAGTCAAATCAGCATGCCGAGTTCAAATCCTTTGCATTAAGATCCTTGGAAAAGGCATGAATCCATCTTTCTCCAGCTATGGATTAAATAACAGAACAGACTGTATTATCATTCCCTGAAGTGACAAGCAGCCTAGAAAGAAATCTCTGAATTCAAATTCAGATTGAAAAGGAGTGGACTCTGCCAAACAATTTTACTATAGTGCCCCTAAGATTCTAATGTGTAACTGGACTCGTATTCGTTATCTATCTATCTATCTATCTATCTATCTATCTATCTATATATATATATATATATATATATATATATATATATCGACATTGAAGTTAACACCCAGCGGAAACAATCTATTTCATGCTTATACGCAATTATCAGGCCAGACGATTCCGTATAAGCATGAAACAGACTGACGCCGCTGTATTTCCCATGCTGTAATTTATTATCTAGTTTTATATTTACATGCGATCTATTCCTGATATTGAGCACTTTAACCCGTAAATATAGTATACCATAAAACTATATTTTATCATATATTTATAAATATAATGATGAATATATATAAATATTTATGAGCAAAATTATAGGCAAATCCGACGGAATATATATAACACAGTTTTGAAAATTTTAGCTTGACATATTTCCCTATCAACCGAGCGTCATCAAAAGATTTTATTTGAACCATTCAAAATCAACAATATTAGACGTTGAAATTAGAAATGTTTCATTATTCCCTTTGTTATCTTCATGCGATGTAAGTAGAAATGTGTGAGGTTTTTACTTTTCGACTTACGGTAAACATTTGCCTTGAAACCGTTATTAGTTTGAATAAATAGAATGTTGATAAAAAGTAAGTTTCTTTTCTATAGGGATTTTCCAAGCGTAGCTTAGATGTGACACAAAGCCAAAGGTATGAGATACCCGGTGAGGATTGAACTCACGAATACAGTTGTTTTATCGGGACAAGCTTGCTAACCATTACACCCCCTCGAGATTCAATTGCAGGTGTAATTTTGTTCAGTTAAACTTACAAAATCTAGTAATTTAGTTTTGCACGGATATAGAAGTAAGCAGTGGCGATTCTACGGGGTGAGAGGAGAAGGGGCCAATGCCTCCCCCGAATTTTGGCTGGCCCCTCGGTTGCCCCCCACTTTTTTGTAGAGGAAAAAATCAGACCAGACAAATTAGACTGTTCCGCTAGTATTGACTTTAGTATTAACCCTTTGATTTTGTTTTGAAGTTAACCTCTCTTCTGGTCTAACAGCTTGAGAGTGGGAAACAGGGCAAGAACAGATTAGAACTCCATTTCTATGAATGAAAAGTTATTCCGTTTAATTTCGTGAAGTAACATACTTATACTAAAACTCATTCCTAAGTTGTGTATATGATAGTGGTGTAGTATGAAAATAAAGACGCTGCTTGAATTTGCACCCCCTCCTCCGCAGAAAAATCTCGGCCCCCAAGTGGCCTCTCCACTTTTAGTGTTCCAGAATCGCCACTGGTAGTAAGGTGTTATCTATATGGCATACCGTAAATCTTTGGGTAGGATATTTTAAGATAAGCATAATTCTAAAAGAAGCATGCTCATATTTCAAGATATAATGAATATATAAACATAAAAGGAAAACAAGACAACACACTCAATGTATGCATGTTACACCGAAAACTTCTTGATCACAATTTCGATCTGAAAAGTCCCTTTTTAATGAAAAGTGACCAGAATTTATCCAGACGAAGATGTTTTAAAAGTGCTATGGTTTATAAATTTTGTACTATTAACATACAATCGAGCTAAAAAGAAACTGTATGAAAGTAGCTAAAATGGGATTTCTATAACGAAATAATTCAGCGTTTAGTAGAGGCTTAACGTAAAACACATTTCGTTTCGGTAATCTAGATTTTGGTTTGTTCGAATAAAAATGTTTTTCTGATGATGACGGATTGCTGGTGAAACATATCAAGCATCTTTTTTCAAAATTCATATATATATATATATATATATATATATATGTGTGTGTGTGTGTGTGTGTGTGTGTGTGCGTGTGTGCGCGTGTGTGTGCGGATGCATATTTTTAATTATATATATATATATATTAGGTTGGTGCAAAAATAATGTCGTTTTCTTACATATGTTACTATGTGAGAAAACATTATTTTTGCACCAACCTAATATATATATATATATATATAAATGCAAACGTATTTACATGCGTGCCAGCGCGCGGGCGTATAGAGAGAAAAGAAGAAAAACTATCATTTAAACATTATGAATAGACGATTCCCAAATGATAAACAAGACAGATTGTTAAATGTATAAACGGTTACAATTCTTCATTGTTCCGGATAATTCACTGGAAAAAATGCCTTTAAAAAAATGTACTTCAATAACTAAGATAATCTGTGGAAAGGCCCGGGACTCCTACATTTTAAAACCGTATTTGTTCGTTTTTTTGTCACGTGTTTAAAGATGAAAAATAATAATAATAAAAAGAAGCTACATTTAATGAATAACACAAACTTTATGATCCATCCCGCCCAAAATGTTATTCCAGTAACAGAACACAACACTGGGCGCATGTATATATAATGGTAGAAGCTGGCGGGAAATCTAGCAAGAATTACTGTATAGTTTAATACGAGGCGTAGTTTGAAATCTGGCGGAAAATATTACCAGATCTATCTATCTATCTATCTATCTATCTATCTATCTATCTATCTATCTATCTATAATCGAGTATAGTTCGATTTTCTTTGATAATTTTTTACGCAAAAAATAGTGGGTTGCACAAGACACAGATATTTTTTTAAGAAGTTGAAAATTTTGTATTTTTCATGATCCGTAGTTCTATACACAGGTAAATTTTTTTTGGAGAGGTTAAAATTCATGCAAAAACATTCAGGGTTCGCACTATATATGAAATCGGTTTATACACGAATCTATCTATCTATCTATCTATCTATCTATCTATCTATCTATCTATCTATCTATCTATCTATCTATCTATTAATAAGCGGGCTTTTTTGTACGATCACTTCTTAATTACAGGGTAAAAATTGATTAGAAAAGAACGAGTACTCTTCTATGGCAGTGAGTTCTGGACAGTGGACAATCTCCCCAAAGATGAAAAAGA
Organism: Acanthosepion lycidas; assembly: GCA_963932145.1. Classification (NCBI taxonomy): domain Eukaryota; kingdom Metazoa; phylum Mollusca; class Cephalopoda; order Sepiida; family Sepiidae; genus Acanthosepion; species Acanthosepion lycidas. The sequence goes on along the minus strand of OZ010572.1, from coordinate 60,758,914 downwards.
GACTTGAAGCAACAGAAATGTGGTTCTACAAAAGAATGCTGAGGATAACGTGACCCGAACATATGAGCAACGACGAAGATTTAGAGAAAATGGAAACAAAAAGGGAACTTTATACTTCACATCAGGAAGAGACAGTTGAGGTTTCGAGGACACATAATGAGGATGGAAGGTTTGAAAATCTGATACTCACGGGACAGAGGAAAACAACTCATAGCATATTTAGTGAGCTTGAGTAAACGGATGGTGCAACAGGGTTAAGGAGAAATAACAGAAAGACAAAATTTATTAAGAGCTACAAGTGACAGGAAGTTGTGGAGAGCCACGTTCTGAGGGGTCACGGGACATAAATAAGAAGAAGATGCCACAAAGAGACAATAAAGTAGTTTTGTTTTGCCATTTAAACGATGCAAAATAATTCGCTTTGTTTTTGTTTGTTTTTTATTTGTTATTATTGGGGCATTTGTCAAGCATTAACATACACTGAATATTCTTTGTTTCTCAATGAGATGGAGTAAGTATACTATTAGCATAATAGTAAAGCCAGTCATTGATTCTTGTATTTTGATCGATATTATAATTGATTTAAATAGGGCTATGAAGAAATTGAGTGTAAAAATATCGAAAAAGATAAAACGTATAAATATAATGTGATTGGGCTTTATAATCTATCTATCTATCTATCTATCTATCTATCTATATATATATATATATATATATATATAAATGGTGATACTCGCTTGGAAAAACCTCGGATAGCTCGACTTGCAGTAGAACAAATCGGTACCCGGGGAAAAATGAGTAATAAAAAAAGAAAGAACCAAGAACATTAAACCAAAGCGAAAACAATCGTCCAGACTTCAAGCTACGAGTCCAAAGAAAAAACAAACAAACAAACAAAACGAGTAAAAAGACAACTACATAAAGTTTTCAATATACTAAGTAGAGCAAAACCTAAGATAATCCTAAAGAGCCAGGCCAACGATCTGTTTAGGTGAAACCTATGTAGGTTTGCCTGGCTCTTTAGTATTATCTTTATATATATATATATATATATATATATATATATATATATATATATATATATATATATAGGGTATATCAAAATACTTTTAAAAACTTTGGGGGCGGGTTCCTCACACCCAAACGAGAACAAAAATTGGCTCTCTTCGGCCTGGAAACGCAATCTGATACAGCCGTGCAGCTTCGCGCCCATTACCATTCGCGCGACCGTATGTAAACGTCATATCTGGCTGTTTACGTTATGAATAGCCTGCCATTATTAAACAGAACACTTCTCAGTTAACACACGTTAAACTTTGAAGATAGACTAACCACAAATGTACATGAATGATAAATGTAAACTAGTCTGCATAGCAGCACAGTGCCATCTACCGTAAACTTTCTTTATACTTAATAACTCAAAAAATAGGGATTTGTGGACATGTTTATATGAACTTTTGTCCTTGTTTCGGTGTGAGGAACCCGTCCCAAGAGTTTCTAAAATTAGTTTTGATACACCCTATATATATATATATATATATATATATATATATATATATATATATATATGTGTGTGTGTGTGTGTGTGTGTTTGTGTATGTGTGTGTGTGTATTGAATTATAAAAATTAATATTTTTGTTTTATTATTTCAAATAGGTTCCTCGACTAGTTTCGGCCAGCATAGCCTTCACCAGGAGAAAAAATTCCTGCTTGTTAGTAGCAGTTAACTGCAGGGGAGAATGGCTGTTTCTGAAGAAGGTGAACTTTGCCTGTAGTTTTCACTTGTTTTTTTTATCGCTAATTTTTGGTTAGTCCTGGAATCGGTCAAATGACTTTTTCAAGTTCTTTTAAGGAGAGATTGAGAGACTCATGAGTCTCAGATTTACCTCATATAAATATATATGTATATATATATATATATATATATATATATATATATGTATCCTTGTGCAGGTATGCAGAAAATAGAAAAGAACACGTTGGGTGCATAATCCGGGGTTCCTTAGTATTTTTGTTTTTATTTTTAAAAAACAGTGCTCCATACAGAAGTAGAGCTTATATTATAATAATATTTTTTGTTTAAAAATATGATTCCTTCGCTACATAAGAGTTCTCATGTTTCAAAAACGTGAGCCGAAATCATCCAAATAATTAATAAAATTAAGTTGGATTGAGGTGTTTAGTCACGTTTCATCTTCAAGCGAAATTTTAGGAATAAAATTTCGCTTGAAGATGAAACGTGACTAAACACCTCAATCCAACTTAATTTTATTAATTATTTGGATGATTTCGGCTCACGTTTTTGAAACATGAGAACTCTTATGTAGCGAAGGAATCATATTTTTAAACAAAAAATATTATTATAATTATATATATATATATATATATATAGTAGCGAGCATAAAGATCAGAACGATGTTAAGAAAAAGTCTAAATGTGAAATAACTTTTTATTTCAAAGCTTCATAGAACATTTTATCAAGGAAAAATAAGCATATATGGGTAAATTATATAATTCCAAAATATAAAGCTCAATAAACTTATTTTGATAAAGTTATAAGAATAATTATAACATTTGAAAAAAATAGATGATCAAAAACATCAGAACGATTGACGATACTATTATAATGGATACATCATATCCAAATAAAAATAGCCTTCATAATTCATTAGTACTTGATGTGTAGACCTTTACTTTCAATAACAGCTTGACATATTTTGCTACATGAGCGAATTAATGTCTTGCTTTCATTAACGGATATTTTCTCCCATTCTCCTTTCAAATTAGTCCATAGTTCTTCGAGGTTTGCTGGATTCTTTTCCTTAGCTCTTTCATTTAGTAACTTCCAAACATTCTCAATATGATACATGTCTGGGCTTTGAGCAGGCCACTCCATAACAGTAAAATCCTCCTCAGAAAGAAAGAAATGTGTTAACAGACTTCGCTGTGTGACATGGCGCGTTATCTTGCATAAATACAGCTGGTTGATTAATTGCAGTTCTCAAATAAGGTACAACATGTTTCTTCAATATCTCTTTGTATACAGTTGCGTTAATTTTACTGTGTAGCCTAACAAGAGGTCCCGTACCAGCAACCGAAATCATGCCAAACACCATCACATTTCCTCCTCCAAATTTAACGGTGCTTTTAGTGCCCCGAGGCGAATATCGTTCGTTAGGACTGCGTTGAACGAACCTTCTCCCGTCACAACCGAACAGGTTAAACTTTGACTCATCGCTGAAATGAACACAATTCCACTGTTCTTCTGTCTATATGACGTGTTCAGTGGCAAATTTCAATCGGCTCATTTGATTCTTTTTAGAAATGTAAGGCTTCGTAAAGGTTACTCGACTGTTCAGATTTATTTCATTAAGTCTTCGGGAAATAGTGTGCCTTGATATTTTAATTCCAAGGTTAGCATTAGCTCTTTTAGAGATAGCGGTTGCTGTCGCAAATCGACCCTTTCTTGATTTATTACCAATCCATCTGTCTTACCTTGCAGTAGTTTTCCTAGGCCTGCCAGGTGGTTTTTTGGCTTCACATGACCCAGTTTCC
>OZ010572.1:60712859-60750359 GCA_963932145.1 Acanthosepion lycidas | reverse complement strand
CCAAAAGAGATCTGGGAGTCAATACTTTTTAGCAAGATAATTTTTCTTGTAACGTCCACGAAAAAATGGCCGATAGAAAACGGCTTTGCAATCTTATCATGGACTGGCCAATCATTTGATAGAAAAGCACTTGAAAGCATTAAAAAGTTTATAATACCGAAACTATCAAACAGGAAGTCCTTTAACACATTCTTTATGTATTTGCACTTTTATGCATATGTACATATAAGCATAGCATAGTTTGGCTCAAAGCCAGATTAGTAATGACGATTGAATTTACTGCACTAGGTAACATTAGGGCAAACTCATCAAACCGCGCTATGTTAGATGCCCATAAAACATTTACTAAGTCTTACATCGTACCATACATCCTTAATAATGAATGAGCATTGAACACATCGACACTAGTTTATGACTTACCAAAAAAAAAAAAAAAGGGTAGTAATCATCGCACTAAATCATTATCTTAATATCTAAATATTAGTAGATATTAATATATTAGTGTAAATATAATTTACCTTATATGTCGACATTAATGGATGCGCAAGTAGTGTAATAGGGACTTGGAATGAAAAACTGGAGAGACGATTTCGAATTCCAGCTGAGTTCATTGCGTTCACTTTTTGCGCAACATCTGAATTCATCTGTTCTCACTCAGATATGGGTTAAATAGCAGCCCAAACTAGGCAACACCGAGAGTGGCTGGCAACCAGTCTAGGAGAAGGTAAAGTTGAAATTCAAGACGGTATGCGGTCATCGACAAGATGATGGCTTTTGCAATGATTATAATCTCTATCATTAATCCATATATAATTTATATATATGAAGATAAAATATTGCATATTGAGTACTCTATATATAATAACAGACCTATACGAAATAGTGCTATATAAATAGTGGTCTCTGTATAATAACAAAGCTATAAGTTATATTAATAATAAATATACATTTTTTACCTCACCTGTAGCACATCTCTGAGTTTTATGCACAGTGCAATCGTCAGGTGGTAATTGAACAATGACCGTTGCCTAATTTAAATATTGATATTTATACCGGATTGTAATGATAATGGAGGAGATCATTTATCATTTATGTGAGTGAGTATATATATATATATATATATATATATATATATATATATATATATATATATATATATATATATATATATATACACTCACTCACGCACCTCCCAATACAAATATATACCTATGATTTAAATACAAACATACAAATATTATGTGTAGTTTCAAATATAATAAAGATATACACACAATATACGAATATATATATATATATATATATATATATATATATATATATATATATATATATAGCGAGAGAGAGAAAGAGAGAGAGAGAGAGAAGTAAAATATGAAATTAGTAGAAAACTGTACGTAAACTTGTATAGAGAAAATAAGATTTAGAAAAACACTTAATATTTATATTTATTTAATTGTAAAATGTAAAATAAATGTATTTTTAGAGAGAAATATTAAAATTAAACTGGATTACTTACAAGTGGGATTACAGAAAAGATTGTTTTACTTTTTTTTACTTTAAATTGTTTTTACTTTTTCTTTTTACTTTAACCGGTTTCGCTTTTAGCTTTACAAAGATTTTGTAACTGGTCCCCTATTTCCATGTGTTGATGCTTCTGTTTTGAATAAATAAAAAAAAATCATGGGATGTAACTGGTTTTATATGCCGCTTATGAAAAGGAAAATATGGTAGAATCTCTTTTGAGGGGCGTGCCTCTGGTTTATGCAATGAACTGAGTATTGGTTTAAACTTGTTGATAAAATATGTTTCTTTATTAATAAGAAATAATTCTTATTATTAAGTATTAAATATTAAATAATTTTGGTTCTGTGGTTTTGTAGCCGCATTGGTAGAATGGGAAATTTGGCAGATTTCATCCTTCGTATTCTGCTATATGTTGGATAAGGCGTATTTTTCTGGTGTGAGGATCCCTAAATTGGTGGCGATTAACTGTCACCATTTGTCGGAATATCTGGCTGATTCGGCCAGTGTAAAGTTCGTTGCAAGCTTTGCATATTATTAGGTATATTAAATTCTCTGAGTTGCAGGAGAAATAATTTTAATTTTGAATTTGGATCTGTCTTTGAAGTGAAATTCGTGGTCTTCTGATAAGTAGTAGCACACCCCTCAAAGGGGTCTGTTGCATCTTTTCACCTGACGCTCTTTAATTGTGTTCTGCAGTTTTGCACTAGTGAAGAAGAAAACAATGATGAATCGTTTGTCTAAAAAAGAAAGAAAAAAAATTATTATTATTAGGTTGGTGCAAAAATAATGACGTAATAATGTCGTTTTTTGACGTTAAATATACGTCAAAAAACGACATTATTACGTCATTATTTTTGCACCAACCTAATAACTCGAAAAATGAACTAAAGGCATCCTTTCACGAGTTTTGTAATTACATCTCGAGCTTCCCATTTGTCAAACTGGAAATGCCCCAAAGTCCAACCAACGGACAACAATGGAACCAATTAAAAGACCTAAAATTGGACAAGAATATTGTTATAAAAGAAGCTGATAAAGGAGGCGCAATTGTTATTATGGATACAAAACGATACCAAGCATAATACAAAATACGCTAGTGAACGATATTTACTATGAAGAAGCCAGAGAATACCAACCTCATAAAGTGATGAAAAGGTCACTAATACATCCATACCGAGGCGGTCTAACTTCTAAGTAATGTGACTATCTTACAAACTTTAGATATAAAACAAGCAATCTATATGGACTACGTAAAGTAGAAAAAAATAAACTCATCGACGAAACATGCAATACAACAAAAATTGTGTGAATTTACCCGCACCAACCGACCTAAAACTAAGACGTATAATTGCAGACTCAATTTGCGAGACTCGCGCCTAAGCAATTTCCGAGTCATCCTATTGAATTCTCTCATTTGAAATCTCTCATCAAACACGTTCGGAGCTTTAGATGATCTAGATTTTCTCAATCATCTACCAAACATGTTAAACCATAATACTTATACAATCGCAATGGATGTTGTAAACCTATATAACAATATTCCAAACGACTTTGGAATAGAGGCTATTAAATACTGGCTAGAAACTTTCCCTTATGAGCTACCAAACCGTATCAATGGAAATTTAATCATAGAAAGCCTTGAATTCATCTTAAAAAGACAACTATTTCATATTCAATGAAACACCATATCGATAAAAATCAGTAACAGCCATGGGAAGAAAATTTGCACCAACATATGCCAATCTAGTCATGGGATATGATGGACTAAAAATCTATGAAAGAACCTCGGAAATCTATGGGAATTAATTCAGTTACTACCTAAAAGAAAACTGGAAAAGACATCTAGATGACTGTTTCATTCTGTGGGATGAAAATCTTGATAAACTAAGGACATTCCAAGCATAATATAAATCCTAGCATCCAATTTATTATGGAGTACACCAACAAAAAACTTCCCTTTTTAGACATATTAATAACAAAAAGAAACACTAAACTCGAAACCGACATATATTTTAGACCTACAGACTCTCGACAGTATCTCCTTTTTACATCTTCCCATCTGAAACACACTCGTATCAACATCCCACTCAACCTAGCCAAGCGAATCTGTACAATAGTCTCAAACACAACAACAAGAAGAGATGAAAAAATACACATCAAGAGAAAATACCCTCAAAGTTAATGAACAATGGTATTGAAAAAGCAAAAGAAATTAATATCCACACACTCCGAGAAACAACAACAACAAAAAAAAGATCATCCCTTATATTTCAACTTTCAACCCAAAGAACACCGAAATCTACACACACACATACAACTAAATCTACCAATCCGACTAAAGGACAAAAAATGAAAAACCTATAACAAAAATACCAAATCATAAAAAGTAAACGACAACCAAAATCACAAAAAAAGATATTGCCGAGTACAAAACTGCAGAACACAATTAAAGTGCCTCATGTGAAATGATGCAACAGACCCCTTTGTGGGGTCTGTTGCTACCTATTAGAAGGCCGAGAATTTCACTTCAAGAACGGATCCAAATTAAAAATTAAAAATGATTTCTCTTGCAACTCAGACAATTTAATATACATAATAACATCAAATGTTGCCATAACCTCATATTGGCCAAACTTTCCAACATTCCGGCAAATGCTGACAGTTAATCGCAAACAAATCGGGGATCTCCACACCAGGAAAATATTCCTTAGTCAACATATAGAGGAATTCGAAGGACGAGATCTGCTAAATTTTAATATATTCCCATACTACCGACTAGAAGACCACCGAACAAAAAAATTATTTAATAATTAATAAGAATTACTTCTTGTTAATAAAGAAACATTTTATCAACAAGTTTAAACCAATATTCAATTCATTGTATAAACCAGAGGCACTTCCCTCAAAATAGATCCTACTATATTTTCCTTACAATAAGTGACATATAGAGTTAGTTACGCCCCTTGATTTTTCATTTATTCAAAACACAAGCGTCAGCACGTGCACATGTATTCATAAATATATATACATATACACGTGCACATGTATTCATAAATATATATACATATACACCTATATATACATATATATGCATATATGTGCACGTACGTAAACTACACACACACACATATATATATATACATGTGAATATAAAACTTACAATCGATGCAATGTACACATCTTAACTGTAAATTATGCACATGTGACAATAACATCACATATATACGTATAGACACACCTATGATTCCCGTAATTTTAAATACATACTTATAAAAACACACCCATTCTATATAAAAAAGACAAAATATACATACAAAATAAGTATTAGCAAAAGAACATACATACAAGCGATGTCCTGGGTATGATGATAAACTACATCCGGCAGCAATAAGTCTGATCGGAAGATTGGTGATTTTGAAGAGCGTGGGACGACATATTAACTGTTGTTGTTCCTAGGTTTACCCTCACCAGATATGGTAGCCCCTGTTAGGATTTCAGCTATGAGAAAATAGTGAACACCAAACAAAATCCAAGAGTACATTTTTATAAGAAAATGACCAATAAAACATTTTTATAGCAAAATGACAATCAACGTAACACTAATAAATATAAAAATAAATTTTTATAGTAAAATAAACAACAATATATTTTATGATCTACAAACATACGTTCATCCTGAAAGTATAAAATTATGTACAAAAGATTTAGATTTCGGCATTAAATAATTTAAAGAAAACCAACCAATCAACCAACCAACCATACAAGCGAATAAGAATATACTTATACATATTACTTAATATACACTCATAAGTCTAAACCTGAACGTAAAGAAAAAGTAAATAAATAAATTTAGATATAAAAATTGAGGATATATAGTTTGAACTGAAATCAGTCTGCTCCAACATTTTTCAAGAGCTATTTGTTTTTTTTATGTCAACTTGTGATCATTGCTTCATTTTTTAGCTAAGCAAATTAGGTTTATTTATATTTTTCAGATTTGTTAATTTTTATAGAGGCAAAGATTACATCTTTTGCTTTCACAGTTATAAGCGTTTAGTTCTAGCTACTATTTCTCATGTCATTTTGGTACGGTTCCACCATCTTTTATTTGTCAGTAATATTTGGAGAGAGCAGTATTATTTTTTGTATTTATCGTTATTTAAACTTTTGTTTGTGTTCATAAAATATATTTTCCATTTCGTTTCAGTTGATTCAATGTAAAATTTAATTTCTTTATTAGATTGTATGTTAGTTCAATAGACAATATTATTAGTCAAACATTGATTATTTGGGGGGCAGTTCATATTCAGTTTCAATTTTTTAAATTTATCTACTCTTGCTTCGTTATAATTGTTCTTTTTGAAAGTTATGTTATTATTTAATAATATATTGTTATGATTCGATACAGATTTTTCTCTATTCTTAACGTGGCTGTAACTGTTCTTCTTTAGTCTGAGAACGATTCTACTGATATTAGTTTTTATGTTGAGGATTTAAGGGGGTTAAACAATAACACGGTGTGATGTCTTTTTGTATTTTTACCTTCTATGTTTTTTCCATGTATTCTATAATTACTTGATATTTTCTTTCTTTTATGCTTCTACATATTGTTTTTTTTCACTTGGTAGTGTTTTTTAGGGACTTTGGTTTTCGTAAATCATAAAAAAGGAGCGAGAGAAAAAAAAAGATACTGACGTGGGCAAAAATGCAAACGACAGAACTTGAGGTGAAAAGATGCAACTGACCCCACTGCCGAGCATGCAGCTACTTATTAGTATTCCAAAAATTTCAATTCAAAGATGGACAGAAATTATAAATTAAAAATAACTTCTTGTGCAACTCAGAGAACTTAATATATATTATAACATATTAATAAACTGTATATTTTCATAGGGCGTTAACATTTTCTACTCACCTTGAATCTGTCGCAAGGCAGGCTTACTGAAAAAGTAATTTGTCATCTCATCTTGTCTATAAATGTGTTCGTATTGCACAATCGACAGCCAGAGACGTTGAGTAGTACAGGCCTCATATAGGCAGGCATTATTCTGCTGTGCTTTTTTTGTAGGGGTATGCTAGTGCACCAGGTGACTGCTATCCAATTTCATTGTGCAAGAAGAATAAATAAATAACATTCCTGCTGCAGTAATGAGATTACAAACAAAGGTGAGCGAGAGTTGTAACTTAAAATACACGCGCGCTATGATGCTGAGTGAGTTTTGGAAGAATATACACTTGAAAGTGTTGTTTTCTAGGACTAAGTCGCACACTCGACTGTCATTTGCCTGTAGGCGAAACTTGCTTCAATCACTTAATAATACAATGCGCCATTCCATCAACTAGGTAACCATCACTTTAGAAATATCCAACAGTGTTATGGCGTAAGTTTTTCAACATTGCAGCCGTTTTTTTACTTTTTTTTTTACCACAGACGAAATGTCGCAAGGCTGTAGATACTCTGTCGCTACTTCCATAATAAATGTTCAGACGAGCCAGATTCCTATATTCCACCAGTTCAGACCTTTACAGGAAGGGGCTTGTCTTGCTATATATACAGGGTCACGTCATCACCATTTCCTTCGTGATTCGTTATTAAAAAAAAAACTTCCAGCTTCATACTGAGACCTGCTATTTTGTGGAACACACTCCCACATGGATGCTTCACTAAAGTCTAAGTTAAGCCGTTATCTCTCTTAAACATTCTCATAATCTGCACTTTTTCCTCTTCCGTCAATAAAACAACCACATTCAGTAACCCTCTACATTGAGTGGCTCTAGGGCCTAGTATTTGGTGAACATTTAAAAAAGTTAATATAACACGTGCGAAACGTATTGCTTAAATGCCGGACAAAAACCGGTTAGAAATTAACGTATTTGCAAGTAGAACTTAGCGAAACATTAAGGAAAAAACATCAAACTTCAAGGAGACCGAAAGTATGAATTACAGTGAGACGATATTATTTCGCTGTAGGAGTTTTCATTGTCAGTCAAGTGATATTTTGTCACATCATGCACCGCATCGAGCAGGATAGAAAAAAATGAGAAGGAAAAGGAGATTTTTTTTTCTTGTTTTCTAACAAGTATTAATATTTCGATGTAGCGGAACACGTCAAAGAATATTCGCGTGTATATATATATATATATATATATATATATATATATATATATATATATATATATATATATACGTATAACTATTTGTGAACTATTAGGTTGGTGCAAAAATAATGTCGTTTTCTCACATATGTTACCATGTGAGAAAACGACAATATTTTTGCACCAACCTTGCCCTGGAAAATCAATTTCAAGTTTAATAACACAAGAAGAAAACTTTAACAGATTTCTCCTTGGACAGCATCAGAAAAGATGAAAAATTATAGATTAAAAAATATCTTGATACTTCAAAACACAACAAGTAGTGTAGTTCTTTAATTTGCTAGAGTTCCTAAGTATGCCATATTAGTGATTCTCTAACTGGATGCCAGTATGTAAACTGGTTGTTTTAACGTGGAAATTGAGCAAAAGCACAATGGAAAAGTCTCGTTGTGGTCAACAATTATAAAATATTCTCCTTGTATGTTTTTGTTAGTCATCGTAAAGTTGGTCTTTACTGGGTGTCGACGTCTGCTAGGATTATTATGGTGTTTCTGGAAACGAAGACATCCTCTTTTTGCCTACCTCTGTTAGAATTGTTTCAATGACATATCAGAGAAGCAGCTTGACCGATAGAGTTCCATTGCACAGTTTTTGAAGAGTCAAGATTTCTAAGAAGAAAATAGAAATTTCAACTTTAACTCGAAGCCTGTGGGGGCGAACATCAGACAGTTCAAAGAGAGTTAAGGAAATCAATTCCGTCCTGAAGAAACAAGTGTATGGAACTGTTAGTTGAATTTTATATTTGAAGTTCTCCAGGAATTTGTTGCAACAGCTTTGAGCTCATTTCCACAATTGCATCAATTCAAATAGCTTACTAACCACTTCAAGGTGTCCATCCATATTTGTTAAGCTTAATCTTGAACAGCACAACGTTCACAATGAGTAAATGCGTATTAATGATCGCAGTAAACTCAACTGCAGACTAATCCGTTAATCGCTAGCTTAACTACTTTTCCGTATAAATAACTGTACGTTTCCAATTTTTGTCAGGATTGTCTGTATGTATTAGTTCTTGCCAGATTTTCAAAGTTAAACAGCGTTGTTTCTTTTATTGTAAATGAATGTTCTCTGAAGAATTGTGTGGATTAAAAATATTTTTATTTGGGAAACACTACAAAATTGCGACGATTCAGCAAGTAAATTGCGTATTAGAAAATGCTGTGAATATCACAGATTAAAAAATACAATTATGGTTCGTGAATTCTCCGGATTACAAGAAAATAAATGAAGCGAAGGAAAGCGAATTATTTTTCCAAATTAAGAAAGATTCCATAGAAAAACATATAATGGGATTAGTAAAGAAAACTTAATTTGGTTTTCACTAAACGGAAACACCAAATACATTACTCGTTATCCGGGTTAAAAAAAAAAGTCTCTCGGAGATCAGCAAGACAAAAATTATATTTTCTTACGCCGCTACATTTTATGCGAAAAATGACTTATCTTGCATTGTTTATTCAAAATGTTAATAGCGTATATGGGTGTTTTATTTTGTGAATAAGAACAATAACCAGGGACGGTTATCTTCCAAGTTTTCGAAGCTTGAAGCAAACGAACTTTATCCAGATGTTAGCCTACGTCCAGTGCGCTGCTTTTATTGACACGAGGCCAATCATTATGAATTTGAATTGAGCAACTGAGAAACAGGAATGTGGTAAAACAGAAGAATGCAGAGTTGGAAAATCTCATAGAGGAAGAAGATACTTGAAGCAACAGAAATGTGATTCTGCAGAAAGATGCTGAGAATACCATGGACCGAACATGCGGGCAATGGCGGAGTTTTAGAGAAAATGGAAACCAAAAGGACACATACCCAAAATCAGGAAGAGAGAGTTGAAATATCTAGGGTACATAATGAGGAAAGAGGGCTTAGAAAATTTGATACTCATAGAGCATACTGAATGCAAAATGGACAGAGGAAAACAGCGCATAAACTACCTAACGAGCTTGTTTATTGCCCATAAGGTTCTTTTTTTATGCAAAAAAAAAAAAAAAAAAACTAGACCAAAGAATATCTGCTATAGAATAATAAAAATATGGAAATATGAACACTTGTACTTAATATCAGAGTTTCACCTGCCTAACGAGCGTGTGTAAATGGATAGCAGGACAGGGTTTAGGAGAGATAACAAATAATAATAATAATAATAATAATAATAATAATTAAAAAAATCAGGTTGCTTGGTCTCGGGCTGTAAGACGTAAATACTTTTACATGGTTTTACGTCTTCTCTACCCGAAAATACAGCAAGCCAAAGGTCAAGGATAAAAGTATGTAAAGACAATGCTAGGTGACGTCATGTAAAGATTCCGCTCGCTCTAACATTTATCGAGTCAGCGCGAATATTGGCTATGATGCTTGTGACAAGGAGACGTGAATTATTGGGATTGTTAGCAACAGAAAGACGAATGAGACATTTCATTTCTAATCTTTTAGGGATATTTGACTTGCCTCGATCTACGGTATCAAGTTGATGGAAGATATGACCGCGCCACTCTGAACAGCGCAGTAATTAACCACGGTTTCTTAATCATCGTGATTAGAGGCGTCTGGCTAGAATTGACTGTTTTAACAGACAATTCTAGTAGATAGAGAGCCACTGTACTTTGACATTATGGAAATTCCCAGAAACTATATTAAGTCGTACTCTAATATATCTGGTTTGAAAGTCGGTTGTGCTATTCATGACAAAACGGCGTGAATTGTCGGAGTTCGAACAAGAGATAATAGTGGGTACCAGACGGTTGGGAAATTGAATTTCTGAAATTTTGAAGATATTTGGCATCTCTCGATCGACGATATCACGTATGTACCGTGAATACCTGATGGAAGGTATTACTACTCACCATGCACAGTGCAGTGGATGACCACGGATTCTTAATGATCGTGACCAAAAGTGTCTGACTAGAATTGTCTCCGGTAACAGACAAACGACACTGGCTTAAATCCCACCCACATTCAATACAGGTTCTGCGAGACGTATATCCAGCAGGTCATTTCAGCATTCGTTGGCTCCCATGACGGCGTTAATTTGGTCTAGGGTGATTATAAACCTATGAAGTGGCCAGATGAGTCACGGTTCCAATTGTTTTCTGCTGAGTGTAGGTTTTGGGTGAAGCGGAAAGAATCATGTGACCATGGAAATATTTTGTCAATAAAGTACTGTGAAGGGTGGTGTCAGTTCCATAATGGTGTAGGGTGAGTTCAGCTGGCATGGTTTTCTACCTGACGATGTCATTGACCACTATGTTGCACTATTATGTGACTATTTGTACCAATTCATGAACTCTGTATAACCCAGTAACTTTGGTGTATAATGCACTGTGTCATCGAGCCCAAGTTACCCATAAAGAAATTTCTGACGAATAGTGTGACCACGTCATCCGACATGAGTCCAATTACCTTTGGTCGAGAGGTCTATTCATATGAAAGATACTCTGTACCTATAAATGTTAGGGAACTGTGAAGAACTATCGAGACGGCATCCTTCGACACTTCTTCAGAGCTCTACCGACCGAGTCGACGCCACGTAGTGTTGCTGCATTTTGTCAAACTAGAGGATTTCCGAAGTACTTATGGTATGACTTTTGGCACGTTAGTATATAGTTTTGTTGACGTAATACTTACACACACACACAAACACGCGCGTGCGCGCACATACACACACACACACACGTCATGGTAAATTCTATGTATGACAACTTCTCACTTCACTCAAGTTTACATCAGAGTTTCGTGAACAGGGGCACTAAGTGTTCCACAAGGTTCTCAAACAGCTCACCACTTTTAGAATCCAGAGCTGCATTATTTCTCTTTGTTCGATTGCCAATCACAGCTAAATAATTCAATATTTCCTACTATTTAATCCATAGATTTCTCGCTAATTATTACACTACATGCACAGCCTATATATATATATATATATATATATATATATATATATATATATATATATATATATATATATGTGCGTGTGTGTGTGTGTGTGTGTATGTGTGTGTGTGTGTGTGTGTACACTGAGGTCAACGCCAAGCGGCGGCAGTCAGTTTCACGCTTGAACGCAATCTTTATGTCATCCTCTGATATTGATATCTGATATGTGCTTGTGTATGTATGTATGTATGTATATATATATATATATATATATATATATATATATATATATATATATATATATATATATATATATATATGTATGTATGTATAATTATATATAATTAAGTTATTCCCATATGGATATTATATACACAGACGCGTGCGCCTAAAAGAGACAGTCAAAAATACTCGCGACAAAGGAAAAATTGAAAACAGATAACCTCGTAGATAAAAAATAATCAAACATTTCATGAAGTCTTTAGTTGTTAACGTGTTTTTTTTTAAAGTTAAACTCGCCCCTCGTAAATAAAAAAAAAATGCAGACTTCTTTTTTGTTATTATTACTTTTTTTGTTGTGTGAACGGCCTTGTGGGAATTGTCACGTGGGCTCAAAATGGCCGCTAGGGATTACTCCTGTACTTTCGTTTACCTACTTCAGTAGGATACTTACACCGCTTATCTTGAAGTCTCCGTTTTAACATTAAAAACAAGTAAGTAAATAAAAGCTTGTACTGTTTCCATTAGCTTTCCCCCCACTTTCTTTTTATATTTTTCTTCTTTCAAAGTTTATGTGTAGTTTTCACTTTTTATTTCATGCCTTACATCGTTAAGCTTGGTCTGTCCAGAGGAGCGTTGTCTCCTCCATTAACTACAGCTCAGTAACATGGTCCGTTATCATATTTTTTCTTTCTCGTTATCCTTGGCTGAAATCAAGAACATTCAATCTCTGTTCTTTTTACTTCATATTATATATTTTCTCGTTGTTGTATGTATGTATGTATGTGTGTATGTATGTATGTATGTATGTATGTCCAATTTCCTGCCTTTTGGTCTTTGTCTAAATCAATGCTATAGTCATTATTTACATTTTCTCCCGAATAACTCTTACTTTCTTTCTTTCTTTCTTTCTTTCTTTCTTTCTTTCTTTCTTTCTTTACGTTTTTCTCCTTTTTATTCCACTTATTCTTTCTTCGTTTCTTACTTTGTTTCTTTTTTTTTTCTTTTCTCTTTTCTGGACTTTTCCTCTTCCTTCATTGAGTTTGTTCCTTCTTTTAATAACCATTGCACCTTTCTTTCTTTCTTTTTTTCTTTCTTTCTTTCTTTCTTTCTTTCTTTCTTTCTTTCTTTCAAAATCAGTCCATCGTCATAAAATTGCTCTTTTCATTTTAATTCTTTTATTTTCTCTTCTTTCAAAATCCCCGTGTTTTTTTTTTTAATTTCATAATCTCCTCTTTAAAGTATTCACAATTATATAAGCCTCCTATAAAATCTCTTTCTTCTCTGCTTGCTTCTCCAATATACACAAATATATCAACATATAGATAAAACCTTTTCTTTTCCCTCTAACAACTCTCTACCTCTTTGCTCAGTTCTTTAGTGTCGTTTGTAATTAGTCACAGTCACAATTAATATAGAAAATAAATTCCTATACTAGCGGTAACATTTTAAACTGCAATTTATTAACATTTTCATAAGAAAGGTTTTTGTATGTAATGGTGTGCGTAAATTGATTTTCGTGGACGTATTTTTTTTTATAATAAACAGCCATTATTAAAAATGTTCGTAGAAATAGAGATTTGTCTGACACAGAGCAAATCATACATTTTAATAAATCTCATTACTCATAGTTTACAGGGGAAAAGTTGGCATGTAATTTCACCGACTTTTGATCTTTAGCCGCTTTGTTTATCTCTTCGGCGAAAGGATGTCTTATGGCGTAAATTTGCACAGATGACTTAGTATTTTGGAATTGACTGAGCTGTTATAAAGTTTCATATTTATCTGTTTTCAGAGGATAAAAATTCGAACTTTATTAGATTTGCTCAAAACATAAGCGACTGAATGAAAAGGTTTCTTTTCCTACCACGGGATCTGTTTTCTACTACGTCTGCAAATTTCTAATTTTATTTTAGGTTTATTTTTCCAAAAGCCCGTCGATTTGATATATTAATGTTGGTCCCTTTTGTGTGCCTTTTTGTGTACCTCTGATATCTTTACACTTTAGCTATTTTAACAATGAAACGTTGAATATTATAACAGATTTTCCATCCTTTAAACTCATTTAACTTCACTTTTGCATCATTTTGTTCTCTTAAACTGACGTTTTTGTTTTTACATGATAACACAGTGATCGGCATGTCCCATTTTCTCTTTTGAAAATTCGCTCACTGTTTATTTTAAAATCCATGCCATTTCTTTGTATCTTTCTAAATACTTTTTCTTTCTTTCTTTCTTTCTTTCTTTCTTTCTTTCTTTCTTTATTTCTTTATTTATTTATTCATTCCTCCTTTTCCTTTTTCCTTTGCTATTGCGAAATCTTGTGTTCATGTATGATTCAGCTCCAAAAGAAAGTATTTAAAGCGACGAAATTTAAATCTCCATTAGTGAACCTTGCGGGCTTTTTACCGCATACGAATAAGAATATCAAATGTTGTCTTGAGCTCTGAACATTAGCAATATTAGAATCGCAGCATTATTAGAGTTCTCATTTTTATATTTATAGACCTACCTTCCTACCTTCCTTCCTTCCTTCCTTCCTTCCTTCCTTTCATTTTATTTTCTTTGTAGATCATAAACTGAAACATACGCGTACAAACAGAATTTATTTGAATTAACATTATAAATTTTATAAATAATTATATATATATATATATATATATATATATATATATATATATATATATATATATATATATATATATATATTCAGGAGATACCTTCAAAACAATACAAAAATCTTATCTCATCAAAAATCTTATCTCATTCAAAGTAGAATCATCTGACTTCAGTGCTCTTGTAGCTCTTCGACAAATATATGTATATATATATATATATATATATATATATATATGTGTGTGTGTGTGTGTGTGTGTGTGTGTGTGTGTGTGTGGTGTTTCCGAAAATCGTAATCTAATAATTTGAACAATTCTCGTTCAAATTATCTCAAATTTTACCAGCATGTGTAGAAACCATTCAAAATTTCATGTTTAATATTTTCTTTTTTTTTTCTTTTTAGGTACAGAAATGCCATTCACTGTAAAGGTAAAAGCCTTTTGTGTGTTAGAATGTTTGAACACAGTCGAACAAGACTGTGTTCGAGGATGAATGCAGCGTACATTTGTGAGGGAATTCCCTAAAAATGCAACAACTGCAATACAGTTTTGGACATGGCAAAAAAAAGTTAAAAGCGGAAGGTTGTCTGTGCAGGACAAAAGTATTAGAACGACCATCGACATCAGAAGTGATTGTCGGGCAGGTTCAGGAAACATTTTTGTGAAACCCAGGATGTCCATAAAGAAAGAGAATATCTCGAAATCCAGATTTCTCCATCGAGAGTTTACCGTGTCGCAAGTAAAAGTTTGCGCATTATACTCTACAAGCTGCAACTCATCAAGGCCTTAAAGACAGATAACAAGCAAAAACGATTTTTCTCTGGGGCTACCTTTGAAATTCTCATTCAGATTTTGAAGAATAAATTTATTTTGCTCTACAATAAGCCAGATAAGTTTCATTTGCCTAGACTATGTAGTTACTCAGATATTAGGTTGGTGCAAAAAATGTCGTTTTCTCACATAGTAACATATGTGAGAAAACGACATTATTTTTGCACCAACCTAATATTTACATCTTTTTTTTCTACGATTTGAAATGTTTTTTTTTTTATTAAGTATTCTATCACTGAATTGTCTATAACACTTGTTACCACCCACCGAAACCCAGTGGGGTGTCGTTAAATAAGTTACTTTAAAACAGCAAATATTAATGTTTCGTTTTCTCATATTTGATTAATTATACTTAAACACATTACAGCAAACTTGAGTTTAAATTCATTTTGGCTGTTTTCCTTGTAAATACAGATGGAATTTAATCGCCATGGTTAAAGTATTAGAAACAAGACCTTAATTCCTTTAGTGATATGGCAAAGAGTAAACTACACCTCACGCGCGCACACACACACAGTGCTGAAAAAAAAAGAGAATTTTTCATGTTTAATTTTTCTTCGGCCATGTAATAAAAATCCAGGCAACAATTGTGTAATTGAAAGTAAATATCACTTACGATTCGTAGCGTTGCACAATGTGGGACAATTTTAACAATTTAATCGGCTAATATAGCAGCTTAAAGTCGCTTACTGTTGTGGAAATGACTTTTTAATACGATGTTCTTACAGTAAGATGGCGATCATGGTTCTCCTTAGATTCTTTTTCTTTCTTATATTTTAATTACGATGACTTCTGGGGAAAATAATGAAGTGTCTGGATATCCAACCGTAAAATTACCTACATAGTGCTCGCCACAGGAAAGATATGGAGAAGTCAAACTGAGATTAATGATATCAAGAGACTGTTCCTGTCTTGTTGATGGTCATAGCAAAGTTGAGTCTCGATGAAACTGCAGTTTTTTAAATATCAAGATCAAGTCCGTCAGGATTATTGGGATCTCAGATGGACACATTCTTCTATTGCCTAAATCAGTTAGTATAATCGTTTCGAAAATATATGGCAGAAGCTGCTTGAAATCCAGGCTTATCATATTGTACAATTTTGAAAGATCACGATTTCTGAGAAGCATGAATCATAAATTTTAATTGAAGCCGAAGAGAAGGAACATGAAGCAGATCACAAAAGGTGAGAAACTCTGTTGCTTATGAATAGTTCCACTGGTATCCCCGGGGGGTGGGGCGATGTCAATTGATTTGTAGACTTTAACCTCACCAGGAATTTGTTGTGAGAACTTGAAGTTTATTTGTTTGCGTGTATCATTTTTTGGAGCAAAAATGTCTCGTTCATAGTGCTATTGGTAATTCCTGTGGTTTGGTTTATTTTTTTTAAACGCCATGTCTCTTCAAGACTTAGGTACTCATAGCTCTCCACAGATGAGCCTTTGTTTATCATCTTTGAATTGCCATGGTCTTTTAGGAAAGAGAGCGAAACTGTTTCCCATTGCTTTCTCCGTAGTTCTGAATTTGGATTTGTCTTTCTCTTAGATTTACTAGTTTTCCAGCTTACCCTACGATTTAAAACTACGAGGGTGGAATGAAATGTTCAGAGACTTACTAGGAAGGAGTGAAGCTAGATCTGCAAAATACTGCATGCATTTAATTTCAACTCTTCTTATTAATAACTGCATTGTTTCTTTCCAGGTAAACTAACATCTAACTGTAGTTTGTTCATCCTGTTGGTCAAAAAAGTCATCAACAGCAGATATGGTGTCATAATCGCTGCAATACTGGTTCACCAACCAAATGTTTTTTCATGTTGTGGAACTAATGATGATCAAATCAGGAGGATCGTCAGGGTGATTAATCAGTTCAAAAAAACCTTCACGAACAGCAACCATTAAAACCAAGGACTTGTTTGTTGGAGTATTTTTCCCCGCAGTAGGTTGCCATTTCTGTCTGCGGTAGACCAGTTGCCATCTAAGACTATAGAACCCGGTCTGTCCTGCTATTTACTCATAGCTGGGGGGGGGGAGAAGAAGATTCATACCTTTCCCAAGGTTATTAGCATGTAAGTGAATGTAATGGATTCGACTGGAATTCGAAGTTAGTCTTACAAAAGCTAAAATGGTTTGGTATACTTTAGAAACTTAGAGTTGAAAGAAACACTATTCTTAAGAAAAAAAAACCCATCAAAATTGCATGCGTGGTAGATTCAATTTGAACCAAAACTGACTTCAGACGTAAAGCTGATGTGAAAAAAGGGCTCAGCTTCTATAAAAAAATGTTAGTACATATCATAAAATTCTATAAAAATACAGTAAACCGTGGGAAAAGCATTTTCGTTGGAAATTTTGGCATAAAACAGATTGCTATGTCATTTTTTGGATATAAACCGACGTCTCAATGCAGACTTGTATATCACACCGTTTATCTTGACTATACAGGGATTGCAATATTATAATATCATATTGTACATATGAAAAGACAAATAAGAAAGAAACGAAAGAGAGAAAGAAGCAAGAGATAGGAAGAATAGGGTAGAGAGAAAATGATGGAAGGAGAGGAGAAATGTAAGCGAGAATGTCTGAAGCAGGAAGATGAGATGAGAAAGAGAAAAGAAAGAGAAAAGTTAAAACAAAGGGAGAGGTGTGGAGAAAAATTAAAAAGAAGTGAAAGGAGGAAGAAAAAGGAGAACGTGTGTGTGTGTGTGTAAGAGAGAGAGAGAGGGGGAGAGGGAGAGGAGAGAGAAAAGAGTGAAACATTTTCCGTATAGTATTACTATTTGTTCTCTGTCTTCTTTTTTTTTATTTCTTCATTTACCTCTCCTCCCCTTTTTTTCATTACTTTGTATTTCGATCTCATTCTTATTTCATAATGTCAGTTCGATTTTAATGCTGAGAAAAGAAATAACTGAAAGATTGTGTGAGCAGAGAAACACATTTTAGCTAAGAAAGAGAAAGAGAGAGAGAGAGAGAGAAAGAGAGAGAGGGACGATAAAAAGAGGGAGAAAGGGAGAGGAAAAAAAGGGGAAAAGAGAAAGAAGGTACAAAAGGGAGGGAAAAATGGAGAATAATGGAGCAGGAGAAAAAGACAGAAAAAGAGAACAGGAAATAGATAAAGAGCCTGAAGAAAAGAAATAAAAAGGGAGGAAAATAAAATATCGTACCCGTTTCGGAAGAGATGATGAGAAGAAAAATGCGTTTTTGGTTTCGTCCGCGGATAAGTGAATTGGTAGATATTCGAGACAGTGCGATGAGGTAGTGAAGCCAATGACGAGATATTACGTCACTATGATGTTACAAAAATATTTCATTTCGACGATCTGGTTAATCACATTGTGATAGATAATTAATTTCCTTTTGTAAATTGGAAAAACGGGTTTGGTCAGACAGACATCTCAATCGGCACTAATCTCAGTGGCTATCAATCGTGTTTCCTGATTGCTCTCCTCCACTCATCGGAGACATGGTATATTTATCGCGCCATCATGTCAAAACCTTGGAAAGGTTTTATCAAAAGTGCCTTGGGCGTATCTTAAATATCAAGTGGCAATCTTTTACACCGGACACAATTTTCTGCAACGGGGGCCAGAACACCGCACATAGCGAAACTTGTCATTCGCAATCAACTTGCCCTGGGCAGGGCATCTCAACAGGATTAGGGATAAGAGACTCTGCCTAATCATGTGTTTCACGGAATGCTTGTACTAGACAAGCGCTCCAGATACAAACCCAAGAAACTTTTCAAGGATGTTGTTAAAGACTCCCTGAAAACTCTTGAAATTAGTGCCGAAAACTGGGGGAAAAACAGAGAACAGGTCAAGTCGAAGAAAACTAGTTTTTGATGGTTGCAATCGCTTTGACGGCCAAAATGATTAAGCATTCGAATTTGAACAGATTTCTTAGGAAATGTAATGCAGAGTAGATCCCAGAAGATATACAGTCTGAGTTTGTATGCAATATATGCTGGAAGGTTTTTCTATATCTTTGCTGGTCATTTATGATCGAATGAAAATCTGCAGGTATTTATGGGAGTTCTGCGATAAAGATTGTAGGTCTGGCACCAGGATGAAGTGCCATGTGGTAGTGTATGAGGAGAAAGTCACTTTCAAGGTTTCTCCCAAAGTCTTTCGTGTGTCTCATTTGTAAAAAAATATGCAGGACTAACGCTGATTTGCAATGTCATCTGCAGGCTCATGGCCGGTGAGCTCAATGTTAAATAGTTAACCTTCTGTAAAGAAGTGTCACACACACACACACACACACACACACACACACACACACACACACACACACACACACACACACACACACACACACACACAAAAAAAAAAGTATGTGTCTGTGTGTGAAAAGTGTAAGTGTTGCTATTGAATCGTATCAAAATATAAATTGCACACTGGATTTTTTTTAAATATCTTCTTTCCTGAAAGAATTACTCTTTCCCCAAATCATTATACATTGCTATAAAAATGTTAAAAAATAAAGAAAACTGTTAAATTCATAACCTTTATTATGTTATTTAAAATATATAATACATAAATTAAACCCAAAATAAAATTATATAATATTCATTACATTATTTTTAAAAAATTACTGACTTTTGTTTATTAAACATTAAATTATATCACTTATGATCCTCCATAATTTACCCAGATTTTCCAGTTAGTCTGATGTATATTTATGAGCGTTCTTAAATTTGATTAAAAAGAAATTTTAACGTCATACTATATTTTTGTTTATAAATACTAGTTGGAAAATAAAGTCAGTCGAAGTAGGAAACGTGTCTGAAAAGATAAGTTTTCCTTTTGACTTTATTAATATATGTATGTGTACGTGTGTGTGCATGTGCGTGTAGTATTTGTGTATAATTTAAATATATTTAATAGATGAAGAAAAGTTCAAAACTCAAGATTCATATTTCCAACTTTTCGGCGTTTCCGCGAAACCTGAGATTGTAAAACTAAGTCATTTGAATTTTTCTTTATGTTTCAACAATTGAGCTCTATTTATTCTTAATTTGTTTATAAAGCTCGCCTTTAAAGTCGCTAAACTCTAATAATTTATTGGACAACGTGTTTTGTTAGGCGCTAACGACCTGTGTTATATATATATATATATATATATATATATGTGTGTGTGTGTGTGTGTGTGTGTGTGTATGTCTGCGTGTGTGTCTGTGTGTGTGTCTGTGTGAGTGAGAGAGACAGAGAGAGTGAGAGAGAGAATGGAAGAAAGAAATGCATATATTTCTGTAGATGTTTTAAATAAACGAACTCACTAATTTTCTCCCAAAATATCTAATTTTCCTCAAATCGTCTGTGAAAGCTTCACTGGTTTACCCAGGATAATTCAGAGATATTTTAATATCTGACTTATCGATATTTAATTTTTGTATTTGAAGATGACGTGAAATTCTCATAATTAAGCCGCCATGATGATTATCAGTATGTTATGCGTTGTTTTCCTATGTCCCTCTTGTCCTCAATCTATCTCGTGTGTATCAGATTTTCCAGGTTCTCCTTCCTCATGTGCCTCAGACATTTTAACTGTCCCTTTTTGATGCATGCATAAAACATGTAAAGTTTATTAAGTGTTTTCTCTTTTTATTTTCCATCATTTTCATATAACATTGCAACTGCATTTATTTCGTCTTTCCTATTACTTTACTCTTTTATCTACTTTGTCTGAGCTTTCCTTCGCTCTTTCACAATGTCCTTTTTGACTATAAGCAGGTCCCTGATTAGAGATCTTGTAAGGGTATGAAGGAAGGGAGCAAGGGTTACATATTTTGAGGATATGTAGGATGGATAAGTGTAGGCTTATGGCAGCATTTGCCTCCTTTGTCGATTACTGTCATGGGTCCTTACCTATAACTACAGAATGAACTCTTCCTAACACTATGTATACTACGCCTCTCAAGAGAGAGAGGGTCGAATCGAGTCGAGCCGATAGTAGTTCACTCCAAACCAGACTGACAGTCATACTAACACCTTCCACATCTTGTATTATTATTTCGTGTAATATACTTTCGTTAATTCTACTCTTGTGTTCGTGTTTTTCTTCCTTGGTCCTAACCTGGACCATAACAATTATGATCGAGTGTACTAACCATTCTTTATGGTGAATATTGCAATCACCACAAAAATGAGTGTTAGCTGAGGGGTGATCAAAGAGGATATCATCAATATCCTCAGCTATTCTTAGCCCGTTCGGATTCAGTTTTCTTTCTCTTAGACTGGCTACCAGAGAGGATTATAGGAGAATAAAAACTACCTTAAGGCGAGTGAAAATGAAGAAAAACGTAGAACGGAGAAGAGATACACAGAGAGAAGGGAGAAAAAAATTAGAAAAAGGAAAAAGCAGCGAATGATGCGAGCGAAAGATGCGAGCGAAAGAAACAAAGGAAATTGGTAATCGGAGAGAAAAAAAAATGAGAAAAACAAAAATTGGTTAAAAAAAAATCAGAAAAATCAATAGAAAGAGAAAAGTTATGCTTATAAAAGCAACAGGAAAGTGAGTGTGTAAGTGAAAGTAGAGAAGAGATTGAAACAACACACAAGGAAAAAGTAGAAAAATTACGAGAAGGTAAAGTATGGAGACTAATGTGTAAGAGGGACAATATGGTTACATGAAGAGATAAAGCCGAATTACATACATTACAATCAGGACATGTCTGCAAAACAATATGGTGGATTATCGTCTGCGTTATTCTTTTCTCGTTTTCCATGGCAATGAACGATACAATAAAAATGTTTTTTTTTCCAGATACAAGGAAGCTAATTGAAACAATATGGCTGTCAATGTCGGTTTTATGGGAAACGGTAAAAGAAATTAGTCTGATGCATTTGGTTTCAATAAATCACTCCGCCACATGCATACACATACACATATTTATATAAGTATGGACATTTACATGTATATGTACATATGAAATTAATAACAACAATCACAACAACAACAATAAAAATAATAATAATAATAGTAATGATAATAATACTGAGATTTAGGAAAAGAATAATAAAATAGGAAACATTTATGAAAAGAAAGGAAGAGTGAGAAGATAAAATGGAAGAAAGAATCTTACAGAAAGAAAAGAAATAATAGAAGTGGAGAAAAGAAGAAGAGGAGGAGGAAAAAGAAGGAAATTTGGATGAAAGTTTGGGAAAGGTGGAGAAAAGCGCTTTGCGGGTAGTAAAAATGATGACGATGAAGAAGAAGAAGAAGAAGAAGAAGAAGAAGAAGAAGTATAAGTAGGTGATTTCTCTTCAACAAGAACAGATCTACGATGGTCGCTTTGAACATTATGTTCAGAACGACCTCCTATTTTATTATATTGACTCACGAGGCAGATCTTAGCGGTATAGCAGTAGAGGCTCAACCTTTCCGCTAATAAAAACGCATAATTATTTTGTTCTCTTACAGACAGTGACTGAACAGCAATTTGGAAAAACGGCGTTTGACAGGAAAGTGCGTATAAAGAAGTGGTGTATCACCAAATTCCTAGATGCAAAAAAATTGCACCTATTGGCATTCATCGGCACTTATTAAACGTTTACTGGGCCAAACAGTGTATGTACGCACACTTACAAAAAACGGCAACAGCGATGTTTGTGAAGTAACATTCCGGACTGTTGATGGTGACTACGCGGAAAAAAAGAGTGTTTTATAGCTGAAAACTTGTTCTATCCAACGGTATTATTATGCTCTCTGTATCTGTTGTAGTTTCCGTCGATAACTTAATAGAGACACAAATACAAACCAGGTATGTTATAGTTATACAACATATACAAAAATGAGTAAGCATTTACTCATCAAAAATAACAAAACGAAGGCATGTTCCTAACTATTGTGGGCGTCATACTAAACATACATATATATAATTAACGAGATTAAGGAAACTCAACAGAATGCAGAAAGTACAGGACGGGTGTTACGTCTTATATCTGGGACTCATCAGAATTGAAACCCAGACAGTTACGTTAGCAAGCAAACGTCATACCGACTGCACAAACGCGCCTTGCTAACGGAGTTATAATTATGAGTCCCAAATATAGGACGAAACGGCAGTCCAGTGCAATTGCTTTCTGCATTCTGTTGAGGTTTCTTCTAGACTCGATGAATTACTTAATTATAATTATCTCAAAGCCTCCTAATAATTTCTATCATATATATATATATATATATATATATATATATATATATATATATATATATATATATATATATATATATATATATATTATAATTTTACTCACGTCAAAGATGCAACTTCGTTTCGGTGCATTTAATTAAACCTCGACTGATGAGAACCAAAATGGTCATCTTTTCTGTGAGAAAATTGTTTTTGTCTATATGAAAAAATTATAATAAATAATTATACGACTACTATTGGTATTAAGCCCTCTTTTGAATTAATGCTGCGAACATTAGAATTTATATATTATTTTCATTCTCATTGCATTCGGATATATATATATATATATATATATATATATATATATATATATATATATATATATATATATATATATATATAGTGATAAGACACAGACTTTAATTATCCATTTCGATTATAATTTATTTCGTGAACACCGTGGTGTTGAAGAAAAAGAGTTGAACACCTCGGTGTTCACGAATTAAATTACAATCGAAATGGATAGTTAAAGTTTCCGTCTTCTTATTATCATTATAATGCTCTGTAGTCTACATTGAGCGCTGCATGGATTTATATCCTCCTCGGAATTATCCCTTCCAGTCACAAACTGGTAAGACGTACACACACACACACACACACACACATATATATATATATATGTATATATATATATAGTCATCCACAGACAGACTGTTTCGCTGTATCACAGCTCATCAGTGGGGATAGACATCCGGCATATATATATATATATATATATATATATATATATATATATATATATATATATATATATATATGTATATATATACACAGACTTTTTGATAAAAAAGAACCGACAAGGATGTAGACAACTGAATTCTAATTTGCACACAGATATCACATTGGTTCTTGAAAATGACTGAGATGGTCGAAAGTACTCGAACCAAACAATAGCACAATATCAAATTCGGACAGTTTATCCACAAATCTGAGTACAGAACTCAACACTTTATTCGAAAATTGGAATAATACAATAAAAAATTAAATAGACAGACCTTGTTGGTTCTTTTTCATGAAACTAGTTTTGATGAATACTTCCTGTCTAAAATGTATAACACATATTGTAGCTCTTAATATGTTTTGTCTTTTTGTTATTTCTAAATATAATATTTTAAGAATATCTGATTACACCAGAGATGACGTCCTTGGACTGTATGAGAAAAGGAAAGAGTGAAAAGAAATGAGCAAAGAGGCACGAAGAAAGGCATCGACTCTAATATCAAAGAGCTTCAGTACTACACAACGCAGAGGAATGATTGGTTGGTTATAACCGCCAAAAATTGCATGATATCTGACATGAAGACAAATAAGGAATCCGAAAATTCCCAAATGAGAAATTAAAGATAGAAATAAAAACAACTCCTGAGGCAAGTCACAAAATGAAGTAAAGGGATAGCAGATGAGACGGCATGTTTGCGAAGTGGGCATTTGAAAAGAGAAACTAAATTCCTCTTAATGCTGGCTCAGAACATTTGTATGAAAAACAATTAAAAATAGGCAAGACAGATCAAATAATGAATGAGATGAGCAATTACAGCATGTTGGCTTAGAGGAGTACAGACATAAGTATGAAGGAATGGGAAAGTTGATTCAATAGGAATGTTTGTCAGAATCTTTTAGATTTGGGGCTATTCTATTCAAGCAGATCATTCCATCCAGGACAGAAGAGTAGATGTTGTCATTGCTAATAAAAATGAAATCCTGCCAAATAATGGATGTTCATTTTCCAGCAAACTACAGAGAAAATTGAAAGAGAGTGAAAAATTGGAAAAATATCTTGACCTTGTGATCCAAATGTCAGTATTGCTAAAATCAAGAAGAATCCCGAGGAGACTCCTGGTATATTAAAGAGATTTACTGTCATTTAATCTCCACTGATAGTCATCAATTTCTACTGGTATGAAAGCTCGAATAATAATAATAATAATAATAATAATAATAATAATAATAATAATAATAATAACAACAACAACAAATAAGCGTTTAAGATTGTTCGAACACGTTTATGTCGAGAAGTAGACGAAGCGTATCAGATGTGGACTGGACAGAAGCTGGGGATGTTGTTTTCGTGATACTAGCTCAAAAGGACCAGGCAAATGAGGAAAGGCACTTGGCAAAACTGATTAAGAGTTCGTGGGTAGATAACAAATCTTGTATAGAAAAAAATGGGACATTAAAGCGGAATAGAAAGCGATGATAAATGTAGAGTCATTCAATATAAAGTGAACAAAGAAAAGAAAAGAAAGTGTGACCAGTGTGGCTGAAATGGGCGGGACCAATTATAAATATCTGACTTGAACATTGACTCTTGTTCTTTTTTGTCTTCTTTTTCTTCTGTCTTCTGTTTCTTTTTGTTTTCTTTTTCTTCATCTTTTTCCTCTCTACTATTTTCTTTTCTTTTTTCACTGTTTTTTCTTTAGTTTTTGTCTTTTTTCTTTTCTCCTTTTTCTTCCTTTTAGTCTCTTCTTTTTCTTTTTAATTCTGTTTTTCGTCTTTTTCATCTCCTTTTCCTTCTTTTTCGTCTCCTTTTTCGTTTCTTCTTTTTAGTCTTTTCTTCTTTTCCATTTATTTTCATCATCTTTTTTGTCTTACTTTTATGCTTCTCTTTCTTTTTCGTCTTCTTTCTTTCTTCATTTTTTTCTTTCTTCTTCTTCTTCTTCTTCTTCTTCTTCTTCTTCTTCTTCTTCTTCTTTTCTTCGGATTTCCAATTCTTTCAATCTCTTCGGGACTTTTTCAATCGATCCAGCAATGAAAGGCGCAACTCTCACAAGGATTCCCAATTTCCTTCACTTCTCTCACCAGATACTATTTTGAAGTCTGATTTATAAATAAGGTCACAGATCCTATTAAACAAATTTAAAGTCAAAATGAGGTGACTAATGTAATGTAATGTTTAGCAAGTCCCTGGAATTGGTATGATCCCCACTATTATAGCTTGGATAACATTAAGTTAAACGGAATAAATAATCGTTTAGTTTAAATTT
Source organism: Acanthosepion lycidas (assembly GCA_963932145.1). Classification (NCBI taxonomy): domain Eukaryota; kingdom Metazoa; phylum Mollusca; class Cephalopoda; order Sepiida; family Sepiidae; genus Acanthosepion; species Acanthosepion lycidas. The sequence goes on along the minus strand of OZ010572.1, from coordinate 60,723,958 downwards.
GGGATTTGGGGAAAGGGAGTTTTAAGTGGAAAATGTGTGCCTTGAAAACCGGAATTCATAATTTTTCTATAACCAGGATTTACCAAATAACGATGTCATGGAGTCGACCTCTATTAATTTCAGCTTAGTCCAAAGCAAGGCTTCCGTAATAAGAAACTCAGAAGGAATCAAAATTACTACGCCAACGACTGCTAATTATCTTACTATTATTTATTATTATTATTTATGAAGATGCGGGTAGCATAGCAGTTATCGGTGCGAAAAGGGGAATTGGAGTTTTGAGTTCAAATTCTAAGTGGGTCTGTTACATTCACTTAACACTAATGTTCTTGGGAAAGGTATGAATTTTCTGTATGTATTTGTTTATCATGTTCAGATATCACTGTTAAATGGAAAGTCCAATAGACACTTTTTGTGTGGATAGCAGCGAGGTCTCAAATAACATTTTAGGCAACGAGAAATTATCATAGCGCGCTTTTTTATAGCCGCATAAAATAATCTCTAGGAAAATGGAGTAAGATACTGAGCTTGCTATAAAGTACAAAAATGGTTTTGACTTCACAAGCGATAAGGTCAAATTGATCCCAGTGGTCACTAGAGGTCAATCGCTAGAATTAGTTAGTGACATTCACGTTTCATATTGCAACCAAATAATTACATTTTTGAATGTAAAGTGACGTATGAGCAAAAAAAAAAAAATGTTAATAAAATCGATATTACTGACTTCAAAGGTCATTGAAGGTCAATTTTGGATGAAAATACCTTTTTATTTTTAGTTTATTAAAATGCGTTTTGCAGGGTTAAATTTTTTTCCTGTTTTATTTATAAAACGTGTAACCCTGAAAATCATTTTCTGACAAGAATTCTAAAATTTTCGGAAATAAAGTCAGTCTTTCTTTTTTAGAGTTTTGATTGTAAAATGTATCTGATGTTAGTCTAATAGTCATAGGCATGGAAGATGGAATCGAAGAGCCTTGTTCAAATTTCAGCCTTGTTTGCTAAGTTTACTTTCGCACAAATAACTTGGGAAAATGCACGAATCTATTTATTCTCTCTGACCAGCTATAAGTTAAATAGTAGGGTACATTGGATTTTCTATCCTTGGCTGGGAGCTAAACTAAGAGAGGGAGTACACTGAATTCTGAACCGCGAAGAAAGCATCAAAAAGCTAATAAACTATATTCGTTCAAAGAATTGGAAATTTATAATAATATAATAAGGGAAAAGAATATATAGGAAGTCATAATCGCCTACATTCTGAAGAAACATGAAGTTTTTTTTTTAAATTTGCAAAAAAAAAAAAAAAGAGGTAAAATAAAATTAAACTACTAGTGGTTCTGTGAATGATACATTCTTGCCCCAAAGAATGAATTACTCGAAGATATAAACTCTAACCTCTTATAACAAATTCCTGCGCTTCAAATCTATTAACACAGCAACGGATACTTGTGAAGCAGTTTAGAATCCAATTGGGTCTCTCATCTACACGATATTTCTCCTTTTCGGCTTTAAGTAAAAGCCATAAATCCTATCATATTTCACAGAAATCACGATCTTTCAAGATTGTCCAAAAAACCCTTCAAAATTTCAGGCAAATTTTCCCACATCCCATCGATGCAACTATCCTAACCATTTTAGGTAATACAAGGAAGTTTCCACGTCTCAGACCGCAATAATCCCAACAGACTTGCACTTGATATTCAAACGACTTGAAATCCAATTGAAACTCAGCTTTGCTATGACCGTCAAGAAACCAGAAGGACAATCTTTCAACATCGTTAACCTCAGTTTTTTGTCTACATTTTTCCTCATAGATAGCTCTATGTAGGTAGTTCTAGGGTTGCATATCTAAACAAACCTTTCATACTAACACCCAGCGGGAAGATAACTATTTTGTGTAGACGCAAGATCTGTCAACCCAAGGTTTCATTTGCTTTGTTTTGTTCATCTGATTATTATTTCAGTAACAGCTATTTTTTCATGTAAATAGGGTAAATAATATTTTGGTGAAAAGAAATAAATGTTGTTTCTGCAAGTTACCCTGCTAATATATATATATATATATATATATATATATATATATATATATATATATATATATATATATATACAGAATTAGTGGTTCTCCTACTGAATGACAAGAGGTAAAGTTTTGATATCCAACCCTAGAACAACCAACAGAATGATGGCCATAGGGAAAAGCAACAACAATAGTAACAACAACGACAGCAATAACACATGGAGAAGTCAAACTGAGGCCAGTGATAGTGAGAGATTGTCCGTGTGACTTGTTTATATATGTGTTTTATTATTATTATTTTTTATTTTATTTCCTTTGATTTCTGGATTGTACTCATTTCTTTCAGGGTCCTGACCAGAAATCTAAGCTCAGAAATGGCATCATGACATTTTTCACTGAGCAATATAAAAAGAAAATCACACATATTTTACATAGATAATTCCTTTCGTAAACTGTACTTGTGAGAACAATTTTTTTGTATTTCTTTAAGGCATAGGCTACCAGGAATCCCTTCAATTAGTCTATTGGAGTCTTTTCCAATCAGGGCTCCAACTGGAATTGTTGATGTTTTCATGTGCTACATTATTATTATTATTATTATTATTATTATTATTATTATTATTATTATTATTATTATTATTTTCGTCTATTCGGCTTGGTTTTCAACTGGAGATCTTGCATTATAGATGTTTTCCATTAAGTCCTATGGTCCCAAATATAGAACGCCTTTCGCAGAATATTTGCTGTATCAAGCAACGCAAACCTCTGAAGCAATCTTCTTTTCTGTGCCATGTCCCTTCAGGACGTAGGCTATCATGGCGATCACAAATTCCTGTTCTTTGTAGCTTTTAATACGTTTTGTCTTTTTGTTATTTTCTCCCAAACCTTGCTCTACCATCCATTTACTCAAGCTAATCAAGGATGTTACATGCTGTTTTTCTCTATCTCTCCTTCCCTCAAGCTGTTCTGTGAGTATCAGATTCTCGAAGCCCTCCTTCCTCATTACGTCCCCCAGAAATTCCAACTGCCTCTTAAGTATAAGTTTCCATTTTGTTTCCATTTTCTCTAAAACATCGTCGTTGTTCGCATGTTTAGTCCATGGTATCCTCAGCATCTTTCCGTAGAACGGCATTTTGTTGCTTCAAGTCTCTTCTTCATCTTTGAGGACATTGTCCAGCATTCGCTGGCATACAATAGGACGGATATCACGTAACAGTTTAGTACTCTTTTCTTTGTTTCTAAAGAATTTTTTTCTGTCTCTTAATACTTTGCTTAGCTTTTGGAATGCATCTTTGGCCATCCAAATACGTCTTCGCATCTCCGTGTCGTACTTTCCGTCATCTGTTAGAACACTTCCCAGATATTTAAATTTTTGTACTTGTTTGATTTTTGTATCCCCGATTTCTAAGTTTCAGTTTGGACTCATCCATTTGCTGATAACCATGCATTCTATCTGTCTGCTACTGCCGGAGTGTCGGCGATTAAACCGACTACCCCGCTCCAAGTTCTTGCCAGTTAGGCAGGTTAACAACCTAGTAGGATGAAATCAAATGGCGAAAGAACTCTTTACGAGTCAACGGCCAGCTAAATAGAGGTGGTGTCTCAATAAATCACGGTGGAGAAGGCAACGGGAAACAACTCCACTATCAATCTCAAGAAATATCATGGCATTTATCAAACAAAATATGAAAGCGATGGATACTAAGCTTTATTTTGATTTTCTTCATTTAGGACTTTAAGTGAGGTGCTATAGACACTGAAACTCTATAGTCTTGTAGAGATTTCATGCAATTCATATCTTGCTGCTTCCAGTGAAGATCAAGTGACAGCAAGTCTCCTTGGTACTCCAGGACTCTCTTTAGTATTCTTGCCGATTATAATAATGCTATCAAAGACGGTTTGAAAAATTTAACACTCACAGGACATACTGAAAGAAGAAGAGGCTGAATAAACGACCAAATGATTTTATGTGAAGGAATAGTAGAGTGGGAACAATGTAGGATGGAAGGCGTCAAATGAGCTTAGAGCGACAAGTGACAGGAAGTTGTAGAGAGCTATGATCGCTTATGTCAGCAGGAAGAAAGTTATTAAAAGAAGATCGTCCGGATAGTTTCTGTTCTTATTTGGATTTTCATTTCTACCAGTTTTTGTTAGGATTTTCAGGAATGTCTCGAGCACTCTAGTAATGATGGGTACGAGCATTTTTCATTTCATATTTTCAATTCTCTGGTAAGGTTAAGATAATTTTTTTCCTTTTTATGCCCTTTTTTTTTCACTGTACTTATCTCATCTATAGGAATTAAGTGAAATAGATATTTTCTTTCTTTCTCATAACTTCTTTCTTTTTATTTTCTTTCTTGTTGGTTTTTATATAATCTTTTAATTTTTACGCTTTTTTCATAGTAAATCTTAATTTATTTTTGTTTATTACTGATACATAAATTCACAGCATTCATGCGCTACTATACGCGCTCGCACACACATACACGCACGCACACACACATACACACACACGTATATATATAATTAGCTGCTTATACAGGGAACGGCAGAAACACCTCACACATTTTAAACTGTCACCTGTCTGTTCTAGTGAATTTAGACAGTTGAAAGTGGTGTCTTCATCTAGCTAATGTCTAATCATTATTTGAGAGGTATTTCTATAACACCCTGTAACTAATGCCTTACCATTATATGGAGCGTATTTCTGAGAGGTATAGGTGGGCTGTATTTCTTCTGCACCAGGGGTATAATTAATGATATCACGAGTAGGAATTGTTAAAGAAATACGACAAAAGTATCATTCGCACTAATTATTACATATTTATATAAAGTGACACTATCTGGCGACGAATAAAAGTATTTCACCCCAGCTCATTAATTTGGGATTTTTTTCCCAGCCCTCACAAGGACTTATTAGCACAAAAGCTTATTAAATGTTTATTATTACTCATCATATTCAATATATGGCTGGAAAATTTGGTCTTGCGATTTACCGTGTTAGGAAACCATTGCTCTGTATACTTTCTTTGAGTGAAATATTCTATGTGTCAGATTCATTTAAACTACCGTATATACTCGTGTATAAGCTGACTTGGTGTATAGTGCAACCTTTGAATTTTAACTCCTCCAGAAAATGTTTAACCTGTGTATAATGCAACCGGTCACCGAAAATACATGATTTCTAACCTCTTCAAGAAATTAACTCTGTGTAGTGCAACCACATATTTTTTTTTTGTGTAAAAAGATAGAAACAATAAGAAAAATTAAGAAAAACAGGAAGAAAAATATCTAGCACAAGAGTAAAATAAATATAAATTCAAATCTTCAAGAAGCTCAGCATGAATATATATATATATATATATATATATATATATATATATATATATATATACACACAGTATATATATATATATATATATATATATATACACAGTATATATATATATATATATATATATATATATATATATATATATATATATATACACAGTATATATATATATATATATATATATATATACACAGTATATATATATATATATATATATATATATATATATATATATATATATATATATATATATATATATATATATATATATACATACACAGTATATACTAATGTATGAGCAGACTTCGTGTATAGCGCGGCTCTTGAATTTTTGGCATGAGTTTTAACCGCCCCCCCCCCCCGAAAATGTTTTAACTGTGTATAATTCAATCGGTCAAAGAAAATACACGATTTCTAACCTGTTCAAAAAATTAGCTGCGTATAGTATGACACCTTATTATTATTTTTTTTTTGCATTAAAAAAAAAACTGATCATAAAAACTCGCACTATACTTGTGTCTCTACGGTATATACTCTTCTAACATATTTATATTGTAAACGTTAGCAAAATTTCTTTGAAACAGATTTTGTTAAATTATTTTGATGAAAGGGTTATTGAAAGACATTTATCTCTAGCCTTATTTCTTTGAGATCTTCTTATAATCAGCAATTATTTTCCATTCACCCCATTTATTGACCCCCCCTTATTTACTAGATTTTCTCATTTTTTTCCGGCGTGCCCGTTTATTTACTCCACATTTTGTTACATTTCCTGGTATTTTTAATCACCATTTATTATTTGGTAACCGAAAGAGAAATGAAAAAGAAACACTAAGTCTCCTGTTTCACACCAGCTGCCCTTAACTGCTATTTCATATCAGTCCTCTTATATGGCAGTGAATGTTGGAAAATCTCAAAACAAAGGATGAGGAGACTTGGGGCAAAAGTGATGCAGTTCTACAGAAGGATGACGAGAATACTATGGACGTAACATGTGAGCAAAAAGGAAGTTTTACGGAAAATGGCAGTGTGAAAGACACTTGTGCTTAGGATCATAAACAGACTGTTACAATTTGTTAGACATAATGAGGAAAGAGGACTTGAAGAATGTGACACTCACAAGGCATATTGAAGGCAAAAGAGTCAGAAGGAAACAGCAAGTAACATCATTACGAGCTTGTATTGCAGAACAGGCACTGGGATCGGATACTAAAGTGACAAATATTGCTTACAACGACGAAGGATAACAAAATTGTGGCGAGCCATGATTGTCAACGTCCTGAAGGGACACGGCATAAAGAATAATAAAGATTCATGTGTAAGGTTACAGTTTCTCAGATCGCTGTATCCTGACTTTGCAACAATTTCATTGCTTCTTCTTTTATAATGTTCACCCAATAGAAGGCCCAAGAGCCACTCAAGAGAGATGGTTACTGTGTAGCCTTGCGTAAGATTCGTATAAGAAAGGACAAGTGTTAGGAGAACAGAGCTGATGCAGAATTTAGAAGGAACTGGAAATCCAATCCTAAACAGAAAACAAGGGCTAAACCTCCACTCCTGTTGCAAAGACCGGGAGGACTGTGAACCAGACGATAGGTGAACCTGTCTACTCCTATTAATCTTTTCTATATTGAAACTCTAAATCTTCCGCGACCCAGAATTTGTTTTAGCAAGTTTTTCTCTAATTGAACATAAGAAAAAAAGATTGTCGGTGAACAGGAATAAATAAAAGCATTACTGACTGAACACGGCTATTACTGGTATCGTTATAATATATTTTATCTAAGGTAAAGTGCAAACATTTAAAATACTTGTGTGTAAGGATCAATTGCAACAAATTTCTTCTTTTTCTCAGCCTGTGAAGGTCGTTTCTTAGATGTAGGCCTTCCTCAGATTCATGGAGAGAAATGGGTCGTTACCTTACCGCGCTGGTCCAAATACGATAACAAATTTAGTAGGGGAAATACTGAAATTAAACAAAAGTAAATTAAACAGGGGTAAATTAAACAGAGGACACGTTGCACAAGGAGTATTTTGTCCCACACAATTTTAAAAAAATTAGAAAAGCCTGAAAATTCAACTCATATTTTTTCATAGCCATGTTTAGAAATGTCTAAACTATCACCTATATAAATCATTTTCTCAGACCAATGATTAAAAATGGCTTTACGCAAATGACTCATTTATGTCTTTAAGAAGTCAGTCCTTCATCAGAAACTTTATAGACGAGCGTTACAGAATCACACATCAAATAAGAAAATACGCATCAATTGAACACTTTCAATAGCAATAATGCAACTACAGTTTGCCCACTAAAAAAGTGACAAATTTATTTCCCAAGAAAATACACCAACTCTAATTGGTACATCTCAGTGGCCCTCTAAAAATCTGGATCTGAATGTTTTGCATTACTGTATGTGAAGTATACTCCTAACACACTTGCAAAACTGTCGTCGTGACATCGTCGATATTGATTCATTGAAGTGGAACTTAACTGAAGCCTGGAATGAAATTCCTCTTGACATTATCCGCAAAGCTACTACCTCCTGGTTACCACGCTTACAACTTAGTTTTGAACATTCAGGCAAACATTTCGAATATCTACAATGATTGTTCATTTTGTTCATGAATCATAATAGCTAATTAAATTTCTTTCCAAATTTACCGCTTTACCTTGTAGAAGAGAAAATAATGATATATATTTTCCATACTTTTCGTTTTCTAACATAATCATGAAACCAATACTCAACCCCAGGGTCACAACTTTGGAAAAAAAGTGTGGGTCATTTCGAACTTGATCCTTTAAAACATGGCACACATTCAAACGATTGTTTTTTTGTTTATTTTTTGGAGGATATTTTATTCGGTTTTAAACTTTGAAAATCGTTTTGCCTTGGCTGAATGTTCTTGTTCGAAATTTTTTTGCCTCTGCTGTAAAACATTTCTTTTTCTCTTCAAAATGGATCTTATTTCAGGCCTCCATCGATTTTGGGTTTGCATCAAATAAAACTGCTGATTTACCATCTGTTCACAAGGAATAAAATCCGTGTGCTTCACCCAATTTCTATCAAAGAATGGCATTGAAAACATTCTGATGTGAGGGTCAACAAGCTGAACTTGTAAATAATTAGTATTGGGTATAATTTTAATTGGGTGTCACCAGACACGTGGCTTTGTAGCAAATCTTAGCTACTCTTAGTCAATAACGCCATAGTATTGATATTGTTGTTATGAATAATCAAAATTGATCTCTCCTCGTTTCGTTACAATAATTTTAATAAAACATTAGAACAAGCAACGTTTACCTTCCAGAATTTATGGTGAAGTTCGTATGAAGGGATTCAGTAAGTAACTGCTAAGATCCTTTATCATTACCATAAATCTTTCCACGGAAAAAAAAACTAAATTTTAGTCGTAGCGATATTAGAAAAGACGCAATCGAATGACGTATTTCTCGTTGATATTTTCGGTTATTTGTATCCACATTGGCACGCGGCATATAATCAAAAAAATGTTTTGTTTATATAGCCAGTGTTTAAACTGATTTTAAAGATTCGAACGATCACACTAGGGCGAAATAATTCCGTTTCAGTTATTTTATTTTTAGTAAGACGTGGGAAGTTAAGGCATAAAAAAATGAGAATAAACAAACACTATCTGTAGGCCGAAAATAAAATGGTAGAAAACGATAAACTAACGAAGAAAATAAAAATAAAATAAAAAGAAAACCAAATAAATCAAAATAAATAGAAGTAAAAAAAAAATATATAAATAGATATAAATAAACTAAAATGAAATCGAACAAAACAAAGAAAAAATTAAGAATAAAATGAAAAGTTAAATAAAACAAAATATTCAGAAAAGGAGAAACTAAAGAAAAGTATTTTAAATTCTTTCACTCCAAGCAAGGCGATAAAGTCGCTATAACGCAAACGATTACCGAGAGTGAAAGAAAACTGTATTAAGGAGAAAGGACAATAAAAATGGATAGGATTCGAGAAGACAGAATATAACAATTACATTTTGATTTTTGTAGACTTTAGTTCGCAGAAAAGCAAAAGAGTTCCTCTGTTTCGAAGTGCGTAAGAAGAAACTATTGTAAAGAACTTCTAGATTGGCTGCCACTTAGTTTATCTTGATATTTAACCCATAGCTAAGAGAAGAAGAAGAATTTGCACGAAAGTGACCGCAATAGACTAAGCCTGAATTTGTTCACTGATTCCACTTTCTGCTCGGATAACCGCTATGTGTGACCACACACACCCCTAGACTCCCCACTCACATACGCAGAAAGTGCTAGGGAAAGAAAATTTAAAAAAATAATGAAGAAAAATAGAAAACAAAAATAGATAGATCCAAAAAATGAATAAAAGAAAGAAGAGAATAAACGAAAGAAAATAAATGAATGAAAGAAAAAGGAAAAAAAAAATAAATGAATGAAAGAAAAAGGAAAAAAAAAATGAATGAAACAATAAATGAATGAGTGAAAGAATAAAAGAAATGAAATAAAGAAAAATTAGTGAAAGAAAAATGATTACAATAAAGATGAATGAAAGAAAGAGTAAATGAAAGCAAGAAAAATAAATTAATGAATGAGAAAAGAATAAATAAAAAAAGAATAAAGAATGAAATAAAGAAATGACGAACAAGAAAGTGAAAGAAATAAAATCAAAATCAAAATCAAAATTAAAGCGTTACAAAAAAGAAAACTACCCAAGAGTGATAGAATTTGTTACAGATAAGAAGCAAAACAATAAATTAAAGATCAAAACAAAAATTGCGAAAAAAAAAAATGACGCAAAATAAAGACAAGAAAGCATAAAAGAAATGAGGCTGAAAAGAAACAATAATAAAAAAAAAAAAAACAAGGAAAAAAGTATCTTTTAACTTGTTCTCTAAGACATTATCGCTCTTGTAGTGAAAGGCAATATTTATTATAAGAGTATCCAATGAAAAGTTCTATAAGTGACCTCAAGGTTCTCAGATCATTTCCTTTCAACACCTTCATTCACTTGACGGACAAACGATATCCCTGTTTTAATTTGCGTACTGAAGAACGATGTCGAGCAAATTTGTTCCTCTATCTTAGTTTCAAGCGAGAGCGATCACATTTTTTTCTACCAATCAACCGACGGTATCGTTTCTTCTTAATATACACAAAGGAATCCAAATCAATTCGGGGTAAAATACATAAATAAACAAATAAAATCATAGAAGACGGTCATCTACAATATAAATAAATAAATCTAATAACTGAAAGTGAAACTTTTCTGGTTGAAATTGTGGCCGAAAAAGTCATGTATTTCTCTAGCAGTTCCAAAGATCGCAGTTCAAATCTACGTAATAAGACAATATTACGAATGTTAATTTTAAAATCTTCCTCCCACAACCTCATCTATTTGGATTTGAACAATCCTAGTCTAGAGATAGTAATTATTAACTAAGTTTGGCATAGCGGGTCTCAAGTTGCTTAAACACAGTAGGTTCGTATGATATTTGTGGGTTTTGAACACCCAGAACGATTTTCAGATCAATTATGGGACTGTACTATTCTTATTTGTACTTAAGAAGAAGATTAAAACAAAACCTTCACATTTCTAGTTAGAAAAATAAGGGTTTAGGAGTAGAAAAACCAGGTCGGCAGCTAAGAGCCCATATTCCGGAAAATAGTATAAATATTAACCGATTTATACTTTTTCGGATAGAATTTCAGTGCCAAAAATGGGTTCATCACCCCAAAAGATA
>OZ010572.1:60700359-60702859 GCA_963932145.1 Acanthosepion lycidas | reverse complement strand
TATATATATATATATATATAATGACTCATACGGACTTTAGATAGAGATTTACGTAGGCATATTCTTGTAAAAGGATAAACCGAATAACACACACGCTGGCACGGACATACACATCAAAACCTAATTTCTAATAAAATTTTTACTGTTTTTAAATGCATTTATACAGGATAATGGTGAAAAATTCTTTGTCCAAAAGTAACACGTCACATAAATCTGACCAAATAAATAAACATCACAAGTTTCATTTGAATCTCATCTTGGTTCGGACAGATAAATTTCCCTGTAGTAATATATATATATATATATATATATATATATATATATATATATATATATATATATATATATATATATTACAATGAATCATTCATACAAAAAGTAAATTAGTAATATTAATGATATAAAATGGTGAAATCCCCTCACTAACAAAATTTTAAAGGTGAATTAACCTACCAATTACTCCATAAATATTATGATTCTTGTTTTTTTAAATTATAAGCTGTATTTTGTTAGCGAAGGGATTTTACCATTCTATATCATTAACATTACTAATCTACTTTTTGTATGAATGATTCATTGTAATATATATATATATATATATATATATATATATATATATATATATATATATATATATATATATATATATATTATATATATATATTTCATATATATATATATATATATATATTTCATATATATATATATATATATATATATATATATATATATTATCACATAACACCCTTGAGCGCTTAGCTTTGGAGCGGGTAGAATTGAGATCAACGTGTTTTAGTGGACTCAGCAATTTTCAATCTACTTGTCTGAATCATCTTCAAGAAGCGAAAACAAGATCTAAAAGGTCAGCCAATCTAACAGTGATCTCACACCTGCTCCATATGTGGCCTCCTTTGTAAATCACTAGAGGGACTTAAATGCCACTTAAGATTATCGCATAATCTTTTATAACTGAATCAATAAGCTGGCAGATTCTCATACGTCAAAACCGACGGGAGAGTCCATTATTATTATTATATATATATTAATTAATTATAAACTTTTACAATGGAGCATAGGAGTTACCACAAAAAATACATATTTGTTTCGAGGTTATGTTAACCACCCGATGCGATGCCTAAATTAGATACTAGACATATTTGATTATAGTGGCGAAGGTCTTGTGTAAAACCTACCACAATTTTTGAAGGGCTGAATACAGAGACCTGGTTCCCTACCTCAAATAAACTTCCACAGGCCTTGAATTTAGAGTTGTCCTTCTCCTAGTCCTGCTAATTACCCATAGCTGGAGGGAGAAGAAGGGGATTCATACTTTTCCCAAGGGTATTAGCACATAAGTAAATGTAATGTATTCGACTGGAATTCGAACACACACACACACACACACACACACACACACACACACACACACACACATATATATATATATATATATATATATATATATATATATATAGACTTCGTCGTCAGTTTGAATATTTAGAAACAGATTTAATTTCATTTAATATTTAATTTAAAGGGTTAATAATCTTTGTAAGATAACTAGGCTTACTATTTCTTAATTTTGTCCATTAATCTTGTTTGAACGTGAATAAACAGTGTATTTATTGTCATTTAAAAGTGGGTACATTTTTGTTGATACCCTGTCTATATAATTATACAGTGTGAATTATATCTTTGAATGTAACTTTCGTCAAGCAGTTCTCACTGAAGTGCAAAAGAATATATATATATATATATATATGTGTGTCTGTGTCTGTGTCAACGAATGCTAATTATTTATTTAAATATACTTTTACTTCGAAGATACGTGCTATATTAATATAAAAAGAAAGGCATGGAGCTGAAGAGACGTATCTTTTAAAGTAGCATACTTGAATATTAATTACTTTTTCGCTTGTAAATATTTTCTTTCAATATATATATATATATATATATATATATATATATATATATATATATATGTATGAATATAAGTAAATATATGAATGTGTCGAAGAAGAAATGCATAACTACTAAGGCACGTTTTCGCACAGAACCGCATAATTATTGTATTATTTTAAATGAACTGATGCATGCGGGAAAATATGTTGCAATATACATTCACACACGCCTGACATACGCATATTAAAGTACAAATATAAAATTAATACAATAAAAGCATTTTTATTTTTAACATAAAACATTAATGCAATTTATAATTTTGCCAACAATCAAGTTTTTTTTTAAATCATTCCACCCAAGAAAGTTAAAAAACATAAGTGTAACAGTATCCTTGCTTCACGTCAGATGGTTTCAGTAACTATAAAGAAAGTGACGTATATCTACAATGCAATGTAAAAATATGACTAACAATAAACATAGATACTTATATAAAGACACATACTCCCAATAACATCTTGTGTCTTAGCCATCGATTGCGTTTAACATGAGACAGGCTTGTGCCTCTCGGTGTTGACTTCAATTTCCATTTTATATTTAC
>OZ010572.1:60690359-60695359 GCA_963932145.1 Acanthosepion lycidas | reverse complement strand
TTATCAAACATTTTACTGTCAACAAGCTCCAGGGAATTTATCCCGAGGAGCGAAATGGCAATAAAACTGGGGTACAATTGAGTTTCATTTTTATGTAATTCATTTCTAGTCTCTTTTGTGGTTCAGTTTTAATATTATTTATTAATAGGATTCACTTGGATTACTTACCGACGGATTTTACATACATACATACATACATACATACATACATACATACATACCTATATATATATATATATATATATATATATATATATATATATATATATATATGCCAGTAGATATATAAAGTAGGATAATATAGATATGTTGAACTTTTTACAGTAATAATTTGGGAATATCTGTCTGCATATAGAGTTTCTATATTTATCAATTTCATAAAATGAATATTTGAAATGTTTAGAGTCGCTAATAAAGTTATTAAAATCCTGAATTGAACATTGATTTTTCTTTTTAATGCAAGTATTTTTGTCGGGAGTAAAAGAAAAAAATAAAAAACATTTAAAAAAAAAAAAAAAGCATAGAGTATAAAGAAGACGAGAATTACCACTAAAAGAGCAATAATAGAAATCTTGAAAATGATCAAAATAACAGTAATAATAATAACACCAGTGTGCTTACAAGAAAAGAGTAAGGGAAAAAACTTGCGTTCATAAGGATTAAATGTCTGACAATCGTCGAAAGAATAAAGCAAAAGAAAATTAAGACAGCATCAAGTTAGCATTAAAAAAGAACTAAAAGCAGGAAAAATGCAAGATTCTTAATTGTGCTAATGAAATAATAATAGCTGAATCTTTCCACGCGTCAGTGTAAGTTGTGCCATCATGCAGTTCTCAAATGCTTCAAGATAATTTATATGCGTTTGTATTTGTATTGTGGATGCTTCTTTCTTCTTTCTATGGAAATACATGTAAATGAGATCGTCCACAATAGGTAGGTAGGTAGGTAAGGAGAGAGAGAGAGAGAAAGAGAGAAAGAGAGAGAAAGAGAGAGAGAGACGCACACACACACACACACACACACACACACACACACACACACACACACACACACTTACACGAGCGCGCACCAGATCAGACTGGATGATGCAAATAAACAGAGTCTGATGAAACAGAAAAAAGTGATAAGTATAGAATGCCGGGAACATTGCTCGGGGACATTCGAAGTCCTTCGAGTCACTTCGAGGCGAGGTAATGTTTAACGAGCTAGATTGGTCGAAGCTAGTAGTGAGTTTGATCCTCACCGTATGCCTCATTCTTATGGCCTTTTGTTAAGTTGGCTAAAGAACAAGTCATATGACGATGCTTTAACATTGCGGTCATGCCTTTTTGTCGCCTACGGTCAAATCACGCAGAAAAAAATGGATAAAGCGGGATGTTAAGTAAGTTATTGGTGGCTCTGTAATTGCTAGAGCCAGTAAAACTGGAATATCTCTTACCAGATGTCTAATAATACATAGGATCTCGTAGAACGTTAATTTGCACAACTTTATGTTCGCGATGTTTATTGGTGGGGATACTTTGTTCCTGTAAGATAATGCACCTTCGCGTCGTGCGCAGGTGACAGGAAATTGGATTCAAGTATATTCATCTGACTTCAAGGACCTCCGTGCTCGTCATATTTAAACATCATTGGGTGATGTTGTAGGTCTCATTAATTTCACTACAGTCACTCCCACCAAACAACTGAGTTAGCTGTGGTGTGGTAGTTAGAATTCTCAAAGAATACCAGGATGCAACCAAAAGAATTCTAAATGCCACACAGAGACCACATCTATGTGCTTAACTGTCTGTGTTTAACATGTATTGGTAACAATGTGCTTATATATATATATATATATATATATATATATATATATATATATATATATATATATATATAATGTAAAGGTTAGTGTTGTAGCATACCTACGGACGATAATGGGTATGTCTCCATTCATATAAATACAGTAGTAAATACTGCATGTTGGCCTGCAGAGAGGATCTCCAGATGAGGCTATGTCGAAGAACAGAGTCTTGTCTCGGGAAACAGCTACCCGACCTCGTTTTATACGGGGTTTACGGGGAATATTTGGCTGAGCCTACGGGCTCGGATACCCCACATTAAATTCGGCCTTGTGCCATATCTAACCACGTGGGGCAGTTGGTAGATATCCTGCAGTTAGAGATTCATTGTGGAATTCACTTGACTCACTTCTAGCAGTTGACCACTACTTCTACGCGGCGCTGGCGAATTTTATAGGTGTTGTTCTTGTCCTAAGTATTATCGTTCATTACCAACCTTCGTTTGATTGATTATTCTATTCAGTAACCTTCCCTAGGTTACAACAGTTAGCAAGCTTGTCTCGTTAGAACAATTGAGTTCGATCATCACTGGGTGACCGCTACTTTCGGCCTTATGCTTACAAAATAACTCTCTCTCTCTCTCTCTCTATATATATATATATATATATATATATATATATATTTATGTGTGTGTGTGTGTGTGCGTGCGTGTGGGGTGTGTGTGTGATGGCTGCCCACTCCCTGAAAGATGAGGCGGTTACTCCTCCGAAAATGCGACTGTATTCGTGCGATTGTTTATAGCTATTCATAGTTTCCCAAGACAATCTATTAGAACGTTTAAATCTTTGACGACGAGACACGATGTAGAACATCTCATCAGAACCATTTCCATGAAATTATTTGTAAAAAAAGACAGAGTGTAGCCACGTCACGTCGGCGGTAAAGTGACTGGAGCCGAGATGCCAGGTTCAGATCAGTTACATTAACGCCATTCTTTGAATTTTGTAAAGACTCTCGAGATAAGTGGTAGAAGCACCAGACCGGATATGTCAGCAGTATTCGATGCACGGACGAATGGTAGATTTATAAATGCTCATGAAGGATTCTGATGAAAAGAATTATCTGGCGCGACACAGTGAACCAACTTTCCTATCAGTAGACCTAGCAATTGATCCAACATCCTCTACTTCATGCCAGTAGAAAGGGTAGTTCAAGAAGACACAAAGAAAAATTTCTTTGTGCTGATTAAATTAAATCAGTTTTGTTTGTAAGTTGTTAGAATTTACAAACCATATCTTTCCCCAGTTAATCAGATTGGAGATCCTTTTCGAGAGAAGATGCCACTTCTACTTTTTTGGATCTGTCGGACTTACTACTAAGACAGGAGTAAATACCTGTGTCATCTGCATACATACTTAGTTGGGAGCTGATAACATCGGGATATATATATATATATATATATATATATATATATATATATATATATATATATATATATATACCGGATGTCAAATTGCTACAACTCAAAGAGAGAGAAAAGGTATAAAACTAAGAAGGAGAGAGTATAAAGAGACAAGAAAAACTACGAAAAAGCGAAATAATCGCGACATTCTACACATGGATATAAGCGCAGGCGGGTGCATGAGAGTGTACGCGCGCACACAAATACACAGTGAAAGGAAAAATTAACCTTACACCATTGAAAAGTGTATATATAAAAGAAAAACGAGAAAATAAATAATCGATTGCTGATATCCCCTGACGAGTTGACGGAGTGATTGCTAGAGGAAACTCTAGATGATCCCCAATCAGCTAAGTGATAAATTTTATATTTTTATTAATTACACACACACATATATATATATATATATATATATATATATATATATATATATATATATATATATATATACTAGCAGCATGGCCCGGCGTTACCCGTGCTTGATTCAAAAATCGTACGGCTCATACGGCAATCACTTGACTTAAAATATTTTTGCTCTTCCTTGACTTTAAAGGAGTGCCCTTTGCCGCGCTGATGTTGCTACATGCCTTACTTCTTGCCTATCTCACACTGCGATTTTTTTCTAAGCTCTCTACAAAATATTAAATCTGTTACGAAAAAAGAACTAAACAAAATGAACACAAAACGATCAGCTTTAAAAAAGGACTGGTAACTGGAAAAACCGAATGAAAAAAAGAATGTTAACAACAAATAATTTTTCACACCCAACCCAGTTCTGCGGAGTCAGAATCAATGTTGAGTTTAAGCAAGCGAATGAGCCAATTGGAGTAAAGTGCCAAGCAGATTTAAATTTTTCCATTTGTGACGAATGCAGCTATCGATTTTTTTTTGCATGCTAATTAACATTCGTGTCAGTCAGTTGTTGGCTCTCACGCTGGCCAATAGAATCTTCCTGCGTATTCGTGGCAGCCAGCTATAGGCTCTCACTCTGGCCAGTACAAAATGGCCACAAACTACATGAAAACTGCCGTAGAAGCATGAAAAAAATCGATTATTTCCACTATTGATGGGAGTTGGGAAATGCAAAGTCGGTCTTGGCCTTCCCGCTAACTTGGAGCATGTGCATGTAAATTTTGGTGCAAATCCGTCGAAAATTGTGGCCGTGCATTGGTTACACACACACACACACGCCCTGCTTATATATATATATATATATATATATATATATATATATATATATATATATATATGTATGTATAGCTTATATGTTATTTTTATGAATCCAAATATTTAAGTAAATGCTATGTTTATAATAAACAGTATTAACAACATTTACCAGCCTGAATAGCAGAGAAATTTTATTTTCCCTGAAATTATCTTTTTACCGGGTCTTTTGCGTTGCATGTCCAATATATATATATATATATATATATATATATATATATTGCGCATAGAATTTCAGCATTAGTGCTCTTTCTAAACTAGCTCTAAGCCCCTCACTCAACATCCCACTACTATTTCTATTAGTACTATAACAAAGGAACGAGAATAAAACAAAAGACATCTGGAGTATATCAGCTTCGTTGTATTTTAAATCTCATATCTATACACTTTTTGTAAAAATCAACAAGAAAACAAAATCTATTTGGGTCCCAAGACTCACCCTTCCAAATAGCCTTTTGTCTAAAATAAATTTTACCTCTCCTTTGTTCCTTTTTATGAATATAGTAATATTGAAATGAATCTTACTTCAT
>OZ010572.1:60660359-60687859 GCA_963932145.1 Acanthosepion lycidas | reverse complement strand
TGCTAATCCATGCTTTGTGCATGAATTATCTATGTTGGACATGAATCTTTCGTTTCCGTTTCTTTCCCTGAACGAGAGTATGTGACACAAACGAGAAATGCATACCATCGTGGTTTAAAGCTATGGTTAAAAGATTCAGGGTTCCCTGAGAGTTTTGCATTCGATCTCTGGGTTTGGTTGTGCTGAAAATCACATATTCTGGTTCCCTGGAAGTCACATACTCTTGTTTAGTGGAAGAAAATTACGAGCAAAAGAAAGAGGAATAAAACTGACGCTTTGAAATATTTAATAAGGGAAAGACGAATGAGAATAATCTACCCATGTGAATTGAATAAAGTGTTCAGTTAAAAATTCTGTAATCGATAGATTTTCCTGAAGAAGTCCGGAGTGGCCGAAATGTTTTGAGTATAACAAGATCTGTGGGCTGATTCGAATAAGAAATTATCTTTCATTGTTTTTATTTTTTAATCAACACCCGGTGTTTATTTTTATCCAACCATTTTCATATTTACCTTTTGTAGATTCGGTCGAGTTCAATTTTGGTTATTCTTTCTTTCTTTCTTTTATTTCACTTTTCATTTTATTTATTTTCATTCACTCTTTTTTTTTCTGCATTTTTTCTTCCTCTTTTATTTTTTTCTGTCTTTTGCTTCGTTTCTATTGTTCTTTTGTTGCCCTTTCATTATTTTCTTTTCCTTTTTTAAGAGAATAGAAAGACGTAATTTCTAAGCAAAAAAAGGCGGTAGATTTAAAGGAGGGAAGAAAGGAAAGAAAGAAGGAAGGAAGAAAGGAAGGAAGGAAGGAATTTTCCTTTTTGTTCCTCTCTTGCTTTCTTAAACTTTAGTTTCCTGTCGTGGCTACCATCTGCCAATCCAAAACAAATGGCTTCCTTTATCGCGTTCCTTATACGTGTTATAAACAGCAAAGAAATTGCAGTCATGCCCGTCACCAGGTTTTCACTTTATCAACAAAAAAGGGAGGATATAAAAGGGGATAATAAAATAACCCTGTTTTGTTGTTTCTTTCAAAAGAGCATAAAATTAGATAATCTGTGACGTAATCTGGTAGCGTCTCCTTCCTTTGATTAGAATATCACTTGCTTTTGCATTTCTCACATTACTCTTATCTCTTTTTCATCCCCTGTTGCTTCGTACTTTTCAATTTTTTACAAATAATTTCAACTTCTTTCAAATTCTTAATTTTGCATCGCTATTATTGGCTTTTCATTTATTCCGCTTTTATCCAGAGTTATTGTAATTTTTTAAAATTCTTATTTTTCTGTTAATTCGTTCTAATGTGTCTTTCATCGAATTTCTTTCATTCTGTAGATTTATCACTTTTTTCTCTTTCTTTATTGCTTATTTTCTATTTATTTTCTAATTTATCAAGTTTCTTCTTTTTTTCTTTCTTTTTTTCTTTCTTTCTTTTTTCTTTCTTTCGTTCATTCGCTATTTTTTCTTTTCCATTTTCTTTCTCAAATTTTATCGCGTTTCTTTGTTTCTTTCTTTATTTTCCATTTTCTTCCTTTTTGCAAATTGATTGCTTTTCTTACGTTCCGCAAATTTATCGCTTTTCTTTCTTTCTTTCTTTCTTTCTTTCTTTCTTAGTTTTCCATTTTCTTTAATTTTTCAGATTCATTCCTTTTCTTACTTTCCGCAAATTTATCACTTTTCTTTCTTTCTTTCTTTCTTTCTTTCTTTCGTCTTTTGCTTATTTTCCATTTTCTTTCTTTCTTTCTTTCTTTCTTTCTTTCTTTCGTTTTAGCTTATTTTCCATTTTCTTACTTTCCGAAAATTTATAATTTTTCTTTCTTTCTTTCTTTCTTTCTTTTTTTCTTTCTTTCGTCTTTTGTATATTTTCTATTTTCTTTCTTTCTTTCTTTCTTTCTTTCTTTCTTTCGTTTTAGCTTATTTTCCATTTTCTTAATTTCCGAAAATTTATAATTTTTCTTTCTTTCTTTCTTTCTTTCTTTCTTTCTTTCTTTCTTTCTTTCGTCTTTTGCTTATTTTCCATTTTCTTTCTTTCTGAAAATGTATCGCTTTTGTTTGATTGTTTGTTTGTTTGTTTCTTTCTTTCAGTTTGTCGCAAAATTTTCTTCATTTCTTTCTTTAAACTTATTGTTTTTGCGTCTACGGATTTCTTTTAATTTTTGATTCTGGTTTACAAGTCAATTCATCTCTTACCTATTTTTTCTCTGAAAATACACCACCTTTTAAGATGCTTGATCATACTGGAAGATAAAAATACAGACGAAAAGAGATTTATGCCGCTCGAATCTTTTCAGAGAACGTAACAAATGTAGTTTGTATAAACCATAACACTGGACCAGATCATTGTCTACAAAGAATGATAAATATGGCAGATAGTTTACAACAATACTTCAGCAAACAATAGAATTGATCAAAGAAAACTTTTACAATCTAGAATAATTATTTGGCATCAACAGCTATATTCATATCAAGTGATTGATGTACGGGATAGTATAGATATTTGGGGTTGAAGAAAATTTCAGGAGAAATATGAAAAAGAAATGAACAAATATCGAGAAAAGACTACCAAAGTTTAAAGAGGATTGAGCTCTTGACGTTTCGCAAGCTCATCTTGTAGGTCAATTTGCTTGCATAATAAGGTATATTATAGTATAATATGGATACTCATTTATTGTGGTCTTGGGTCAGACTAAGCTAAATTTATTAAATGAAATGATGATAGAAAGAAATGTAGAAAGCTGACGAAAGGATGCGAGAGATGAATGAGGAAAATGAAAGAAAGGAGAAAGAAAATAAAGAAAGTAAACAGAAAGAAAGATTATAATGAAAAAGAAAAGGAATAAAGAAAGCTAACAAAATAACGAAAGAAAGATAATGAAAATTAAACGGAACAAAATGTAAAAATGCTTAAGAAGTGATAAAAAAGTAAGAGTAAAAAGAAAGAAAAGTGCCAAAAAAGAAGATAAAGAAAGAGACAAAGTCAGAAAAAATGGCAAAACGTAAATAAGAAAGAAAATGATGAAAGAAAAAAAGAAAGAAAGAATAATGACAAACGATAGTAACGAAAGTAATATTTTAAAGAAAAGTGATGAAAGAAATAAAAATACATTTTCTTTCTTTCGTCACTTTAACATATTACGGGAAAACAATGTTGAAAAAAAAGAAAGAAAAACAGAAAGAAAAGTGAAGGAAGTAACGAATAAGAAAAAAAGAAAGAAAGAAAGAAGAAAAGTATCAAAAGTAATGAATAAAGGAAGAAAGAACGAAAGAAAGAAATAGAAAAGTATTAAATGAAACGGATAGGGAAAGAAAGAAAACAAAACAAAAACAAGAAAAAATAGTGACAAAAATAAAGAAAAGACGAAGAAAGCTGACGGAGGCAAAAAAAAAAAAAGTGAGAAAAAAGATAGAAAAATGTAAAAAAAAAAAAAAAACAAACAAAAAAAAAACAAACAAAAAAAAACAGAAATAGGAAACGCAAAAAGGAAAATCAAGGATAATTGACAGAAAGGCGATAAAGAAGAGCAAAACGAAAGAAAATTGACGAAAGAAAGCTAGAAAGAAAAGTCACAGAGAAAATGTATTCAGTTACAACAAAAGCCCCCCAAATGATGAGAATATCAAAGAAACTAGCAAACAAAAGACCCCAAGATTTGATGAACCAAAAGACTGTGAACTATTTTGGCAATTCCAGGAATTTTTAACTGAATCACTTAGACCGATAATATTCACAATGTGACAAAAAATTTGTCCAGCGACTGACAAGATGATATCTGCGAGGTACATTGAAAAATGTGTCCTGCAATCAAAAGTCTTTGGCGAGCAGAAACATAGAAACAAATGTGACACTCGCGTGAATATTTGCTGATACAGCGAATATAAAAACGTATAGTAATTTGTTTTTCTTTAAATATTTGTGTTCTTGTTCGGATTTTAGACAACCAAGATGGTAGTAGTGCGGTTGGGTGGCTATAAACGAGAAATCGGCGAGCAGAGTTCAAATTCCAGTCGTGTTAGTTACATTCACTTTCACGCAAATACTCTTGGGAAAGGTATGAATAAATCCATCTATTCTACCCCCCGCTATGGGTTAAATAGTAGGGGAAACGTGCATCTTCAACCTTTATTGGCAAAAGTCTAGGTGAAGGAAAACTCGGATAGACGGAACACGTGGTCGTTCAAGAAAACCCAGACACAAAACCAACCCAACTTCAGAGTACAGTGTTTGAGTATAGATCCAAACCCCTCACTGTGTGGAAGAATTTGATTGCAGAAACCTTAGCGTCACTTATCCATCACGGGACACGATAGATAGCTCGAATGTCAAAAGCTGAAATAAAAAGAAAGAAGACTAAAAGAACCTTGCTTACATTTAAAACCAACATTCGAAATTTTGGCTTTTACTTGAACCCAAACACCGATTTCTGACACCATTCGAAAATACGTAACTGTCTCAGGCATGCAGCATGCAGCATGCAGCAGAACAAAATCTGAACGATCATTGCTAAATTACTGTAACGAGTTTCTAATAGTTTATTAAGATTAACTTCATCATGTCACGTGATTGTGTTGCGTCTATCATCCAATTGAGCAGGTCAGTTCTGTAAATCAGCATTCAGAAATCTGGTCTTTATCGAAGCTCTAACACTGACATCTGACATTTTTAGAAAGAATGTAACTATCTCAGCCACAAGACAGAACACAAGAGAAATCATTGGTTATTAAAATAGTTTAATTTATTAACAGTAGCTTTATTTTAATTCAAACCTGGGTTGTTTGATTTTGGTAGCAATGCATGCTATTAAATTGCCCAGAAAAATATGGTTTTTAAACGAGAAAGCATTTGAAAACAAAGTAATGAGAGACCTAATGTTGTAAGTGGTATATGAAAATTATTTCTTTGATGGTGGTTGAGTGAAGTTTAACTTAGCACAACAAATCGAAGATAAAAAAATGTGAAGTAGTTTCTGGCTTATTTTTTAGTTTCGACACTGTCAAGTGAAGTTCATTCATTTTCTCTGAGTTTTCTAACTTCGGCGTAAAGCTATCAAACAAAGTGAAACATCAATTAACTTATCAGCGATGAAGATACCACTGACGGTAAAGTTCGCTATTGATACCAACTGTTACGTCGCGGATATAAAAGTTTTGAAGATTGTAAACCTCTTAGAAGGAAGTCAAATTCGGAGTACTTTTAAGAATGACTATCTTACAACAGAAAATAACTGATATTAAATAGAAGGCTTATCACAAATAAATGAAGAATCGCTACCCACTTAATTAAAACTATATATTTCTGGAGAAACTAAAGCTGTTATTTTTCAAATTAACGCTCTTTATGTAGCGATTCAAATTGTAGATGCCAAAATCAAGCGAGTACGGAAATTTAGATATCTGACATTGAAATCGAAGGACGTATTGGAATAGAAACGATGCCTTCCAAAAACACGGTAAAGTATTAAGAAACAGGAAAAATTCAGTTAGAAAGAAAGAAAAGATGGCTCAGCTGCTATATAATAGTACTAGACTGATGTCGATGTCTCATCCATTTATAGTTGAGCTGGCTACATGTAACCGTAAATTCTATGTTAACAGTTCATTTTCTCGCACTTCTCACTCTCTGTGCCCCACCCCGTGTTCTAGTAGCGTTGTTTAGTGGCATCGTCACCTTGCTTGGGGTGAAACGATTAAAAAGATAAGAAAAAGAAAGACAGTGGGTGGAGTCTACGAGTAAAATAGCTAACGAACTTTTGTAAAATAGATGTCAGGACCAAGAGTTAGAGACATAGTAAAACCATATATATTGCTAAGAGCTTCAAAAGATAGAAAGTTGTGGAGAACCATGATCACCTACGTCCTGAAGCATATGGCACAAAAAAGAGAAAGATACTGCGATGTTTTTCAGATTGAATTAGTGTCATGGGTCCTTACCTATAACTACAGAATGAACTCTTCCTAACACTATGTATACTACGCCTCACAAGAGAGAGGGTCGAACCGAGTCGAGCCGATAGTAGTTCACTCCAAAGCAGACTGACAGTCATACTAACACCTTCCACATCTTGTATTATTATTTTGTGTAATATACCTTCGTTAATTCTACTCTTGTGTTCGTGTTGTTCTTCCTTGGTCCTAACCTGGACCATAACAATTAGTAAATGTCTGGTTTATGTAGATGTCAATCAGCCTAGAATCTAAGTAAACTTACTTTTACAATAATAATAATAATAATAATAATAATAATAATGTCAAAGTCAAAATGAAAACAAAACTAAGTAATGAACAGATTCGTTGGCAATTGTAAAAAAGAAATGGATTCGAGCTTAAGCGCAAATTGTATAAACGCAATTCTGAAACAGTCTTTGAGGACAGAAAAATAATTCTACTTTGAAAAAGAAACGGAATAACAGCAAATCACATTTATCCAGCTACTGCGACTGACCGAGAGAAATATAATGCTATACTGTAAGTAAACAAGAACATAAAAACCTTTCACGAGGAGTGTACAATTTGTAAAATACGATGGTGAAAATCGATCTCATAATTACTGAAACACTGCTAATGGTTCCTAAAATATCCTTCAATATCATCATATGTTTTATATTCCGTGCTAATAGGAATATATACTTGACAAACACGGGGGATAAATAAGTAAAGGTTTATTGTAAAAAACAGTACAATAAGAAATAAGGTAACAGTTATTTGCACGATTATCGCAAGTCCATACAGTAGTGAGTAATACGATTGGAAGGTCGGTAGTTCTCGCGTAAGTCTGAGTCGTACTCAACAGATCCCAGCAGGAAATATTTACCAACCTCCCCAGAGGGTAGGATGTGGCACAAGGCCGAATTTGATGTGGAGCAATCCGAGTCCGTAGGCTCGGCCAAAAATTCTCCGTAAACCCCGCATAAACAGGTTCAGAGGTTCGTCCGGGTTCATCTGTACCCGAAGGCAGAGAGCCCGATAACAGCTAAGAACTGAGTAACAGATCCTATCTAGAATATATTTAGCTACCCCTCCCCCCCGACCACCACGAGGGTTGCATGTGGCACAAGGCCGGTTTAACGTGGGTTCTCCGAACCCGTAGGCACGGCCAAAAATATTCCCCTTTTTGAACCCGCATAAACGGGTTCAGGGACAGTCTACCTCCCCGAACGAGACTCTGCCCTTCGGCGGAGCCACGTCCGGCTTCCTCTCTGCCCGAAGGCAGAGAGTTCGACTGTCTAGCTGGAACAGGTCACAGCTAGGCTCCGTAGTCTGTTGATTTACCGATACTTATAGGCAGTTACTCATGGCGGGGTGACAGGTTATTCCATTACATCTATATGCACGGGATAAAAATCAAAACTTATATTTGCCATACGAGTCACGTGTCCTCTAACCCATTAGAGTTATAGGGGTACCACCTGTATTACAACTATAGCAACAGTGGGCGTGTCTAGGGCAAAATAGCTGACAGTGCATTCTTCCTCAGCTTGATTTTGAATTCAGAGTTGTCCACCTAGAGTGGATCCTTTATTAAATATAAAGTGCCCAGTTTGTGCTATAGTTTACGAATTCCTTCAGAAATTTCCTCCTCCAAGACAGGCTGCCATCCAAGAGAAGCGAGTTATTTAAGCCATAGCTGAAGGAAAATGGATTCATATCTTTTCGAAGTGAACGAAGTACAATCGATCGAAATTTGTCCATAACCATTTTGGGCCGATAGCCATTATGCAAGATGCATTTCTTATATTTCTACAATTTGGATGATTTTAAATTTTATTAGCACCACAACTGACCACCATTGATGTTTGTTTGTTTGTTTCATGTCTCCACCGCCTCTTCGATGTGTAAACTCGAATTAATTAACTGCAGTATGAAATATATAACTTCCTGCGCTACTACATTCTGCCGAGTTATTTGTGACGACTTCTGGCAAGTTAAAATGATTCCTTTTGTTTATCGTTTTCTTCTTTCTCACAGCACAAAACATAGCATTAACATTCCAAATGATTCTATACTAAGATTTATCTGTTTTTTCTTTTTTTTTTTTTTTTTAATTTTAACTTAGTCTTTTGTCCGTTGCTTATCTACTTGAACGAGGTTTCGAAAAAATCTCATTGAACTTATCAATTTCTTTTCATCGCTACTTGCTCAATACAACGGGATTGATGGAATCGTGCGATGGCTATTTTCTATTTTTTCAAAAGACTTGTGATTAACAAACACATTAGCCTTCTCTATGGCGACGTGTGCTTTTGTTTGCGTATGTGTGTCTATCGAGATACGTGTTCATTAGAAAGACCGGTGTAGAGAAAAGGCTTTGCACTTAGGAAAAGCGCTGTCTATCGATAATTGAAACGATGGATATATATAATTGAAACGATTCCTTGAATATAGTTGAATTAGCGCAAAAATGCTACATTAACTCAGGGCGACGACCCCACGTTAAAAAAACGAGAAAATACTTGAGACAAAGTATGAGAGTATACGTAGAGGAGTTGGTCTGTAAGCAAATACAGTGTGAGTGAAAAGTTGTACTTTTTATGGTTATTATTTGCTTGTTGGTTTATCATTTGTATTGTAGTGCAGAAGAAGATGAAAAGATGAAAGATATGTTTAGTTGACCATTTGTCGGTGATAGGGGATTAAGGAATCTGCAATACAAAAAGAAAAAAACAATTAACAAAATTAATATCTAAGAAAAATATTAGCAACATGACTTTCCAGAATCTGGGGTCTACTTTTAATTCACATACATTCTCTGAAATGAAGTTCTGTTTGCAGAAGGCTATGTTTGTGCGCATGCGTTAAAATGTCATCTTTTGTTATTCTCTTGATATTGTGACAAAGCTAGAAATATAGACACGGCGTGCATATTGGAACGTGTTTGAATGTGAATTCCTGTTGTGTGCATTTGTACGGGGGGTGGGGGGTGCTATTAGACGAGATCTGTTTCGAACATATCCAGCTATACTGAATATCTAGAGAAACGGTGTCGCGGCCCGGGTTTAACTTAGAAAACCAATGTAAAGGGAACCTTACCGCAAATGTATGAACAGACACTGTCCTGTGGAGTTTCTCACACAGCAGCGAGACGCCACTAAATGGAATTGCTTACTGTGTAACCGTCGTATTCACAATGACAGAGCGATTCAATTCTTCACATTTCGTATAGGGTAAAGCATGGCGTCAGCCAGATTTACCATCTGCGGCCCTACAGTTCAGTTTCTGATTTTTTTTTAAAGCTAAAACCGCTGAAACACCGTGGTCGAGATTAAGGAGAATGAGACGGTGCAGGCGAGAGCAATACTGAAAGTGAAATTTTCAGACACATTTAAAAAATAGAAAGGACAGTGTGAGGTTCTAAGAGAAACAGGGGACTAAGGCGCTATTGTTCTAGGGGAAGTATTTTTCGTTAATATTAAATGTCGAGATACGTTTTCGGACAGGTCTAGTAAAATCAGGCACGAAAATATTAATCTGTATGCGCCTTATTTTGTATTAATTTGTATTTATAAAAGCGTGTGATAATATCATATGCATATGTAGATGCAGTTCTTTGCTACTCTAGGTCTGTGTGTTTCTATGTATGTATATACGTATGCATATAGAACTTGTTGTTTGGAAATAATTGTGATGAGGGTTTGCAATTATTGACAGCGATATAGCAGGCGATAAGAGATTCGCAAGAAAGAAAGAGAGAAAGAAAGAATTACCGACAGCATAGAAATAAAGAGAAAATGAAAAAAAAAGAAAGAACGAAAAAATGAAAAAAAAGAAAGAACGAAAAAAAAGAAAAAAAAGAAAAAAAGGAAGTAAAAGAAAAGACGAAAAAGAAAAATAATAAAAGAAAGAAATGTGAGAAAGTAGTAGGCAGGAAAGAAAGAAATGAAAGAGAGGGAGAATTAGTAAATGAGATTAAAAAAAAAAAGATAATGAATTAAACTAGAAAAAGAGAGAGCATTAAAGAATAGAGGAAGACAAAAGGAAAGAGAAGGCAAAGGGAACGATACGCGACAAAACAATAGTCGCGAAAGAAAGAAAGAAAGAAAGAAAGAAAGAATAAAGATAAGGCGGACAAAAAGCTAAATTAAAAAGAAAGAAACACCGTCAAAAGACAGAAAACATACAATGAAGTAAGCAGTCAGTTAAGGAAGAAAGTGAACACGCCAAAAAGTGAAAAAATACAATAGCGTGAAGAGGCATAAATGGCTGTAACTGAGGAAAGAGACATTTTTTCTTAAAATTTGAATGTTGAAGTGACGCAAGTAAAAGAAACAACAATGGTAAATAGCAAGGAAAGAAAACGTAAAGGATAAAATAGGATGCGCCAAGGAATGCCAAAATAGAAAGAATGGATAATAAGATTCTGAATTTGATTTAAACGTGAGAAATAAGAGCAAAAGATAAGATGAATATGAAAAGAATCGGTGACTAAAAAAATAAAAAAATAAAAAAAAAAAACCCAAAAAACAAAAAAGAAAAGAAAAAAATTCAATAAAACGGAAACATTGAAAGATTATGAAGCAGTCTGAGATAAGCAACTCAGTGTTTAGCTGTCCTGGATGAATGGAAAACAAAGAAAAAAAATGAGGGAAAGGGAAAATTCAAGAGATAAAGGTTTAAATTGAGTTGAATAAATAGGGAATAAAGGAAGAAGAAAAAAAAAGCAATGAAATAAAAATAAGCAGAATAAAAGTTAGAATTAAATAGAATGGTCGAATAAGAAAGAAAAAAGAAGCAAAAAAGGAAGACGAAAAATAAGAGCATTAAAAGGAAAATGAAAAGAAAGAAAGAAAGAAAGAAATAAAGAAAGGGAAAAAAATCTAGAAATAAAATAAATATTTGACAAAAGTAGAGAGAAAGTAAAGAAAACAATGAATCAATTAAAAGAGAAAAAAAAGGAAACGAACCTAAGAATCATTGATGTACAAAATTGACTGAATAAAGATACTAAAAAATATTACAACTTACTTGACCAAATGACCAAAGATAGAGATTTATGCTGGGAAATGCTTCTTTGCCAGTCCGATAGCTTTTCAGTTACTACTCTTACGTCTTTTATTGTACTCTGCTTAATCCATTCTTTCTCTTACTTCCGTAAAACAACCTCATTCAGTAACCCTCTATCTTGAGTGGCTCTTGGGCTTTGGGTTGTGTGAATAATTAAAAAATAATTTTTAGTTTTTATATCTCAATTTAATATAAAGTAATGATTTGGAATCTTATTCTTCTTTTCTCTCGAAAATGTTTCTCACATTTTTAGGTTGTCCGAGAAATGTCTTCAATTTTCTCATTTGCAGTGGGAGAGAGAGAGAGAGAGAGAGAGAGAGAGAGAGAGAGTGTGTGTGTATGTGTGTGTCAGACGCCTTCGAATAACAGTCGCACTTAGCTTGTTAATACTCGCTCGAAACGTAACCGCCGAATAATGATCCGTATAGAGAAATAGTATAGTGAATAGAGTAGAGAATAGCGGTCCGTATAGTAATAGAGTATAGAATAGAAATAGCGATCCGAATAGTATTAGGTTGGTGCAAAAATAATGTCCTTTTCTAACATATGTTACTATGTGAGAAAACGACATTATTTTTGCACCAACCTAATAATAGAAGAAAGACTAGAAATGAAGATCATTTAGACGTCACGCGACTTCCTACTTATGCGTTTCCTCTATGGTCGCATAATCTACTTAATTCAATAATAGGATCGCCTGTATTTGCTCACTGGAGATCTATGTTCAGACTCAAGTGTCGGCAGTGACACTTTATTCCTATATAACAAGTTACAAAGGATGAGGAGGAAGGGAAAGAAAGAGAATGAAAAAGTTACTGATGTGGCAGTGGGAGTGATCCTACTTTCATTCATAGATTATAGAAATTATTACTTCTTCGAATGCGGCCTCCGTGGTTCATCCCCAAGCACTAATCGTCAGTTAACGATCGTTATTTTTCCCGAATTTCTAATTACCGTTCTACTGGAAAATTGGACCAGTTAAACGGTCACGTGGTGATAGGACATAAAAGATGAACCAAATGAGTATATACTGAAGATAGGATATTCTGTGCAGTACCTTGGTATTATTTTTTTCTCTCCTTTTTATCATGCCGAGAATTATCTGTTATCTATTTTTTTTTTCTTTGTCTATTTACCTTTGGGATGATCTCGATTTCTGATCTTCTCTCTGTCAGTTAGAATCTTCAAAAATTCAAATTCAAAATTATTCGCCATCTTCTGCCTTCCTGAATCGTGTTCTTTTATTGTTCTTTCCCTTCACTTGTGTTTTTATCCTTTTTCACTCTCAATAATGCTTTGTGTCCTAGTAGCATTATCGTCTTAGGGGTGAAATTATTTAAAATAAATAATTAATATCGGGATCTACTGCTTCTAGTTGTTCGAATTAATCGATTCTTTTCCAACCCCAATACATGCATAACATCATCGTATTTGGATGATGACCGATATTTACTACGGTTGGTGATGAATTATTTCACTTGCACCACAGTTTATTGCGTTCTACGTTGTTGTCGAGTATTCAGTTTTCATCGCCTGTAAACGTGTTGAAAAAAAAAGAACGTTTTTGTGACGTTTGTGTGGTGAATCTCGTACAAATATACAGTTGGGTATTTTTTTTTCTATCGCTCATATGGGATCCGTGCATGAAGGCGAATAACATACAAGCTCAAATGATTTTAATGCTTGATTTGGATATTTTGAGTATACTGCCCATCAATTTAGATCGGTCACGCAGAACGAGGGGAATCTTTGAGGATAAGATTGCCTGATTGAAACTGAATAAAACGTTGTTGGTATTTCTGGCCAATTAAGATTTTATTTCCATTGATACTGCAAATATTTCTCATCACTTCTGAAGCAGATGAAGCCTTTTTGAACTCGGAAAATCAAGCAGTCTCTGAAACGATTCTCATCCATACTCATTTTTATGAGTCACATCAATTCAAACTTATTCAACTCATCATTAAATATTCCTGTAGGGAAAAGAGAAAGATCGGAACACTAATTTCACTATGTCCTATATAATCAAACAACAATTTAAAGTTATCATAGCACCGGACTTACTCTCCAACATAACACTTTATGCCCATTACTGACTTTACAATTGTTAGACTGATTAAACGGAAAAGCAAGCTTTTTACTAACAACTTCATCTTTCTTCCGAACGTGTGGTAATGAGTACAACCAACTCTGTACTTAAAATCATTTTCGCTACATTCAAGTTACGAATACAAGAGGGAATGTGAATAGTATGGAGTGTTGGAAGAAATGCTAAAGTATAATAAACGGAGAGGGGGTTGATCAATATTCGATTGCAATGTAAGTTCATCTAATTACGAAAGAAAATCGTGTATTAGTAAAAATGGCAATCCAAAGTCATTACGATTTTTACTAACAAACATTTAAAGACTGAGAGAACATCCCAGAAGACACGTTATGGAATTGTCCAGTTCGAAATCCTTAAGAATATTAATAAGCAGATAGGAGGTGGAATAAGACTATCCTGAGTTGAAATATTAAAAAGTAATAATAATAATAATAATAATAATAATAATAATAATAATTGCCGGGGTTGGTGACGCTTATTCGGGACTCGAGAATATTATTTTAAATTTCGTTAACTATGTCTGCATTAAAAAAAAAGATCGAGTTTAAATGCTGAATTTCATTAGAAGCAATAAAATAAAATAATGGTCCTTTTTTTTTACAATGACGTTCACCCTGTACAAGTCCCAATAGCAACTCAAAGTATAAGATTACAGAGTAAGAGGCACAGTTTATGCGGATATGTGAAAAAGATAACGGTTAACCCTAGAATTGAAGAGGTTAAGATTGTAGTGATCGGGGAAGTATCCTCTTGGGAGTCGGTTCTACAAAGTAGCGATTCGTGGGAAGAAACTACATCAATGGAACTTATATCTCACCAATGGAATAAGAAGTGAATGAAGCTGGTTAGCTTCAATGTACTTAGTATGGCTGGTATTAGTCATGAAGGTCAGTGCTGGTGGAACTAACATGGAAATAACAATAGAGCAGCGAACGGCTTGCGTCGATTGGTATGTGAGAAAGGTTTTGTTTTTCTCAATTCCATTGCATTAGATTTCTATTTTACAATGACCTTCACACTGTACAAGTCCCAAGAGCAACTCAAGGTAGAAGATTACAGAGTAAGAGGCGCAGTTTTTGCGGATATGTGGGGAAGATAACGGTTAACCCTAGACTTGAACAGGTTAATAATGTAGTGATCTAGGAAGCATCTTCTTAGGAGTGAGTTTCACAAAGCATCAGTTCGTGGGAAGAAACTCGAGTAGAACTTACATCTCACAAATTGAACGAAGAAGCTTCGATATAATGTACGTGTCATGGCGGGTCTTAGCTGTAAAGTTTAGAACGAGTGGAACTAAGGAATGTAGTTCGTCTGTACATTTTCCACAGGAATAACAATAGAACATCGAGAATCGTGCGACGTTATGTCTGTGGGAATCGGGTTGTGGAGAGGAAAATAATTCATCACCCACGAGGACTGCAAAGTGATGACTGAGCAGCTCCTGTCCATATATAGTCTAGAGTTTTCAAAATAAACATGAACTTGTACTAGACTTAGAAGATTAAATAACTCCAACCGAGCAAAACGAAACGAAAGAAAAAAAAATCTGAGCCAGGCAGTCAATTATCACCACTGATTTATATTTTAAACGGAGACATTTTAAAAAGTTTGTCTGGAATACATCCAACCATTTAAGGCTAACAAAATGTAAAAAAAAAAATTAGGATTTAGGACAGTGGCATCTTTGTTTTCTTGAATGTATTCATCTTGGGCTTTAAAATACTAATTTCAATGTAATTATCAAAACAGTCTACAAATTTGTCCCTAGGGATCACCATCAGCTGTCTCATTGTGATCTTTCTTTAATCATATCCACAGCCTGAAATATCTCTTCCAGTGGCGATTTTAGCTTTGGAAAAAGTAAGAAGTCTCAAGGAGACAAATGCAGATATTAGGGAAGAGTAGCAGACTTGGATGTGTGGCAATGTTTTACCAAAAATGCTCGAACGAGACATGAAAACTGGGTAGGCATATTATCGTGTTGTATGCAATGGTCACACAGTACACAAACTCACTCAATGGCGTCTCGCTGCTGACTGAAAAACTCCCCCAGATTGTCTTTTCACATATGTCAGTGTTTTATTGGTTCTCGAGTTATTTAAAATAGCTTGATAATTTCCGGACAGAAAACGTTTGTGGAAAAATTCAATGAAAGCGATACAATGTTAATTTAAAGTCTCTATTGGTCAGCAGAATGATCTAGACAGGGAGAAATGCAAGAATACGAGAGACGGCTGTTAATTGGATGTATAAGTAATGTTGAACAGTTACGTAATATCAATCCTTCCATATGGCGAGGAATGCTGGAGAAATTTCCTCACAGAAGAGGAAGAGACCTGAGGCAACAAATGTGGTTCTACAGAAGAATGCAATGATCTGAAGATGTTAGCAACGAGGAAATTTGAAGGGAAATGGAAACAAAAAAGACATACTTAAAATTAGAAGGGAACAGTTGAAAATATGACACTCACGTGACATATTGAAAGCAAACGAGAGAGAGGGTAACAGCGAGTAAACTATCAAATATGCATGTGCGAATGACTGGGACTGGGAGGTATACTAAAATGACAAATTTTAGTAAGAGTTACAAAGGATAGGACGTTAAGAAAAACCATTATCGCCAATGTCATGAAGGAAACATGGTACAAAGAAGAAAAGAAGAAGAAGGAGGAGGAGAAAGAGGAGGGGGAATAGAAGAAGAAGAAGGAGGAGGAGGAAGAAGAAGGAGGAGGAGGAAGAGAAGGGGGGAGGAAGAGAAGGGGAGGAAGTGAAAAAGGAGGAGGAGGAAGAAGAGAAGAAGGAGGAGGAGGAGAAGTGGAGGAAGATGAGCAGGAGGAGGAGGAGGAAGAGAAGAAGAAGGAGAAGGAGGGAGGAAGTGAAAAAGAAGGAGGAGGAAGAAGAGAAGAAGAATGAGGAGGAGGAGGAGGAGGAATAGAAAAAAGGATCCGATAAGGCGACTGGGAGAATTATGAGTCACATTTTCAATTTTCTTCGACTCTGAAAAAGAGCGTGCATTTAGTATATCTATTTCTGTAGAATTTCCTTCATGTATAATATCTATTTTGACGTTTGTATTTCTTTCAGAAACTGTTTCCAAAGTAGTTACAAATAGGTCCTGTACATTTCTTTTTAAATTATTAATGGAAAATACTTGCTTGTCAGATCTGTTATAAGGCTATGATCGCCGACAAATAAAATAAATATATAGTAGCGTATTTGCTATAAAATTCGACATAAGAGGCCCACTCTTTTATCAGATTCGGATAACAACCATTGGTGCCTGGAGCAAACTGACTACAAATGCACCCTCCGGGGTAAGTCGTATTAATTGTTATATATTGATCCTAACCAGCGCGAGGCTAATAAAGAAGTAAACCATTCATAAAGGAGGGGAAAAAAGACAAAAGAAAACATATACACAAACAGGAAACTGCTCTTCGAAGCCCCGGGATGACGCGATAAAAGAACAAGAAAGAAAAAGAAATAAGACAGAGAGTGGAGGGGAGAAAGGGGATGAGATGAATCGTTCGATTTTTGAAGGGAAAATGTGAATTCGAGAAAGCAACTTCTACACAGCTAGTTCTTTTCTTCTACGCCGAAAGAAGCAGGAACAGCGGCTTCGTCCCAATCCGAACTTCCTGCAACGGAGCAAATAATTTCTATTCACTTGGGACCTCACTCGACGCGTAACGCAATCACTGATTTCTCTGTGATCGTCTGCGTGAATAGAGAGCCTTCTTTGACCCGGCTACGTCTTAGACATTCTTGTCTGTGAGCAGGTTTTAATTCAATGATACATTAAGAGTATGACAGTTTCAAATAAAAGCTACGACCATTAACTAATACTATTACTTCTAATAGACATACTTCGACTTCTAGATACCTTGGCTCATTTCATAATGACGTCGATTCCTTTTTTATGCAGCGCCGGTTTAGAGACTTAATCTGGTAAAACACTGCAATACACTCCACATTTGTAAAATTCTCAGAGCAAATGTAATCTATTAGGTTGGTACAAAAATAATGACGGTTTTTGACGTATTTTTGAACGTCAAAAACCGTCATTATTTTTGCACCAACCTAATAAATAGTGCTATTTAATAAACCAGGTTTAGTCCGGCATAAGGCAACTGCAAGTTTACTAACCGCTTTTCCCACGAAGACAATGTGTGACACAAGGTCAATTTCATGTAGAGTACCCGAGCGCCTACTCAAGGGGCCAGGGACAAAAAATGCCTATAACCGTCCCCATTCTTTAGTGCAATGAGAGGGTACTACTGCAGGCATTTGTTCCCCGGGACCAGCACCTCGCAATATTTTCTCAGCTGCTCTCTCTCTCCGCAAACAGAGACACAGCTGATTTACAATCTGCCCGAAGACATACCCAACTGAAAGGTGATAACAGCGTGCCGGATAGTGTCTGAAACCTAATTGTCAGTCACACACACATGCCCATACGAAAGGTATTCCAAATTATTAATTTATTATAATAATATAATACTTACATATATTGGCTTCTGGAAATTTGTAACACTTATCCTTTTCGGTATTTTCTTGAGTTACAGAAGCAATAAAATCTTAGAAACAATTGACGATGAACGATAAAACTCGAATCAGAAATTGAAACACTGAATTTTTCATTTGTAATCACATGCAACATCTCTACTGTGAGGGCTTTCCTTCAAGTATTAGGGGAGAGGATCTTTTGAAGACGATCTGATGTCTGGACTGCCAGTACAAGCAACCATGTTTTTAAAAATAAAAAGTATTTGTCGAGAAATAAAATAGAAAATGAAACAAATGTATTTTTCCTTTTGTCATGACATGATAAAAGGAAAAATGACATATATATATATATATATATATATATATATATATATATATATATATATATATATATGCATCATGTTTTAAAATAGAAAAATTACATTATTATAATTATTAAAAATTATTATTATTGTTTATATTATTTATAATATTATTATTATTTATATTATTTATAAATATCATTATTATTAAAAATTATTATTATTATTAAATATGTAATTTTTTAAAATGGAAAAAATGACTTACTGTAAATTAATGTCCGTTTTGTGAATTTTTGTATTATTTTTCACCCTACTATGCAGTTTCGTAGATCACATCCACTCCTCAAGAGTTAAAATGCTTTTTTTTAAAAACTTTTTTGAGTTTTATTTTATTAGCATCAGCATTATATGTTCGCTATATTAAGATTTTACACACACACACATACACACCCACGTGTGCACACACACACACACACACATATGTATATATATATATATTAGGATATTACACCGAAAACATATCAAAATCGCTACACGATTGCAGTCGTATTTCGATGCGTATCACTGCATCTCATCATTTACTGGCGAAAAAAAGAAAAAGAAAAAAAGTTGGTTATAAGATTTGTGGGCTTTAATCCGATCAAGCAATCAAATAGAATTAATGTTAAATTTAAACTTAGCTAAAATTAAAAATTATTTTTATAAATGGTTCATGACCCGTAGATTGGCAGCTAATGGCAGCCAGATATAACCTAAAACGGATACAAATGGTTACATAAATTATACAAACCAGACAATGCCGTTTCTTAAGAAATAAAAATGAGGTGGAGCGGTAATTTAACAAAATGTTAAACAAGATTTGCTTTGTGAAGTTCCTGCATGCAAATTTTTTTATAGTTGATAAATAAATAGCCTCTTTAAGAAACTAGTAAATAGTTTAAAAATATATTACTTGGTAAATTAATATGCAATTGTTGAATAAAGATTCTTCATATAAGATGTTAATAACACTAACCGATCAATATAAAATTTAAAAAATATCAACCAAATACCAATGCATCCATACTAGATGTTACAAATACTACAAGGAGATTAATACAAAATGATATTAAATACAAATTAATCTTACAAATAGAAAGATAAGCCATATATGGTGCAACGCAGTACAACTAAAATATAAGAAAAAAGCATAATCAAATTCCAAATATTAACTAAATTGTGAGGTAAAAGGTAAACTATGTTTACAATTTACGGTTAATTCACTTCTTTGATTTAATAAGGAATTTTTATTAAATTTGATAATTTTCAATTTTTCATGTAAGCACAGAAAACAGGGTTCATATAAAGATCTACATGTCCTTGTCGTTTAAAAAAATTTCCATTTCACCTTAGGAGTCTTATTATCATCTTTTAAACTTTAAAAATATCTAGAAAGTGATGTATTATTTCTGTAAGTATTAGTGGTAAAGTACAAGATATGTTATACCACCTAGTCTTGAAAGAATTCTTAGTACTGCCAATATAGAATTTTTCAATCGTCGAATTCTCTATTGTAAAGATAGTACAAAGATAAGATATTTAGTTAAACATTTGTTTGGTAATGAGCATTGGTCAGAATTCCTACAATTACATTGGCCAGTATCATTAATAATATTTTTCTTGGAACGTGTTTTATGATCCAGATTATTAAACGGGTTTAACATTTTATTATTGTGTAACTTTATAATATCCCCTCAAGATCATTGGTGCATGTATAACTTAGTTTTAATGTGGTTCAGTTAAATATTTTACTAAAAGACTTAATTTTAAGAAAATGTTTATCAGTCAAATGGAGGAACGTACGGCTTAACTTAGTACTGACTAATTGATTAAATGGGGTTGTGTACAAAATGATCTTCCTTTTTCTGTTTCTTTTCTTTGGATTACTATCATCATATTTTCTAAACTTGATTTCAGCGTACTTATAGCCACTATTCTTTAAAGCTTTATTATACACACTGCTTTATTTATCAAACATATCTTTGCTAGATGAGTGGTTGCTAATCCTACCCTCTACAGTCGAAGGTATATGTTGGATTACAAACAGAGGGTGGTTAGAATTGGGGTGAATATAAATTGGGTTGGCGTTATTTTTCATATAAGTTTGAAATATATCATTAACGAGATCTAACCTAACATCAAGAACTACTTGTTTAACATTAGCACTTATTTTAACCATAAAGTTTAAACTTTTTAGTTCTCTATTATTTTTCTTAATTTATCTACTTGAATTTTAGTAGAATTTTTTACTACCATAAGACCATCCCTATACTATCAACAGTAGCATCTTCATAGGCAGTAATGTTATCAGTCAATTATGCGCCATGCGTGATACATGCTTAGGCGATCATGTATCTTTCGATACATGACTGACGAGACAGATTTTTTCCGCAGTAGGTTGCCATTTCTTTCTGCGGTAGACCAGTTGCCATCTAAGACTATAGAACCGGTCTGTTCTGCTATTTACCCATAGCTGGGGGAGAAGAAGAAGATTCATACCTTTTCAAGGGTATTAGCATGTACAGTGAGTGTAATGGATTCGACTGAAATTCGAACTCGGCTCTCTGATTTTTCAGTCCGAGCCGCTATCCATTGCTCCAGGGTATAAAATAAATAAACCCACCAGATCAGAAGACACTGCAGAGCCTAATGATCCCATTAAAATATCAAAGTAATCATCAGTTCGTAAGCCACTGTTCTTTATTGTGGATGAGAACTGATTTTCTACAGTTCCTTATTATATTTGTCTCTTCACTGGTGATGTTAGAATATTCTTTGGCTAATTCCAAAGCCAGGGTAAAGAGATCCTTGGAGATGGAAGGGTAAAAATTCACAATATCAAACTGGATAAAACAGTAGCTGTTTTTGTTAATAATACCTCTCAACCAATTAATGAATTCTGTGGTACCAATTCAGTGTATAAGTCGTTTAATCTATTTGCTGACCCGATCCAGGATAACATTGCTAATCCTTCCGATTTCTGGTCTGGTAGGGTTTTTGATCCTCTTAGGAAGTTTGCTCTGAAAGTCTTCAGTACAGAGTTTACTAACCCTATTGTTAATTTTAAGTTTATCAGTAAAGCAGTGTTAATTTTATCAACACAATATTGTTAATATCTTTCTTCTTATAATTCTTGGTCAAATTGTTTTTGATTAATGTATTGTATTCTTTGGGATTATAATTTGTAAAAATTAATAGTTTTTTCACATATAACAAATATTTGATTTGTTTTAGTAATATCCTTAACTATACAATCTAAACGCCTCTGGAACTGATTACTATTTTTATGAAAAGTGATGCCATTTATTAGTAGATCAGTTTCAAAGCTGTGTAAGTTTTCAATGAGAGGTACAGTTTTTAAACTCATAGACTCATAAGGATCTGAAATATTCAAAACATCTCGATGAAGAAGGAAGAAGTGTGCTTTCCATCTCATTCTTTTAATCAGATCCCCAGTCTTTAAAACCATTTTTTGTGTGTTGGAAATGTTTTTTAACGAAATTCCCAAATCGAGCTTCTCCATGTTAGAGTGTTAAATAAATTGTACTCTATTCGTTCGCATTATACCTGGATATATATATATATATATATATATATATATATATATATATATATATATATATATATATATTACAGTACACTGAAGAAGCAAGTATTCATCAAATAACGTGTATATCGAGATTGAAATCGTGGATAAACTGTTCGAAGTTCATGTTCCTACTGTTGTGAAGGTGGACAGTAATGTGTGAAGAACGTACTGCCTGCGTTTCAGTCAAGATTCCGATATTCAATAAAAAAAAAGCTGAATGTTTGCAATAACCCACGGTGATGTTATGTGTAACAGTTAAGCAGTGCGAGAGAACATTAAAAAGAATGCGGTTTTTAACCGTTACACATTACGTCGCCGTGGACTATTGTAAACTTTCTAAAGAACACCAGGATGTACTTAACAGAATCTTGTCTACCACACAGACACTACATGGTTCTGGAAAATGACTAAAACAGTAGAAAGTAGTTGATCAAAACAAAAGAACAAACATTAACTTCGGACAGTTTATCGGTGGTTTTGATTTCAATATACAACTTCATATTCGAAAATTAGAAAAATACAATAAAAGATTAAACAGACAGACGTTGTCAGTTGTATTTAGTCAAATTTATATATATATATATATATATATATATATAGATAGATATATATATATATATATATATATATATATATATATATATATATAAACATTGTATCTCTGACAAAAAAGTAAGTACATATGTTGGCTTGACGACCACATCATCAAGACGTCATACAGTTCATTTGTCGGAAACAAGTTATATTGCACAGCATCTAAACACATTCCTGTCCACCTTCACAATAAAGGAAAATACTTGTTGACAACTCGAATATACTACACCATGAATAAAAGCTCTTCTATGAATTGAGCACTTTGAATCACTGGCGTATTTATTCTAAAAATAAATACGTAAAAATTCACATTGCTCTTTGCCGAGAGCTGACAGCTCAATTAAAAAATCTCCGACGGATGCCAAATCAGTTGGGTTTTGATCCTGGCTTGAGGTAATCGGATGTCTAGCCAAACACACACACACACACACACACACACACACACACACACACACACACACACACACACACATTTATATATATAGTTTTAGTAAATCAATGAATCACTGAGCTATTTCATTTAGCTAGACGATTCTTGAATGAATCAATAGAGGTTTTAATAGGTCTTAATCGAGGTATTAATCGGCAGCCGAGTTTGAATTCCAGTCGAGGTCGTTACAGTTACTGACGCACAAATACCCTGGGGGAAAGGTATGAATCCGTCTTTTCTTCAGCGATGGGTTGAATATCCGAACAGACTGTGCCCTAAAGATTTTGGTTGGCAACCAGTCTACCGCAGATAGAAATGGCAACTTACTGTGGGAAAAACGTCTACCTAGTCAGTGATGAATCGATGAAGAGAGATGCCCGCCCAACCGTGGGCCACTTAACTGACTGAATCGAGGTATAATATCCTTGATCTTAATTAATCCTTTTTATAAACCATAATAATTTTTCTTAAATGTCACGACATTGAAAAATAAATTAAAAAATAATAAAGATATTGTATCAAAACCAGACAAAAGAAACAGTTAATAATAATAATAATAATAATGAAAAGACATTATTACTATCAAGAATTATTAAATAGACTAGGTGATGAATAAAAAGTTTGAAACAATAACATGGAATGAAATAACAAAAACTTAATTTATTTCAGAGAAATGCAACTGTAACGGATTTTTATCATTAGAAAAAATAAAAATGTTTTATTGACAGTTGAACGTATAAAAATATTTACCCAAGAGTGTTGAATTCAGCACGTTTACATGACTCCTAAAAGTGTAAAAAAATTAAAGGATCATGATAAAATAGCTTTATTAAAATCTATTATAGACTTTATTGATTGATTCAGTCTATCAATTGATAATATATCAACGTCTGTTACCGAGAGATATCAAAATTCACACTCCTTCCCGATCTTTTGAACTGGAGTAGAGTTACCCTTTGTTTCCTGTTTAGGATTGGGTCTTGTATGGAGTGAAGTGATTAAAAAAAATCAATTGATTGATTTAGTTATCGTCATGTTAAATATCGCAATATCCAATCTTTCTTATTAAATCTTATACTGAAAGTCAATTTGAAAGGCCACTTTTCTAGATCCTTCCACATTAAGGCGGGTGTCTCCAGGTCTCTATTCTTAGAACTACTTTGTTTCTTATCTTCATCAGCGACCTTCCGGATGTCATTAGCTCAAAATTAGGCATTTATGCTGATGATACAGCTATTTATTCATGTGTTAATAGTAAGTCCCTGTCCTGATGGAGTGTTGCCTTGACGTGGTAAAACGGCTTGAGTGCTTCAACGACCCCCAGAACTATGTGGACTGGGGCTTCGGCCCTTAGCAGGTCCAACCAAATTCAACAGGTTTGCAGGATAGAAGACAGGCGAAAGACACCCTGGTCCTCCAAGTTGGGGGTTGTGCAGTAGGCTAACAACCTACTCACTTAAAAACTGGTTTGTTACAGAAACCACAACAATATCTTCAATGACATGGCGAAGGAAGAGTCCTCCAAAGTGGAGCGTATGATGCGTGCTGGTGAAATGCACCGGGAAGTCGACAACTCTTCTAAGTCAGCAACCAGAATGGGAACTTGGAACATCAGAACCCTATACAAGACCATCAAAATAGCACAGCTGAGAAATGCACAGGTACAAATTGAAGATCCTTGGACTGTGTAAGACAAGATGGAACGGAACTGGGAGAACAAGACTAACACGTGAAGATACCATCATCTATCCTGAACAGGAAGAAGGCCAGTCTCACATACATAGGTCAGTCAGTCGACTGGCTGATCGGTTGAACTCTCTGCCTTCGGGCGGGGAGGAACCCGAAGGAGGCTACGCCGAAGGGCGGATTCTCTTTCGGGGAGGTAAACCGACCCTGAGCTCGTTTATACGGGTTCAATGGGCATATTTTTGGCCGAGTCCACGGGCTCGGAGATCCCACGTTAAAAAGGCCTTGTGCCACATGACGCCCTCGTGGGGGGTGACTTAATATCGTCTCGCATACATAGAATAGCGCTGCTGATGACCCCCGAGGCAATGTCAGCTCTGCTGTCCTGGGAACAGGCATCATCACGGATCCTGATACTAAGGTTCAACTCCAAAGACAGGAAAGTAACCATTCTACATGGTTATGCTCCAACAAATGCCACAGAGGTGATAGATAAAGAGGCTTTCTACGAGAAAGTCCAAGCCATCATGTACAAAGTGCCAAAAAGATATCTGAAGATCCTCATGGGAGACATGAATGCAAAAGTGGGAGCAGACAACATCAATAGAGAACTGATCATGGGCAGACGGACAACAAAATGAGAACGGTGAACTTTTCACAGAGTTCTGCACCTTCAATGGCCTGGTTTTCCAACCCGGTACTGTTTGACAGTCCTGGTGAGGAAAACAAGAAAACACAAGGAATGGTTGACAAAGAAACATGGGCATTGATCACCGAGAGAAAAGAACTGAAAAAACCAAATTAACCAGACCCAAGACTTAAAAGAGAAGCAGGAATTGCTAACACGCTACTGGGAGAAGAACCGGGAAGTGAAGAGAAGTGCGAAAAAAGACAATAGAAACTTCATTGAGGACCTCGCTCAGGAAGCAGAGACTGCAGCCGTCCAAGGAAATATGAAACAGTTTCCCCGTCAAAGACCAGAATGGCAGTATCATCTCAGGGGAAGAGGAACAGAGAGAAAGATGGGTGGAATACTTCAAGGAAGCAGCAGAACAGCTCCATCCGTTCCACCAGCCATTTCACCACCTACCAAACTCCCCTACCAAGAATGAGATCACCAAGGCCATCAAATGTCTTAAGTCAGGGAAAGCAGCGGACCCTGACGGTATGCGACCCGAAGCACTGAACGCAGACATTCAACTGACATGATGCACTCACTCCTGCACAAGATATGGGAATAAGAATGAGTGTCTGAAGCATCATCAACGAACAGTCCCTGGAAGATGCCATCTGTGAAGTCATCCATGACGGGACCATTCTCAGTGCAAACTGGCGTTCGCCAGGGATGCCTGCTGTTGCCGAAGTTCTTGTTGGTTGTCGACTGAATAATGCGTCAGACCACGACAGGCAGGCGAACTGGTTTACAGTGGACTTTCATGAAGCAGCTGGAAAGATTTGGACTTCGCAGACGACATCAGCCTTCTCTTCCACAAATAAGATGTGCGGGTTCAATTACGTTATTAACTCTCAAAGGAGGAGGCACGGTGGAGCAATGGATAGCGACTCGGACTGAGGGATCGGAGAGCAGAGATCGAATTCCGGTCAAATCAATTGCATTCACTCACGTGCTAAGTATGAATCCGCTTCTTTTCCTTACACAGCTATGGGTAAGAAGCAGAACAGACCGGATTCTATAGCCCTGGATGACAAACGATCAACTGTGGGAAAAATCTGTCTCGTCAGTGATGTATCGAAAAATGCATGATCGCCTCAGCATGTATCACGCATGGTACATAACTGACCCCCTCAAACAGAACATTTTTCGGCCATTCCAATACAGATTCAGATGCCGGATAATTACTACTACACGCAAAAGACAATAGTTAAAAGGTTTAACATAAGAAGGAAACATTAATTCCTTTAAATAACATTGTTAA
Source organism: Acanthosepion lycidas (assembly GCA_963932145.1). Taxonomy (NCBI): domain Eukaryota; kingdom Metazoa; phylum Mollusca; class Cephalopoda; order Sepiida; family Sepiidae; genus Acanthosepion; species Acanthosepion lycidas. The sequence goes on along the minus strand of OZ010572.1, from coordinate 60,661,681 downwards.
CTGACCATTCCTCACCTGAAGAGGATCACAAGAATCGAAATCCGGGTAGCGAAATATACAAATAAAGTATGAAAAACCCACATAATAAATAAAAAGGTTTGTGGCTGTTTCCCTTTTTCAAATATACACTTTTCTCTTGTTGGAACAACAATAATTTTCCACTTCTATCTATCTATCTATCTATCTATCTATCTATCTATCTATCTGTCTTGAAATTCATATTCATTTTTCCTTCCATTCGTTATATTAATTTAATTTACACGCTTATATATTTTTTATATCCTAGAAAATAAACTTGATAAGGCTGGGACGAAACCAGTTGTTCTTTTTTTAGCTTTTTAAAATGCCATATAAATTCTGCCTATTCCTAGCTATCGATATATATATATATATATATATATATATATATATATATATATATATATATATATATATTTATGCGTGTGTGTGTGAAGAAATATAGTCTTAAGGTGTGCTATATTTATGGGATAAAGTGCTCAATATCAGAGATAGAGCGTGTGTAAATATAAAAGTAAACATAGAAGTCAACACTTAGAGGCTTTTAAATACACTTTTAAACTTCCTTTTTTTATTTTACATTTAATATATGACTAATACGACAGTGTTATCTTGCAGCATCTATCTATCTATCTATCTATATCTATATCTATATATATATATATATATATATATACATAGATAGATAGATGTATGTATCATTCGGTTAAGATTGAATATAAACAGTAAATTTAATAGAATGAATATTCAAAGCTAAAAGAAATTTTCCTTAAACTGTGAAGTAACGAAAGATAGTATTTCAGCACAAAAAATGAGTAATGCATGTAATAGACTCTAAGGGACAAAATATTGTTTCACTGTAAAGAAAATGAATATACTTTGATGAATTGTAGCAAATATTTTCTTCAATAGCATTTTTCACAATAAAGACTGATGTACAATTTCTTTCGTCGGAAATTTTCAGTTATTTATTTGTTATATATGTGATACACTAAAAGAAAATCGTCATACTTTTTAAGGCTACACGTTTTTGACATCAGGGCGTTGGCATAACAGGAACTTGGAGGGAAATTAAGGAGACAAACATTTCTTAGAGTTACAAAGGATAGGAAGTTGTGGAGAGCCATGATAAATTACATATTGAAGGGATAAAGCTCACAGAAAAAAGAAGAGGAATAATTTGCCATTATCCTTTACTGTTAACATTTTTAAAGAATCTTCAATAGTATTATTTAATGAGCTTGTGTAAATGCATAATCGAATAGTAACTAGGAGGGATAGTAAAAGGACAAATATTACTTTGA
>OZ010572.1:60621393-60660159 GCA_963932145.1 Acanthosepion lycidas | reverse complement strand
TTCTTCAGGTGATTGAAATTTTGAACTGAACCCTTTATTTCGTCGACCAGGATAGGTTGTTGTAGTTCCACGTGCCATGTCTCTTCCGATGAGGACAACAGTCCGAACATTGTAAATAATGTAAATAATTACAATACCTCATCTCAGATATATCGACAGATATTCTTTTAATGAATCTCCAAAAGTGTTACCTGTCTAACAAGTTGTGTAAATGGATGACAGAAGGGGTACGTGAAAGGATAGCCATCAGAAGACAAATATTGCTTAGGGCTATGAAAGATAAGAAGTTGTGGAGAGCCATGATCATCCACGTCCTGCAGGAATAATGCTCATAAAAGAAGAAAACACTCTAGTTTTTGTTATGGCCTCTTGTTATCAGAGTTGGTGCCAAGATATTTACAAAATATAAAGAGCCGAAAAAAATCTCATCTTCCTGTTGGCGAGGCCTGGCTTATATTAGAACAGAATAGTTCCGACCTAGTCTAGCCCTGATAGTTTTTTTTTTATCAGTGTGTCATAATTTACTTCTCTGTAATTCCGCTTTTTTCTATGACTTCATTCATTCATCATTCTTTCTGTTGTAACATTTGTGATGATAACCAGATTACGTGATAAAGAAATGTAGAAAGCTACATTAAAAAAAAAAAGAATCTTCCTAGAGTCAAAACAGTCCCTTGTCACCCTTCTTAACCTTTCATAAATAAACTGCCACAAAAGATTATAACCAAAATGCTGCAAAATAACACTGTCGTATTAGTCATATATTAAATGAAAAATAAAAAGGATGTTTAAAAGTGTATTTAAAAGCCTCATAGCATGAAATACAATAATATTTTGAATGTTATCTTCTAGTACTTGATGCAATATAGTTTTTTTTTTTTTTAAATATAGTCTAGTAGCATGAAATAGTCTTTTTGTAATTATGCCTAGTAGTATGAGATGTAACATTGGTCGGTTTATATTTGAGTCTGAAGCTAAACTTTGGTTAGATTTATAGTTGAGACTGAAAGCACCTTCTTGGAAGATAGCATCTTTTTTAACGTAGGGTCTTCCCTCTCTGAAAGAATGCAGTCGGGGTATAGTAGGCTCCGACAACAGGACAATTAACGTTCGTAAATTAGCAACCTTGGTATTGTGATAAAAAAGAAAAATGTAAGAAAAACTAATCAGAAATTAATAATGGAAATGATTCTTGTTTTCCTGATTAGAAGCACTGAATCGATTAAACAAGCCAGATCACACAGTGATCTAAAAAGCTGAAGGAAATTTACTTTCTTGCTTCAGAGAAAATACATTTCTGATGATTTTATGGTATATCCAGTTAAATAAATAAAATAACCATGAAAAAAAACCCCGACAATATTGTCGTTTGTTCTTGCCCCAAAAGCAAGCTTCAAGAAAGAAATAATATGCAAAGTCCCCACCCTTTATCAATCCGCAAGGATAGTTAAATTTTCTAAAGTAATTTGGCAAATGTATCAGTGAAGTACAAAACAGACCGGTCTCTTGAGAAGATGTCCGCAAAATAGTGAAATTAGATCTCAATATTTTCTTGCTCAATATTAGAAGGGAAATCTGATGACTGAGTAGTAGGTTAGTGCTTGTCTTCCCAAAGAAACAATTATTATCACGTTTTCAAGCAATCCCTTCCTAAATCTCCAACCCCCGCCACACACGCACACACACATACACACACACACACATATATATTATATATAGGTGTGTCTACGTATGTTTTTATTTCTCATGGGCCTCTTTTCGGTATTTTAAAAACAACCAGATAAAATGTGGAAAAACAAAGAATGACTCGCACTAGAAACAAATAAAAAAGCGAAAAGCACAAATATTAAGATATAGTATTGCTTTCATTTCAGAGTTAATTTTACGGTTCAGCTTTCGTCCAATGACACGATGATATGCAGCAAGGCAGACTAAAATCTAATGCGCTTGTATTACAAAGTAAAAAGAGGATACCGCTTTTTCTTACTGATTCAGACTTGGATAGTTTAATGGTTTACAGAAAAGACCAGTATCTCGAAAAAGCGTTTCTTTCTTTCATTCTTTCTTCAACACCCCATGTGGTATCTATCTATCTATCTATCTGGGGAAATTTTATAACAAAGTGGAAAAAGTTTACTTGTGACGCGTTTCATCCGTCAGGACTGGATCGGACTAATTTAGAGTCTTTTTCTTCACAGTGTGGAATGCCTATTTACAAAACTGATGGAAAGAAAAAGAAAAAGAAAGAGACTCTAAATGAAGTCGGCTGAAAAAAATTCTAAAATTCCCAGCACCCCTCTGTCGCGCGCATGCGTAGTCCTATCAACATAAGAAAAATTAGTCCGATGAAGTCCTGAAAGACGAAACGCATCACAAGTAAACTTTTTCCCTTTTGTCATAAAATTTACCCAATACTGTTCTTGATATATAAAAATTATCTATCTATCTATCTATCTATCTATCTCAGTCTCTTCATATCTGTCAAGAGATGTAAATTTGTACACCAATAATTTCTTTTTTGTCTATTTATTAGGTGTCAAAGAAAATATCCAGCGCCCACTCCATTTTTTTACAGTAAGGTTCATCCTGTACAAGGCCCGGGTACCACTCAAGGTAAATGGTTACGTTAAGGCGTAGTTTATATGGATAGGAGGGGAAGATAACGGTTGAATTGAACAGGTTAGGATTGTAGTCATAGGGGAAACATCCTTTTGAGTGTTCTACAGGGCAGTGGTTAGCAGGAAGAAGCTGGGAGGAATTTAATTCTCGCCGATGAAATATGGAGGGAATATGGGTGATTTACTGCTATGTAAGTGACATGACGGGTCATAGCCGTGAAGGCCAGATCTGGTGGAACCAAGCAAGCCAGTTCGTTCGAGCATTTTCTATGGTAGTAGCGATAGAGCAGTGAGAGACTAGCCATATCTCACCTGTGAAAGAGAGAGGTTGGTGTGTGGAAAATAATTCTCCAACAAGCACTAGGAGACGTTATCGAACTCTATCAAGATTGGAAAATGGCAACAGTATTCCATTTTCGGTCTGATCTGGCTCTTTTAAGGTAGAGGATATCATGAAGAGTCCCGTACTTACTGGAGCAGTACAGGAAGCCGATAATTTTACCTGCATCTCTATCGATGGATCGTATATAAGAGTCCCATTTGAGGACAGGCGTGAGTTTGAGGGCCAATATCCTCTCAAGGTATGTGGCCTCCTCGAGGGGACATCTGTTCATCGTGACTGGCGGTAGTTCGAAGTCTGATCTGCAGTGATGGAATATAACCAGTTTGGTTTTAGAGGCATTGAATGTAACCAGTCATTTTTTTCCATACTGGGAAGTTAGTGTTCCATCGGAAGAGAGGTCAGCTGTTATTCTCTGATCGTTCAAAATTAGAAATTGAATGCACAGTAAAAATTCAGATAATAATAATAATAATAATAATAATAATAATAATAATAATAATAATAATAATAATAATGACTGCAATGTATCTTTGAAGATATTCAAAAAGCTGTCAAAATACAAGGACCTTGAAATAGAAATCTCGAAAATGTGGCATATGGGAACATCAACAATCCCTGTTGTAGTTGGAGCCCTAGGACTGGTTGGAAAAGATTGCAGTAGACTAATTGAAGGGATTCCTAGAAGTTCATGCCTCAAGGAGATACAAAAAATTGTTCTGACAAGTACAGCCCACACTTTACGAGGGCTTTATCTATGTCATTGTTTTTTTTTTGTCAGTGGAAAGTGTCATGATGCCATTTCTAACCTTAGGTCCCTGGGCGGGACCCGAAAAGAAATGTGTAAACGTCAGAAATCAAAGAAAATAAATAATAATAATAATAATAATAATATGCCTTAAAAAAATGTACTCGCGAGTACAACACCCACATTACGAAGAGCTTTATATATGTAAAATGTGTGTGTGTTTTTTTTACAAAGATGATCAGTGGAAAATTCATAGGGGAGGGGAGGGAAAATATCAGTTTTTCTCAGAGGGATTATTTGTTCTGGGAATCTGACAAAATGACGATCCGTTTTCGTATCAAAGTTATATTTATTTTCTCATTGAATAATGATATTCATTCTGGACCTTTGATCTTCCTGATTCTGTAGCAATGCGATAACCACTAAGCTATCCTATAATATTTACCTCCAAAGAAAATTCAAACAGATCGTTTTAAACGCTTTTCAGCAAAAGACGAATATCGGCTTTAAATCGATTCCCGTGAACGATTATTATTCGTTTGCAAAGCTCTGAAAAGAAGATTAATAGAATCCGACTATTGTCCATTGATTATTTATCCTCTTAAAATCTAACGTACCTCAATGGATTCATGATGATATGTAGTATCCATTAAAAGACATGGAAAAACAAAGCGATCCATTTGAATTTTGAGGAGTTATAGAGTTACTAAAATCGATTGCAATTTAATAACTTCAAAGTTAATCTCACCCTATCGGTTCGAGTCAAGAATACGTCGACTACATCCTCGTGCAATGGGGTAAAATTTCCCCCAAAAGGCACCACTTGTTTACTGTACCTACATCTACCGTCCCTTTTTCTCGTGCAAACCAAACCTGTGTCAAACGTTTTAGTTCTCGTGTAAACCGGAACGGTGTCGAAATTTGTGGCTCTCGTTCAAACCGAACCTTTGTCTACCGTTTTGGTTTCCATGCAATCCGGATCTGTCTCTACCTATCTACTCTTTATCAAAATGGCAGAATTTAGCATTAAATAACCTTGTAAATATTGATATGGGTTAAAACAAAACGAACTAAACCAATCAAAGTTAAGCAGGGACTGTGTTACTAGCTTCATTTTGCAAAAATACGTACCCTTTTTATGTTTGCCAATGTAACAGATGGTAGGTTTCTATTAAATCCGATGATTACCTTGTTTGGAGTAGTGATTACGGAGTCTAGTGTGATTGACATTTATTACGGAGTAGGGAATTCGAGCATCACTGGGTGCACTATACAATATTTAATATCAAATACTCAAGAAGGATTGCTATGTCGTCAAATCAACCAATCCAGTGTAGATGCATTCAGCAAGGATTTAACTCATTATATGTGATCTCCAAGTCGAGTCTGCTGTAATCTCCAAAGTCTGTCTCAAATTCTGTCAACAGTAGTCGTTTATAAATCGATTAATAAAGAATCAGACCATCACCTTAGAATGTGTAATTTTTGTTTTATTATACCCCTGTTTTGCAGTGTTGGTGGTAAGGATTACTTGAAGACAAAAATAGTAAAAATTTTTTATTTTTTTAACATTCTACATTTCAGATCGTGGAATGTGTATGGAAGACTGAAAGGCAAACAATCAATGTTTAGCCAGCAGAATATTATCTTTTAAGTTATTAAATAGTGTAAATTTTTACATCTTTACAGTAATCCGAAGATATTAGCTCAGGACTAAAGAGAAATATATCTATAACGGACAGAGTTTTAAGCTCCGAGCGAACACCAACATCGATTCGTCTCGATCACTCCTCATGGAGGACTGGAACGATAGGCCACAAGTAAAGAGAAATATATCTATAACGGATAGAGTTTTAAGCTCTGACGAACACCAACATCGATTCGTCTCGATCATTCCTCATGGAGGACTGGAACGATAGGCCACAAGTAATATGAACTCTGACTACCTGATAGCAGCTGTCCAAATTACAAAGATGACCGACTTATATCAAGTTTCTAAACACTGGAAATGAATCATTGTCTCGTGATACATCATCTTGCTTTCCTACCATCCACTGACACATCATCTTCCAGAATCTGTACCCATTAAGATATTCATAATTCTTCTATTGTTTGAAGATTTTGTCATTTCCGTTTTACCAAGCGCTTAAGTGCTGCCAATCTCTTAGAATGAGTGACATGACCTCCAGATCAACCATTGTTCCGGAGATTCCTGAAACTGAACTTATTTATTCCTTATGCCAATGTAACCTATTTCTCTCTTTTCATGTTATTATTTCCTATTGTTTCAAGATTTTCCCTTGAATTTCAATTCTAATGTTTATCTGGGTCAATGTGTCATTCATACTACACACTGCTGATGATTTTTTCAACTTTCGCTATCTCTCGTATACAGGGTCGAAGTATCCTTATCCCCTCCCTATCCCAATTGTAAAAAAAAAAGGACGTACCATCTGGGCAGCTTCTTCCCTAGAATCGCTACTTTGCAGATTCCTGAGAGGATGGCTCCCCAATCACTACAATCGTAACCTCATCAAGTCTAGGGTCAATAGTTATCTACATACAACAACCTCATTAAGTTACCCTCTAACGAGTAGGTCTTGGGCCTTGTATTTCTTTCTTTAGGGATCATTTTTCTGTTTTTTAAAGAAAAATAAAGAGAAAAAAATCGTATTTGGGTTAGGTATGTCTATAAATTAGTGGCTATACGATTTGAACTTCCTTACATCGTTAGCGCTGCAGTTGAGTGCAATTTGCTTTTTCCAGCCAACAAGTTACTTACTAAGTTAGCCTAATTACAAATGTCTACCACTAAAATTTAAAATCCAAGATAAATCATTTTTCTCCCTTACAACACTGTTAAACTTTGTGCTACGGTAGTTGCTTAAGCTTAATCTCATTCAAAACCCTTTGAAGATCAAACTTATGACACAAGTGAACTGTCGGCGGGATTAGAATCATATCTTATTAAAATCATATTTACAATACTGTATGTCAAATTTTGTCTTATGTCGAATCATATCTTATTTACAATAATATCTTACGTGCAATCGTATCTTTTTTTAATCATTTCACCCCAAGTAAGACAATAAAGCCATTAAGATGCAAGGAGGTACTGAGTGTAAAATATGAGAAAGAGAAAAACGTTATCAAGGAAAGAAAACAATAAAAGAACAGGAATTAAGAAGACGAAAGATAATTGATATTGTATTTATTTATTTATTCATTTTTGAAGATCAAAGTTGACCGAAAGTAAGAGACCGAAGGGAGTTCTATAATCGAGAAATGCGAGAGAAAAAAACAGTTAGCATAGAATCTACAGTTACGTCTATAGTCAATTCAACTGTAAAATGATGAGACCTAGCGTATTTACAATCATATGTAGGATCATAGCTTATTCAGACAGAATGTTATCTTATCTATAAACATGTCTTATTTACATACTGAATCCATTACGTATTGTGCAAGATAATTTTTCTCTCCTAAATCTGTTATATAAGTCTACCAATCGTCCATGCTTAGAACATTACTGCCACATATCGTCTGGTGCTCCCACCACATAACTAGAGACCCTTGATAAAAAATGCCTCCCTGTGCCTTTTCTATAAATAGTTCTGTGTTAAATGTTTGAGCTCTGGATGAGCTCTTCGCCAGGGTACCTAGATTTTGCGAATTTAAGCGCAGTACTAGACTTGCGACGAGGTCTCACCAATTTACAGTTGTGCTGGCGAGATGTAACCGTAAGTTCTATGCTAATAGTTTCTTTTCTCGTACTTCTCGCTTGTGGAACTCTCTTCCAGTTCCATGCTTTCCAGCCAGCCTTAATCTTCAAAAGATTAAATCTCTATCTATAAAAGGCAGTGTGTGTGTGTGTGTGTGTGTGTGTGTGTGTGTGTGTGTGTGTGTGTGTGTGTGTGTAACGAATGCACGGCCGCAATTTTCGACGGATTTGCACCAAAATTTACAGGCACATGCTCCAAGTTAGCTGGAAGGCCAAGGCCGACTTTGCATTTCCTAACTCCCATCGATAGTGGAAATAATCGATTTTTCAAGCTTCTACGACAGTTTTCATGTAGTTTGCGGTCATTTTCTACTGGCCAGAGTGAGAGCCTATAGCTGGCTACCACGAATAGGCAGGGAGATCCTATTGTCCAGCGTGAGAGCCAACAGCTGACTGACACGAATGTTAACTAGCATGCTAGCATGCAAAAAAAAAAATCGATAGCTGCATTCGTCACAAGTGGGAAAAATTTAAATCTGCATGGCACTTTACTCCAATTGGCTCATTCGCTTGCTTAAAGTAAACTTTGATTCTGATTCCGCAGAACTGGGTTGGGTGTGAAAACGTATTTGTTGTTAACATTCTTTTTTAATTCGGTTTTTCCAGTTACGAGTCCTTTTTTAAAGCTGATCGTCTTGTGTTCATTTTGTTTAGTTCTTTTTTTGCAACAGATTTAATGTTTAGTATAGAGCTTAGAAAAATTCGCAGTGTGAGATAGGCAAGAAGTAAGGCATGTAGCAACATCAGCACGGCAAAGGGCACTCCTTTAAAGGCAAGGAAGGGCAAACATATTTACAGCGATTGCTGTATGAGTCGTACGATATTTTAATCAAGCACGGACAACGCCAGGCCATGCTGCTAGTGTAATGTCAATCGCTTTCTACTATCCTCCTGATTACTTTTCTTTTGTTCTTGCCTCTTATTAAAGTTTCTGTTTTCTAATTCTTCCACGGCCTGTAACCATTTATATCCTAGTGGCTTTATTGCATTGCTTGGGGGTGAAATCGATTAAAATAATCATATCTTATTTACAGTCATATCTTATGTAGAATAATATCATATTTACAATCACATCTTATTTACAATATTTTATGTTTCATTACATCTTATGTAGAATAAAATATTGTTTATAATCAAACGTTATTTATAATCTTTGGTTCGTTGATTCGTTTTCTACGGCTCATCAACCCTTTGCAGGCTATTCAAAATCAGAAAACATCTTTTGATTGTGCTAATTTTTTTAGACAATAATGGCTCAGTGATAGAAGTTTTACAAATTAACCCGTAGCTGGGAGGAGAAGTGTATTCATAGCTTTTCCCAAGGCTATTTGCGCGTAAGTGAATATAATGGATCCAACTTGGAACTCAGCTATCCGATTAAAAATTTCGAGCCATTATATTACCCGCACCTCAAAGTTTACAGCATCTGGTATTTCCATGTGGTCACCCATCTAGTTACTTACCAGGCTTGACACTGGTTAACTTCAGTGATTATACGGGAACGGGTGTTTTAACGTGATGTGCCCATAATCATTTACCATATCTTATCTATAATCATATATAGAGAACCTTAGATTACTACCATATTTACAGTATCTTATAGAGAATAATATCTTTGTAGAATAATATCTTATTTTCAATCATATTTTACGCAGAATCCTGTCTTATATTGTTCAACCACAGGTGTGTGAGCTTCTATTTAAAATCCTATTTATTTCTCCGCTTTTGAAACAGCCGTAGAACAGCTAAAAAGCAAAAATACATGGCAGGATAAAAGAAAAGGTAAAATATTTTTTCTTCTCCTTTTCTACTTTACTGATTATCCATCTTAATAAAATATTTTCATCCTACTAATCTGACTTAAAAAATAAAAATAAATATCTGCTAAGATTCAGTCGTCAAAAAGTTATGAGAACAACGCAGCTAGTAAAGTACCTTGTTGGTTGTATTCTATTTTGTTAAAAAATTTCTGATGTTCCCTAACAAATAACTAATATAACTAATAATACAGGGTGATTGAAAAGTAACTCTCTATATTATGTATGATGGACTCTCTCGTCTAAGTATAATTTTTACAAGACGGGAGAGTATATCATACATAAAATAGGGAGTTGCTTTTCAATCACCCTGTATATAATAACTAACAGCTATAACTAATAAGAACTACGTAAGTGAATAAATACAGAAAGTCAGGACGTATAAGCAATTAAATATGAAAACCAAGTGTTCTTGAGAAAAATAGCCATCAGAAAACCACTGTAACTTGTAACAAATTAGATCGCTGTACGATAGACGAAAAGAGAAGGTATTTATTCTCAACGTTTACAATGTCAGCCATTTGCAGAAACTTGTAAATCCTTGAAAGAAATTATCAGATTTTAACGGCGAAAATAAAGCAAGACAAGTTGATCCGATAAATGCAGATTTCAAATATAGATCAATTCTGAAAAAAAAAAAAAAAATGAAAGAAAAAAAAATCACCTATCACAAACGCTCGTAAAGTTCTTAGCATCAATGAAGCATATCTAACCGGATTAAAGATTATAAGAAAATGAAACGCTTTGGTTATTGAGTCGCTTGCATCTGATTCGCTGTCGAAGAGATTTGGGTTTCACACAAAATTAACCAACACATCGTTTTGTCATGGCGGAATTCTTATAGAAATTGAAGGATAAACTTTCATTTTCTGTAGCTGAGTTGAACAAATGAACAATTTCATAAAGCATTGTTCCTAAAAGTATAAACAAACACAAACACACACACACACACACACACACACATATATATATATATATATATATATCCACTTTTATATTATATTATATTATATTATATATATATATATATATATATATATATATATATATATATATATATAAAATATAAAAGTGGACATTCAAGTCAACACCCAGAGGCAATAGTATGTTTCATACTAAACGCAATCGTCAGGCCATGTGCGTTTTTTTCTTTTTTTATCGACTATTCATATCTACAGGACAGTGAGGCATTGTCGGTAATCTATTGTATTATTCTAACGGTTATTTTGGTGGGCGGTATCGGTTGTGATTCGAATAAATATAGGGGACATTGAGTGGAAATAATTGTGGATCCGAATGCAGTTTTTGGGTTAATGACAGCATTGTGTTTCTAAATCAATAAAATAAATAAACAAAAAGTAAAATAAATTAAATTAATCCAAACAAATAATTAATTAAAAAAACTAAGTAAATAATAAACAAACTAACGAACCGTGAACGTGCAGATAAACACAGGAAAACGTAGTAATAACAATCAATAATTAAATAATCAATAATGAATAAAAAAAAAAAATAATTATTTGTTTATTTTCAATCATTTCACCCGAAGCAAGTCGATAATGCCACTAACATTGCAAGGGGTTACGGGGAGTGAAAGTGAATGTGAAAACTTTAGTGAGGAGAAAGGAAGTGCGTTCCATGGGTGTGAGATGGGAAATAAGTTTTTTATATAATGAAGGCATTGAGAGAGAGAGAGAGAGAGAGAGAGAGAGAGAGAGAGAGAGAGAGAGAGAGAGAAATGGGGGGAAATGATCTTAGGGTACAAATGTACCAAGTCCAATATACCCATCATGACATATATAAGAGTATACCAGGCATATGCATCATGTCATCATCATCTAGCAACCTTCCACTATCACTAAGAGCGTTCTGGGTTTGACGATAAACTACAACCCGCAGCAGAGTCTCTAATCGGGAGAATTTGAGGAGCGTGGAACCATCTCTTCATTGCTGTTGTTCCCAGGTCCACCCTGACACGGGGTGGTAGCACTTGTTAGTGTCCCAACTATGGGCAAATAGTTAATCTCCAAACTGGGGTAAAAAACTATGGAAGTATAAAATACATTTTATAGTAAAAATATCAGTAATGCAATTTCATAGTAAAAAATTACCAGCTATACATTTTTGTAAAAGAAATTACTAATGTAAGAAGTTAAATTTCGGCATTAAATGGCCCATAAACAATTGATATACCGTTAAACAATAAAATAAAAAAAACCCCAAAAAACAACAAATTATCACCTACCATTATGGATGGGTGTTTTTTCAAGGAGGATCTTTGCCTTGAACGTCTATTGGGAATAAGGTTCACCTCAGACCTGAAGTGTTAATATATAGAAATATTGCTAAATATGGTGTAAAAATGGCAGGTTCATGGCCAAGCTATATTCCTAACATTTGCAACTGGTACCCGCCCTACCACGTTCACAAGGATGAATCATCGTCATTCCCTTCGTTTTCCATTCATAAGAAGTAAGTTCCACTCGTACAGCTTCTTCCCAGTAGGATGTTTTCCCGATCACTACAATCTTGACTTCTTCAAGTTTAGGTTAACCGTTATCTTTCTTAGATCATATGAAGTGCACCTTGCTTTTATACACAAGAACATAGTTTACCTTGAATTGCTGTTGGGCCTTGCATTGTGTGAACATTAGTGTAAAATCATCGTTATTAGACGAAACTGAACGTACCCATCACCAAACTCAGTCCAATCAGGCACATGCATCGCAGACACGATATGGTGACCGGTTCTGATAAAAGGAGCACATAACCTTGTAGATGGGATCCATTTAGAAATACCTTCAGGATGTGTTACCCAGTTTGCCCAGTCTTCGACTGAGAGTGTTTCTAAATAGTGACGCTTTGATTGTGTCATCCTTTAAACTAAAAAAAAAAAACAAAAACAAAAAACTAACCCTTTCGATATGATGTTTCTCCGCTATTGCCGCCCATGAACAGAGATGCATAGTGTTCTAGCTCCTAGGCGGCATGTTCAACTGGCTAAGCTCAGGCAACTGACAGGCATTTTTTTTTTATTACTGAACGTGATATTTATTGTAGAACATTTGATTCACTAAGATGACACCAAGATAACACCTCCAGTCAATTAAGATCAGAAGCCATAAGAGCCATTTCCGGTGTAGCTACAGGACATGTATACTATTAATACTGCTGCTGCTACTACTACTAGAATTTATTATTATCGTATTATAATTGTACTTGTCTGTCCCTCGTTAGTTCTCACGGCCATTACGTCCTGCCAATACCTCATCAATAATGGACTATTCCGTTTTGATCGTGTGGAAAAAGGAGGAAAAGACACCATGAAAGAAAGAAAGAAAGAAAGAAGCGACGATAGAGTGTTTAACGGTTGTTTCAGTCAAATGGAAAAGTTCTTAATTTCAAATCTTTTCATTTGTACCCACTTCTTAAAATAGTAGGTTGGTGCAAAAATAATGACGTCATAATGTCGTTTTTTGACGTATTTTTTAACGTCAAAAAACGACATTATTACGTCATTATTTATTACGTGAAATTTAAGACTAGTTATTATTATTATTATTATTATTATTATTATTATTATTATTATTAATGGATGTCATTTACGATACTTTTGACATCCCAATATCTCAAACGGCCCCGGAACAATGCCGTTTAAAGAGGAAAAGGAAAATGTCGGACTTTACCGCCATTAATCCAAACAGAAAAAGATATTGAGACTCCTGCGGATTTAATACTTCGGAGGTGGGTGTTATGTCAAATTACCCATACACAGATGAACTCTCCCAAGTTACAAATAAGAGCAGGTACTACTTTTTAGATCGTAGTTTCCAGCAGTCAGCTCTGGCATTCGGACTTAACACTCTTGCTCATTTGTATATGATTGTATTACTGTTTTTCTGTTAATATATTAGTTAACTCAATTCCTCTCTTTGTGTCTTCATTTCTAGCCTCAACAAGGTCACAACAATTATTATTATTATTTTTATTATTACATATCCCAGTCATTGAAATTTAAAAACGAAACAAGGCAAGTGGATTGCTCGAGGACAATAATGGGAGGAAAGATGAAAGAATCTTTATATCTGCTAAAGACGAAGTCAAGTTTGATTCTCCTACGTTTCAGAGATGTTAACCAATAACAGACTCCCTGTCTTCACCAATATAGTGACAGGACCTTGTCAAAATTGACTGCTTTTTACTGTATTGCTCGTGTAGGTAGGGTTGTTATGGGAAAGTGGTTTATCCAAATTAGATTTACTCATTCTATTCGATGTCAAGCATCATGGCATATCAGTGATGAAAATGTTAGTGCAAAATAACTGGTGATATTAGAGAACTTAGAGAGTAGTAAATTCATGCATTTTTTTTCAGGAGCAGTAGTACAAAGAGAACAGAAAAAAACGTCAACTATAATTTTAAATCGGTTCGTCGATTCCATTTTCACGCCGCTACTAATATATATATATATATATATATATATATATATATATATATATATATATATATATATATATATATATATATATACCGGGTGTAACAGCAAAATGGTTCAACTCATGTCACAGCATGATTATCCAGCCTATAAACCCAATGAGTTTCTTTATTCCGGTTTTTCAGATAAGACGTGTAGCCATCTTGATATATATATATATATATATATATATATGATAGAAATTTTTAGGAGGATTTGATAATTATATTTAAGTAATTCACCGAGTCTAAAAGAAACCTCAACAGAATGCACCCGATGGCCGTTTCGTCCTATATTTGGGACTCATCAAATATTGCAAATCAGACTCAATATAGCGCCGCTCGCTCACATATTCCGTGGTGGATCTCTTACTGAGTTCTTTGTAACCATAGGACTGTGCCTCCTGGAGCCACGACTACTATCACCAAGCCGAAGCATTAGAAGCCGGTTCAAGCAATGATGTACATGATAGAAATTATTAGGAGGATTTGATAATTATATTTAAGTAATTCATCGTTGGTATGATGTTTGCTTGACAATCTAACTGTCAGGGTTTCAATTCTCGGTAGTGGATACGCACTGCTGATGAGTCCCAAATATAGGACGAAACGGACGTCCAGTGCTTTCTGCATTCTGTTGAGGTTTCTTTCAGACTTGATGAATTACTTATATATATATATATATATATATATATATATATATATATATATATATATATATATATATATATATTTATGGTGATTGAAAAGTAACTCCCTATTTTATGTATGATAAACATTCCTGTCTTGTAAAAATAAAGTTAGACGGGAGAAAACATCACAAAGAGAGATAATATATATATATATACGATAGTCTCATTTGCTTTTTTTACGGCTTATCAAACGTTTGTGGGTTGTGTTTGGCCAGAAAATATTTGGAGATTGTAAGAATTTTTGGGAGATAATACTGATTTGCTAATATAGGTGCTACTAATTAACCCATAGCTGGAGGAGAAGATCTGGATTCATACCTTTCCCAATGGTATTTGCGTGTAAGTCAATATAACGAACCCGACTGGAATTGGAACTCAGTTTTCCGATTTCCAACTCCGAGGCATTATGCGATACACCACCTGCACATCCAGGCTTACCGTAGGTAAGTACTGGTATTCCTCAGCGGTCACTCCTCTAGATCATGACCAGGCTCGACATTGCTTAACTTCGACGATCTGATGAGAACCGGTGTTTTAACGTGATATGGCCGTAAGACAGCAATATGTAAGAACGTTTGATATTTTATGGTTATGTATGTAAGTATGTATTGATACAGTTTTATAAACATACATATATACATAATCGAAGAAAGCATTAAAACAAACACTTTACCATTGGAGTGGATTTTCATATTCATCGACCGTTGAAGAATTCGGCCGGAATTTTCTCTTGCACGATTCTTTCTCCATTTCCGATTATTCAATTGTTCGTTCTATCGCCTTATTTTCTGATGTATCTGCCTTTGAAACGACATTGCGTTATTCCGTAAGTTCTCCACGTTCGTCTTCGTACATCTTCATGTTCTTTTGTTGTTGTTTTTGTTTTTTTTTGCTCCCCATTTTCAGGTATCTAACTTAACTCACACCAATGCTTTTATTCAAACCCCTTGTTAGAGTGACAGTCCCGGCGCTTGTTTTCATCATGACATTTCTTCTCCACTTTACACTTATTCTTTATTTTCTGTTTCTTTTATATTTTCCACTCTTCTTTCGTTCATTCCTATTTTAATACAAGCATTCTTCCGCTTCCGTTTTGAGCTTTTTGATTTGATCTTTGACGTCTTTTGTTTTAAGTGTTCATTTTGTGTTTTAATTAATTCTTTTTTTGTCCCTCCCCATTCCTTCAATTTTTCCTTCTCGCTTTTATTACGCGTCTTTTTCATTCGATTCTTTTATTCGTTATCTTGTTTGCATTTACTTTCTGAGATGTTGACTCTTTCTGCATTTCGCGTCTTGCTTTTTGGTTATATGCCATTTCTATCTATCTATCTATCTATCTATCTATCTATCTATCTATCTATCTATCTATCTATCTATGTTCCTTTTTACATATCTCAGTTTCTATGTTCATTAAATTTATATATGGGTAGATATAAAAATTACTTCTATTCGTTTTGTTGATCTACATTTGATGATGATGTTTCTTTCTATGTCTCCAGTTTTTGATATCTATTTTCTATCTAGTTAGTCCTGTCTATTATATCTATCTTTATCTAGCTATTTCAGTTTATCCATTCTTTCTTTCTTTCTTTCTTCATTGTTGTCTTATCTATCTATCTATCTATCTATCTATCTATTTCATCTTATAGAAAACATTTTTCATTTGATTTTTCTCTTTTCCATGCTCGTCGTATATTTCTCTCAGCATATACTTTCCTTCATCTCTTCTTTTTATTTATCATTGAGGTTTATTTTATGATGAACGTGTAACATATGTAGTCCTTTCTTTCTTTCTTTCTTTCTTTCTTTCTTTCTTTTGTTTTAAGCTTTGATATTTCTTAGCCTCTTAGCTTCTTCTTCATACTCAGTGCTAGCCAGATTTTACATGGCTTGAATCAGATATCCATACAAATGCTCTAACTTTAACACAGTCTATGTTACATGTTTCACGTGCAAATAACATTCGATTATTGTTATCTTTCGCGCATGCGCACCACACAACAAACGTACGGAACAGTTTACAAACAAGCGTGCAATAGTGGTTGCATTTGTTTTGTGCAAGCAGTGCACAAACACACATATATCTACATCCATCTTCTCTCTCACTTACTCACGCCCCCCCCCACGCACACACCGAAAAGGATACACAAAAACGATATTCACGCATAGACACATGTTAATAAATATACACAAATATACAAGTATTTCATGCTTTGTGTCCTTATAGTGCATTCGAGTGATTGTCTCTGTAGGAGAGGAAGAAAGAGAGAAGAATTTCAGGAGAATTTTTCTTGTTGTTTAGAGCGTGTGAAATTTAAGCATGCGCAGTTGTTTTAGTTAAAGGACAGCGCTGAATTCATCCAAGGATTTTTCAAACAAAATATATTTGAGGGTGGTGGGGATCTATCTCAGTTCCTTCATAGAAGCCACTCACGATCTAATATAAGAATGATTTAACTTTCATTGTGAGTAAGAATGTGAAAGTGTCCATGTTCTTTACCGATCCGTGTATTATGAAAGCCGGAAGTGGCGGATAAGAAGACGGGCGGGAAGCCAGGAATAACACGTGACTTGCTTGTACGATCAATTCAATGAAAAAGACGAGGCGGTAGTTTTCGGTCAGTCTTTGTCATCCACTTCTGATATTTTGTATATTTTGATATTTGTCATTTGTCGCCATTTTCTTAATATACATCCATCCATCTATATCTATCTATCTATCTATCTATCTATCTATCTATCTATCTATCTATCTATCTATATATATATATATATATATATATATATATATATATATATATGTAATATTCTTACTTGAATATTATTTTCTTAAAGAATATAAAATATGAAAAGGAAGAGCTAGAAGAACAACAGAGAGCGTTGATGACAAAACCCAATGCCTTCTTGCCTTTGTCTCTTCCTGTCTGTCTCTATTTGAAAACTGACTCGTTCTGCTTTTGTCCAAATGTCATTTTTCCTCCCTTGTCTTATCGCTGTGATTTGGTGTTATTCCCGCGCCTGCGTGTCTCTTGTGCTGTCTCTTCCCTTTTCTTGACTGATATGTTTAATTCAGCCACTGGATAAAGACGACCCTGCTAACAATCGTTACGACAGTGGGAGTTCGTGACGGCTTTTCTCAGGCAGCTTCCGGTTTTTGTGTGTTGTTTTATGTCATTTTGACACAAATATCCAGATTGTGAAATATTTTACAAGAAGACGCACAAACTCACCGTCAGAGACTAAAAGACATAAAATAGTAACTAACGGACAAATGTCTGCATACATACGCAATTACGTATATATACCCTGTCCACAGACATGCATATCAGTGCATGCATACATATATATTTGTGTGTGCGTCTTTGTATGGATAATGTGTGTGTTTGTTATTGTGTGTGTATGCGTGCGTGTCTGTGCGTGTGTTTGAATATGCTAATCGGTTTGTAGAAGTTTTAACTACCGATAAATTTGCATAATTTGACTGATACATTGGTAGAGCCAAGGAAGTGTCATTAGAGGTAAAAAAAAAATCTGGAAACGATAATAATCTGGAAACGATAATAATCTGGAAATCTTGTTAGAAAAACATGCGTCTTCCGGCAGAATTCGAACTTGCATCCCCTATTGGAAACCGATATTAGATCTGACATGCCTTAGACAAACTCGGCCATGTAGGACCTTCTGAACGAATAACGCCTGAATAGTGCTTATAATACACATCTTCTTCCCGATTCTTTCTTTACTCAGGAGGTCCTTAACTTTTAAACATATAGATTAAAAATATGTCGGATTTAATCCATTTTTCTAAAATAAATAATTGTATATTTGTATATATATATATATATATATATATATATATATATATATATATATATATATATATATATAATCAACATCATCACTTGATAAGACACCAGGGGTGTTGAAACAAAATGGATATTTTTGTAGTGATTTTATAACATATTTATGTTATAAACTTTTTAAAATAAATAATTATATATATATATATATATATATATATATATATATATATATATATATATATATATATATATATATATAAAGACATTTTTTATGTTTATACGTTCTTTTTATAGATAATATTAATAATTGTCGGACTTTGTCCATTTCATAATGTGTGACGTCACACACACACACATATATATATATATATATATATATATATATATATATATATATATATATATATATATATATATATATACTTCATTTGTAGCGTTTGTTTTTGCTTAATTTCTGCAAACAAATTATTTTGATTATTACTGTCTTCATGAGTGTATCATACGATATGTAGCTTTGTAATTCTAATTACTACTTGGTCAAAACTCTAAATTCAACTTATTAAATAAAAAGAAGGGTTTTTCCGTTTTAAATGTGTTGGGCAACGTATTTACTACTTTGTTCTACTCTCCTCCGCCATTTTTTAATCAACTTCAGAATTCTGTCATCCAAAAACTTTAAAAAAAATCTCAGGTGCTGAGTTCTAACAGTTCAGTAGGTGAAAACTAGCTTTAAACTTTTAATACTTTCCAAACCAAGCTAGTTACTTGTCATCGTTACTGAGAAGACCGTGAATCTTCTCAAGACATGAAGAACGACTACGTGCACCTTGACTTGAAAATGTATTCAAATTTGCAGCCAAACCCCAAGTGGAACATATATATACGATCTATCGCTAAGGATGCTGGAAAAATAGTCAGTTCTTTTGTAACGCTCCAGAAAGTAACTGACTTCTCTTGCCATGTTCTGTTTTTACGAGAGTCGAATCAGAACAAAAAACGGAGTATTGCTGCCATATCTAGACCGGATCAACACAATCCCCATTTTCTAACCTCGACGGAGTTCGAAAGCGTTTAACCGACCTTAAATAATTTACCACCCTACAACTCTTTTCCCATAGATATAACTATACAATCCTCTTCTTACTCCATCGCTATTTTGGGCAAATATTCAGACGAGCTACATTCTTTAGTTCCACTGGTTCTGACCTTCCCAGCTAGTTCCAGCCTTGTCACCTCAACAAGGCCAACTCATTCACAATACCCGCGTATTTATTTGGTAAAGAGAAAGCTGAACTCAGAACTCTTACTTTGTGAAATAAAGGATTCTTCCTTGATCAGTACGATCTTAATCTCTTCGTGTCTAGGGTAAACCGTTATCTATCCTATATATCCTCATAATCTGCGCTTACCTCCTCCTCTTACGTCTATACACCAACCGCACTCAGTAACCCTCAACCATTATTTGGGTGAATTATTTATTAGGTGAAAATTTAACAACAAAAAAATTCTATTAAGTTGGTGCAAAAATAATGACGTTTTCTCACATAGTAACATATGTTAGAAAACGTCATTATTTTTGCACCAACCTAATATTAAAACTTTTTTTTGAATGAAAATTCTTTAAGCTAAAAGGTAGTTGCTAACAACCAATCCCCCGAGGCCCTAGCAATCAATGCAAGCGTCCCACAGGTTTCACTTCTCAAACCAACTCTCTTTTTACTTTAGATAAATGATCTGCCTCAGAGTATACTTCAATCTTTTGTGAATATCTATGCTGATAACACAACAGTATATGGGAGCAGTTTTGGAACTCTAGGTGACTTCAGCCTGGCAACTGATTTCTCCTCTAACATCTCAGTGGTCCGCCCAATGAAACTGATGATCGCTAGGTTACACTGATTCGTAATCATTTGCACTCATTCTTAGGCTTCATGCACGATTTTTGTTACGTCAGTATATGTATACAGATGCACACAAAAAGGTGTAGCTTCATGAAAGACACGGATGATTCTATTTGTGTACACTATGTGCATGCTAGGAGGTCGTCGATATTCTGATAAAATGATCTGCCTAATAGTCCACTTCGATCATTTGTGGATATCTATGCTGATTATACAACGGTATATGGCTGTGTCTCACCTTCAAAACTCGACATGACCGGAGCCTGGCAGCTGATCTCTCCTCTCATCTAGCTCTGACATCTCAGTGGGGGTGGCACTGGCTAGTCACATTCAATGCAACGAAGACCAAACGTTACATTTCATCATTGCCGATCGGACCCTGAACTATCACCAATCACAATGGACAGATGTTCCCTCAGACAGGCTCCTTACCTTGAGCGCCTATTTGAACTTAAACTCAATCCAGACCTCAAGTAGAACTCGTACATATGATCCATCGCTAAAGATGTGGGAAAAAGTGGTCTGTTTTCTGTACTACTACAGTAAGTATCTGACTCCATTCGCTATACTTTACCTTTACAAGAGCCAGATCAGGCCAAGAATTGAGTACTGTCGTCGCTTTCCAGTCACGATAGAATCCAAAAGCATCCCGGCGTCTTTGCTAATAGTGCAAAACAAAGGAAAAATCCGAAAATAATGGTAATGCGATTAAAAAATCCTGCCAGGGCCAGTAGAACTAGATTACGCCACTCAGATAAAAAAAAAAGAACATTTTTGTCGAAGTTGTTTTTCTTTTTTTCAAAGTTATTTCATTCCTATTTATATTCTCATTTTTCTTTATATTTTAATTTCCAGTGCAAAACATTTCCATGTGGATCTCTGTACTTTTCTGACACTTATTGAGACCAGGTGTCAGGAAGAGGAGCGAATCATTGTTTCGCAACAGGAAGATGGCTCATGAAATTTTCCCCAGATGTCAAACGTATGTTGAAGGGCCTTACCATCTGCAAACTGTGACGAACGCATTTCTTGCCGCTGAGTATGCGGAACTAAATCTACAAACATTTCCGCTTGCATAACAATAAGAGGTAATAGTTCACCTGACCACATGATTTCAAAATACCATATGGGAAATATTTTCTTCATTTTAGCTGTTGCTTAGTGTCTCTTACGATCCTAAGCCAGTGATCGGGCCCAAGAAACAAACGCAAGCAATTTAAGATTTTGAAGTAAATTGAGTCTGTTACTGAAATATACATTTCAGTAATGCAATGTTTGATTATGTGTATTTACTAAACCGTTTACAAATATGTCAGCTTACTTTGACACAAGTTCACGGTATGAAGCACCCAGTGGGGATCGAAATATCTATTCAATTGGTAAACCAATTGAACTAACTAATCATTAACCCACACTGAGGCAAGTACTATTTTAAAATATTTAAAGTATAGCTAAATACAGTACATATACCAATGAGTAGAAGTGATGATAGGAAGATTTTGTTAATCCAACATTCTTAACGGATATGCGTGTAGTGTAGCGGTTATCGGCGCGGAAATTAGGATAGGCAAATCGAGTTAAAATTTCAACCGTGATCGTTGCATTCACTTTTACACAAATCACTTTGAGAACGATATGAAAATATTCCTTCTCCTCGCCCAATTACAGGTTAACTATCAGAGCAGGCTGGTCTCTTTAGTCATGATGGGCAAACAGTCTATGTGAAGCACAAGTTTGAATTGAAAATCGATTTGACGAGTAGCTAGCATCACTACCCCGTAGTTACTGAAGCCGTAACAGCACCACCCAGTGTACTTTGATTGTGGTCTTATGCTCTACAATGGAAGAAAAATGCCGTAAATGATGTTGCTTTGCCTTGATTGACAACATTCGAAACCCAGTCTTTTTTTTATTCCGACCTATGGTACTAAATATACCACCATCTCAACCACCAGGCAGGCTACAAAATGTCTCTATATATGAAAGATTTGACAGCGGATAAGATTGCGAATGTTGTGTTTGCCTAAAGGCCAGAAGTGGGAAAATTTTGATCTGAAAGCTGAGACTTATATTCTTTTTCATTAGTCAAGTACTTTAAAAAAAACGAACACTATTGGCAGATTCAAGTGGAATAAGAAACAAATAAGAAAATGCTCGACAACTAAAGATCCAGAAATATAATCACTTGTAACAAGAACCAGGCTAAGTAAAGAAGAAAAAAGACTGATATACAAGAAAAGCATTCCAATCACTTTATTATTCGGGATTATAAAAATGGCCGCTTTGACTCAAGTTCACATCATATTTAATTTGACATTTATGCAGTACTTTTTTCTTTTTACTAAGCGAAATTATCCTTTACGTTTTTATGTTACACATTTCTAAATCTTCTTACAAGAATTATGATATTTGACCAAAGACATCAGTCGTCTTAATTAAAGATATTAACTGATGCATTAGAATAGAACAGAAGAAAGAGATCTGAACACAGGAAAAGAATTTATATAATGATTTTCTAATCTCTTGTTGCGGGTGGTGTCTTTTTATGCGGGGAATTTCAACAATATCCTGAAAAGATGGAGAATTTCTGCCTAAAAATGAATAGAAAGCTAAAATTGATTTCCTTGAAACGCGAAGAAATCTTTTTATATTTAGAAATTATTTTATTTTACTTTTTGGATTTAACATCTATTGATCTTTTGTATTTAGCATCTATTATTTTAATAAAAAATTATTTAAAGTTGTGCGGAAACATCGTTTACAACCCAAACGTTGTTTTTGTATCTAATATAAATTGTATTATTTTTTAAAATTAGTATCTATTTTTTCTTGGGATAGAGTAGGAGTAGTATCTATTTAAGTTTTTGTATTTAGTATCGATTTTAGATATTTTCTAATTTAGTATTTATTTCATTTTTTGTATTAGCGATTTTAGTCTCCTTTTGTATTTAGTAGATATTTTAGTTTTAAGTATTTAGTATATATTTCAGTTTTTTTATTATTAAGTATCTATTTTAATATTTATTATATAATGTTTCCTATTATCTATTTTAGTTTTTTGTGTTAGCATCGATATTTACTTTTTTGTATTTTTATGCATTTTAGTTTTTGCGTATTTACTATATATATACTGTTTTTTGTATTTAGTATTTATTTTACGTTTTGCATTTACTATCTATACATATTTTTTGTATTTATTAACTATGTAAGATATTTTTGTATTTAGTTTGTTTTAGTTTTTTTCATTAGTGTTTATTTTAATTTTTTGTATTAAGTATCTATTTCAGATTTTTGCATTTAATATCTGTTTATTTTACATTTAGCATGCATATAAATTTTTGCGAATTCAATATGAATTTTATTTTTTATTGTATTTAGTATGTATTTATTTTCTGTATTTAGTATCGATTTAATTCTTTTGTATTGATTATCGATTTATTTTTTTGTCAGCCACAGGATATTATGAGACCGAGAAGTGCAGACAGATCATGTCATAGACCCAGACCTTAGGAAGAACAGATCTCAATATTGAGAATAACAAGTGTCAAATTATTGACTTTGCCTTTCCATATGATATAAAAGTGAACTCTAAAGAAACTAAAACGATTGAAAAATACTAAGATTTACCTAAGGAGCAGAAGAAGTTATGGGATATGAATGTAGAACTAATTTTTGTAGTAATAGGTACGCTTAAAGCACTACCGAGAAAACTGAAAAAGTACTTAAAAAGAAATGGAATTGAGACCAAGATTGTAGTTCTTCAGAAAACTGCCATCATTTATTCTATGAGGACTCTTCGAAAAGTTCTTTTGACTTTTGAAGAGTCTTCTTAACACTATACATTAAGAACAGAATTTCCATTTACTACGTCAATGTGCGATAAAAACATAATAATTAGCTCATTACTGCATAAAGTTTCCTTAAAATATTAGTTTTCTTTGCTCAATCTACTTTGCCGCTTATGGTAATCTTAGGGTTCGCGGATTTCAAATTTTAGGTAACTCACTCTCTAAAAAATGGACGTCAGGCACTAATGGGTTAAATAGTTTCAGCATCTTAGTTGATTAAACCAAAGAATGTATGAAACTTACTAATTATTAAATCCAGGGGGTGGTCCCTTGGTCTCTAGTATACACACACAAACGAACGTGTGTATATGTGTGTATGTATGTGTGCGGAGAGAAAGAGAGAGTGTAAGAGTGAGGGAAGAAATATGACAAGTAAAGAGATTATTTTCAGATTGGGTATTTAATAAAGTATAATCCATCAGTACTTGATCAAATTACAATCAATTTTTAAAAAGGTCCAGTCGTTTTAGGATGTAGCGAACTAATTGTAAGAACTTGAAAGGGCGCCCGTTATGGATCATCAGTCTCAAGGTACAAAGAGTCAAAATAAAATCTCACTGTAATTAAGAAATTGCCTTTCGTTTAGGAACTTTTTAAACATACAGTTCGTTAATGGCTACCTTTACTAGTTGGAGTGTTATCGCTGAGCAGCCAGAAGAAAGTTACTCTTTAAACCAGTGGTTCCCAAACTTTTTTTCTCTTGGCCGCATTTTCGGAATTAAAATTTGCTCACGCGTCAGCAAATTCTATGTGATAAAATGTAATTTAAAATAAAAAAAAACAGAAAGAGAGGGTTAAAGGGGGATAACCGCGGATTCGAAATCAGAACATTATCATTGATAACTCTCTCCTCCAATTTGTAGACCCTAGTTACTATATTCTTAATACTTGATATCACGCAAAAATATCGCAGTGCTAAAATCGGTTAATAATTATTTATAATTATTTATATTGGGACTCATGTATGCAATTACAAATAATCCATAATAATATTTTAAGTTTTGAAATCATATTTATTTTTGGCATATGGATTTTTTAAACCTGTTTCGAAATCTTTGATCGTCTTTCAATAATTCCGCCTCACCTGCTATCCTCTTCCGCCGCACCGTTTGGGAATCACTGCTTTAAAATAAGAAGCAAATAAATAGGTAGCAAAGGAGACAATAGATAGAGACTTGAAATTTTGACACATTAATTTTCCAAAACAAAATATAAGTGATTTGTTTTTACAGATTATCAACCCTTCTTAAAGCAGTGATTCCCAAAATCAAAACATATTTTGGATTGTATGAATAATATTTTTTTAATGCGAGTGAATATTGCATTAATTTCTTTGGAGATAATGATTTTTCCAGATACAAGTCCTACTATTTAACTTTTAATAAGGATTCATACTTTTCTGAATGTTATTTGCGCGTAAGGGAACGTTGGAATTTGAACTCAGCTCTCCGATCTCTCATTCCGAGCCACTCTCCATTACGCCACCCGCACACCTTTTTGAGACAGAAACTATTTGGAATAGTAATGAAAGCATTAATAGAATTGTAATGAAAGCATTAGTAGCATATACCCTGAATTCATCATAAAAATCGAGAATCTGGAATTAATAAATACAAAAACTTCAAATATCTTGATGTATGGGTCATTTATAAAGGAGAAAAGGAAATTGATCAGAGAATAGAATGACCTAGAAGTACATTTTTTAATACGCGCTCCATTACTTCAAGACAGTTTCTATGCTATAATAAATAAAGTTATAAGAAACTGTCGAATTTTTCTGAAGTCGACACTAACAAACGAGAAACTCCAAGATTTTATAAAAGACCAATTTAACGAGAAAGAACTCAAGTTAAACCAAGACAAGATAGAATTGTCTTTTAAGCAGCATAGAAATATTTCTTTAGCGGTAACAATGCCTTCCCAAAGCATTGAGAGTAATTTGTTCCACTGAGACAATCACAGAAAAGTGGGAAATTTTGGAAGACATTAATCAGTAATAGGCTTCGTCTCCTTGAGATAGCTCTTAAAGGACTGTGTTCAAATGATGCAACTCTTTTGAACACTAAAGTCCCCTCTAAGTTTATAATAAAGAAACTTTGAGAGAAGAATACCCCAGTATCAAATTCATTAAAAGAAAGCCTGATTAATTATAATTCTTCAAGAAGACAGAGATCAACCTGGAACTTTGGAAAATCAGGATGATGAGGTTTTTTCATCTCCTTCTGAACTTGTACTCAAGAAAAGTGCAGATAGATTTTAGAAGGTTTTTCTACGAAAATAGTGTACAGTTGGATGAAAAAGGAAAAAACAAAGTGTAAGCTAACAAGAATCTGGCTGTTCTAAAGAGATACAACTGGAATAGAAGGTGGAAAAAGTGCAATTGATGACCCACTGCTCGCAGAATATTTGCAAGAAATAGAACAGTTAGAGATGATTCCATTGAAAAAAGAACCTTGAGTAACTTTTGATGTCAATATGGAATTTAGGAGTTTTGTAGTATCTTTAAAAAGAACAGAAAATCTAGAGAAGCTCCATAATGCATTACTTTCAATTAAGCCTACAAGTGGAGAATCTGAAAGGGCATTTTCAGAAGCAGGGTTGTACATCACGAAATTGAGATCAAATCTTTCTGAAAATTGAATAGTTATGCCTTTCTTAAGTCTGTATTTCAAAATTAAAAATAATCTGATTTGTTAGCTTTTTACTAAAAGATTCTGTTATTTCTCTTGTATTTGTAAAGTCTTGTTTTTTTTTAATCTTTATTTTCCTTATAGATATAGTGAATTACGAATATATAAATCTATCTATCTATCTATCTATCTATCTATCTATCTATCTATTGCATAATGAATATTTTCTTACCATTATAAAATTATTTTTTTGTTTGAATAAAGTTTTTCGCTAAAAATCTATTGTCATGTGTAGAAAAATTATTATTTTTTGAAATTAGTTCTTCTATAGCACGATTTGTTTGTATTTGAAACAGCTTTATTATCATTAAGGATATAATTTAGTGAATGGAAATAATTATTGATTTTTGAAGTTATTTGTTATATCATTGAAGCTTACCTATAGAGGACAGATATTAAATTTTTACGCAATAAAATGAATCTATTTCAATTTTTTTTTTTATTTACCTTTGAATAATTTTGTTAATGCCGGTGTCAATATCGATATCAACAAAATTATCGGTATTAATACCAGCACTGGATGTTCTATAATGTAACATCACTACTACAGAGCAATCTTGAGTACTAATCACATAATTCATTTATTTCTCCTTGAATTTAATGACGGTTAGATGAACTAAGTTTTCATCGAGGTTGTACCTTTATGCTGATTGACAAGGTTATTAAGGTGCTCTTATAGCAACGACGCTCAAATGACATGCATTCACTTGAACATATCTGCACCTTTTGGGTGATAAAATCTGCAGAAAATCTACAAGAAAGCTTCGCTTCGTGATTTCAGTGCAGACTAAACGGATGTCCCACAAAAGAAGATGTCAGTCAGTTATGCGCCACGCTTAGGCGATCATGTATCTTTCGATACATGACTGATGAGGCAGATTTATTTCCTCCAGTAGTTTGCCATTTCTTTCTGTGATAGACCAGTTGCCATCCAACGCTATAGAACCCGGTCTGTCCTGCTATTTAGCCATAGCTGGGGGGAGAAGAAGAGGATTCATACCTTTCCCAAGGGTATTAGTGAATGTAATGGATTCGACGGGAATTCGAACTCGGCCCTCCGATTTCTCAATCCGAGCCGCTATCCATTATTTCACCGTGCCAAAATGGCAGATCCGATGAATCTGTTAGGCATAAAAGAAAAAGATTACTTTGCATAATAAAAGAATCTTCATTTGTTTCGATCATTTGATAAAGCTGTTGTTTGAAAACAAATTGATCAATTTTATCATTTTCCCCTGTCGCTTTATATATATATATATATATATATATATATATATATATATTGGCGTGTTTATCTAAAAATAAATACGCTTAAATTCTCCTTCATGACTTCCGTGTGCCAAAGGCTTAGGGGTAGATTCTCCGACTGACGCCAATTCAGTCAGGTTTCGATCCCAGTTGGAAGCAACCGGACGTCTAGCCACACTGATGAACTGTGATACTGCCAAACAGTCTGTCTGTTGATGACAATATATATGCTCCTGAAAAATTATCTCGGTTGAACTCTTCTGGGAGAAAGTGTGAGTTGGTAAACAGTGATTACTACTGCTACTAATGCAATACTCTTCGATAAAATGAATCGAGTTCCTTCAGTTACTAGCGCGTTTATCTAAAAATAAATATGCTTAAATTCACCTTCATCCCCGCTTATATTCTCCGACTGACGCCAATTTAGTCGGGCTTGATCATAGCTAGAGGCAACAGGACGTCTAGTGACAATGATGAGCAGTGGTACAGCGGAACAGTCTGTGTGTGGATGACAATATATATATATATATATATATATATATATATATATATATATATATATATATATATGGCAATGGATTTGTATTTATCCATCCGACAAATTTAAACGTTATATTTAGTAGATACTTATATCTGGATAAACGCTCCATTTATTTATTAAAGAGTATATTTATTTATTGTTATTTTTTTCTAATTTTTTCTGCTGACCTGAATATTCGAGAAATCTTATTAACGAAAAATATGCGCTCTCCTGGAGGATTTGAACCTACGTCCCTCAGTGCAAAGGGAAACCGTTCTTAGATCCGACGTGCCTTAACAGACTCAGCCACAAAGCAGCCTTGCCGATCAAGCAAAATCTGAAACGTGCCTTTATCTGCCCTTATATCTTTTCATATCTGCTCTGTTTCCGACAGATTTTTATCACAATTGATAAATGAAACACCATTATCTTAGAAAAGGCACGTCGGATCATACGAAGGTTTCTTTCTGCGCAGAGGGACGCAGGTTCGAATCTGCCGGAGAGCGCATATTTTTCTCTAATAAGATTTGTCAAATATTCAGGCCGGTAGACGAAAATAAATAAATATACTGTTTAATAAATAAACGAAGCGTCTACTCAAATACGACTATCCACAAAAAATAATGCTTAAGTAATAAAAATCTGTCGGGTTAATAAATAAAAAAAATCTATCCATTTCTTTAGAAATTACTTTGTTTTTGTTAGAATACAAAACTGAGCAGATATGTCTATTTCGAGAGTGAGAGAAAAACCTGTGTTTAAAGGCACTATTCAACATTGAGTGGTCATCGATGCACTTCTTAGCTGACAGGTCCAAAGCACGTCAGATCAAATGGGGAACACGGGTTTGTATCCTGCAGGAGAGCGCATAACTTTCATTAATAAGATTTGTCAAATATTTAGGCCGGTAGTAGATGAAAATAAATAAATATATTTTAAAATAAATAAATGTGAGTATCCATTAAAAATAGCGTTTTAAAGTGTTCAAAATCTGTCGGATTGATAAATAAAAATCCTCTAGCTTAGAAGATTACTTCGTTTAGGTTTGGATACGAAACCGAACAGACATGAAAATTTCGAGGAATTTAATACGAGAAGAATTTCGCTTAAAGACATGTTTCAGACCTTATTGTTCGACAAAGCTGTTCCATGGTCGATTCGGTTATGCCACGTCGAATCTAACGACGGTTTCCCTCTGCGCTTAGTCGTAGGTTCAACTCCTACTGAAAAGCGCATATTTGTCTTATAATTTGTATTTCTGATCTTGAAATATCTACTTGTGATTATTAAGCACTTTTCATATTGTTAAATTAATGTGAGTTTCTTTAATGTTTCTATTCTTTTTTATTCTAACTGGCGACTTAGACCACGTTTGTCCTTTTGTTTTTTTTTCCATACTTTCATTGATTCCAGTATATATAAACTATATGTATTTAAATATAAATATAAAGGATGATAAAAAAATTCTTATAACATACACACACATATGTATGCATACATTGAGTCATAAATAAATTCCGTTTTTTGTTTATCACCTTTATTTTACAAAAAATACAGATTAATAACATTTTATTCAATGATATTTTTCACTATTATTTACAATGGCTTATTGCAACCCCCGCGTCACCTTCGAGTAAAATACCGTGGATTTATATATCAGAGGTTTGGGGGAAAACTATTAAATCTGATCATCATTAGTGAAAGTTTCCCCGATTATTTTGCGGCGAGTGAAAAAGATTATAATCGGTCAGTGCAAGGTTTATGTGAATATAGCGGATGGAGTATAAATCATTTCTGTTTTATTCTTGCTGTATGGGGCCTTGTCATGGAGGAAAAACACCATTTTTCTATTGACGAGCATATTTACTTATAGACATGTTGTAGCTACTGAATGTATAAATGTGCATTTAATGATTCATTTCGTTTTAAGAACTCTAAATGAATAATACTCCGATGATCCCATCACGCACATTAACTTCTTCCATGGATCTCTGTTTTTGGGGCGGTTGTGGAGATTTTTCGTTGTCTATTTACTGCCTTTGTAGGTAGAATTATATCTCTGTTTTTTTATCTAGTTTATTGTTATTGTTGTTAATAATTTTATTATCTTTTTGCGGCTGTATATTTTGTGGCTGAGGGGTTAGAGCGTTCGCTTTCTGACCATGAAGCCCGGGTTCGATTTGTCAGGAAGGAGACTTCCTGATATTATCGGTCTCGGGACGACCCCAGCGTGCAGCAACTTTGGAAAGTGCCTGAAAAACATACCACGGTTGGCTCAAGCATTGTGAGTGAATTTGAGTAGATAGAACACTTGGAGCTGTCAATTGCTGTGCTAGCACGAAGTCACAAGTCATTGTGACCGAGATTTTGAATATGCTGGTGTTGTTCAGATTGTTGATCATTCTAGATAACACGCTCTCTCTCCCAGAAACTGTAACTAAGTTCCGCCCAGCATAGTTGCCGTATAAACCACAGGTGAGCTCTGTGGGTGTTGAACAAACACAAATGTGCCTGAGCGAGAGCCTGCAATAGGGATTGGTTAGCCCCCTTAGTTGACGGATATCCTCGAATACGAGTGGCCAGTTATTATTATTATATTTTGTATACCTTTCTCTTGGCATTATGGAGGAAATAATGATATTGGAGTTTTTTTTAATGTGGCTCTTTGTATGTTTCTTCTTCAGATATGTATTGGGGGCAGCAGATTCTTAGTGCTCTTAAATATGTTTTTCTTTTGTCTTATATATATATATATATATATATATATATATATATATATATATATATATATATATAACGGTTATAGTTGTTCCAACAAGAGAAAAATATATCTTTTAAAAAAGTGAGAAAACGCAAACGTTTTTGGTTATAATGTGGATTTGTTTTAGTGTATATATTATATACTAGCAGTAGAGCCCGGCGTTGCCCGGGGATGTAACAGTAAGAGATAGATCAAGTATCGACCATCATAAAGACTGAAAAATAAAATTGACAAAGATTATTGTTTAAGGTTGACGAACACGCATGTCTTAATTAGTTTTTTTGGGGTTTTGGTTTGAATTTTTTTTTTTTTTACCAATTGGTCAAACCCAAACTCAAACAAAAACATTGTTTCCAATCGTTATAAGTCTACTGATTGAATAGAATTTTATTATAAACAATTGTCTTGTAAATGGAATTTTTAAAGCATTCTGAATGTAAAAATAAAGAAAAAAGTGTGCAAGACAATAAGAAACACTACCTGCCAAAAAAAAGTGAAGTTTTGTTGAAATCGGTTGAAAAATGTAGGAAATCCGATCCCATATATAAACGAACACACACACACACACACACACACACACACACACACACATACAAACAACATGGGTTCTATAATAAGTATAACTCGATATGACTTGTCCCCCTTTCATTCTAGCGACAGTGATGCCTCTTAATTGTGTTTTCAAACGCGATTTGATTTCGTGCAAAAACAATTGTATTTTTCCAATTTTGGGCGCTGTCAGAACCACCGCAAGGTAATTTTACGTAGTCCTGTGAAGTTTTGTTGAAATCGGTTGAAAAATGTAGGAAATTCGATCCAATATATAAACGTACAGACCCACACACAACCTGGGTTTTATAATAAGTGTGATTTCTTCATATTTCTGTATGTATGTGTGCGGCGCGACCGGTGTATTTGTTCATCATATACATACATGTAGCTACGCGCAAACAGGTATCTATAGAGAACAAAAATATATATACATACACTGACAAGAAAAGATAGACTACTCACGGGCACACACACGAACACAGGAAGAGTGTGTATGTGTGCGTGAGTGGTATGTATGTATGTGTGCACGTGTATATACATATAGATATATGTGTATGCTGATTCCTTATTATAAGACATATATATATGGGGAAAGAATTTACATATGCAGGCTAACAAGGATAGGAAGACATCTCTCATCAACACATCTATCATCACCACCTCTCATACTAAACCTACTGGTTTTATTAACACTTAGGTAGAAATTCACTTTTGCCAACAATCCAGAAATGAGTTCAAGGCTCACTAATAAATACAGAAAACAAACAAATAGACATTAAAAGAACATAAGGAAAATTTATTTCTTTTAAAAATTTATTCCTTTTATTTGCCTGAAGAAAGTCACGATATTGAAAACCCGTGTAGCAGAAATGTGAAGAATAAAATATAATATATATACTAAAACAAATCCATATTATAGCCTAAAAAGTTTGAGGTTTCCCTCTCTCTTTATATATATATATATATATATATATATATATATATATATATATATATATATATACATATATAATGATAATGGACTCTCCCGTCGGTTTTGACGTATGAGGATCTGCCAGATTATTGATTCAGTTCTGAAAGTTTATGCGATAGTCTTAAGTGGCATTTAAGACCCGCTAGTGATTTACAAAGGAGGCCACATATGGAGCAGATGTGAGAATTGTGAGATGAGATCACTGTTAGATTGGCTAACCTTTTAGATCTTGCTCTTGCTTCTTGAAGATGATTCAGACAAGCAGATTGAAAATTGCTGAGTTCACTAAAACACGTTGATCTCCATTCTACCCGCTCCAATTATAAGCACTCAAGGGTGTTAAGTGGTATATTAACTGCTGACAAGTTGCTTTTCAGCTTGTCTGTGTGTCTTAGCCAAGGGCGTCCTACATTCCTGGCTGTACATTAGGATCTTGGGTATCCTGTCATCAGACATTCTCAAGACATGACCAGTCCACCGTAACTGAGACTGTATGATAAAAGTCTCGATTCCTCCAATATTACAATAGGTCTACGTTAGATGTCCTATCTTGAAGCTTAACTCCACAGATTGCACGCAGACAGCTTTTATGGAAAACATCTAGCTGACGTATATGGTACCTGTATGGAGTCCATGACTCTGAGCCATACAAAAGGATGGCAAGTACAACAGCTCTGTAAACATGAATTTTCGTATCCAGTCGAATACCCCGCTCATTCCACAAGCGATGGCGAAGCTTGCCGAAAGCGCTGGTAGCCTTAGCAATCCGATGCATGATTTCATCATCTAAAGTTCCACTGTAATTGACTTTGCTACCAAGATAAGTGAAAGACTTTACATAGTTCAGGGGTTTGTCTTGTACTCTCAATGGTCTCTCTGGAAATTTGTAGACTGATGGTTTATATATATATATATATATATAGGCTGAAAACAGACATTTTAATAAAAGTTAAATTATAAATTATAACAGTTACACAGACACACATTTTAATTATAAATGCATTACTTATATACAGTGCAATTGGAAAGTAACTCCCCATTTAAAAATACTTAAAATTTATTTATTAACTATACTTTTTACAAGAAATGTATATGAGAGGAAAGCGTTTAGCATGAGGTTTTATTTAAAATTCGATATGGGCACCAGATTTCGCTACCAGTTTCTCGAGTCGCCCAGGAATCGCGTCAAATGAATTCACTAGGCACTCTTGTGGTATGGAACTGCTTATATTCGCACCAAGTTCTCTCAAACGAGGACCAAGACTTTGGAATTGCCAAACCCAAAGAAAAAAGTCACAGGGTGTTTGTTAAGTTAGGACTCTTGGCTGGTCAATAATACATAAAATAGGGAATTACTTTTCAATCGCTCTCTGTCTCTCTGTCTCTGTCTGTCTGTCTGTCTGTCTGTCTGTCTGTCTCTCTGTCTGTCTGTCTGTCTCTCTCTCTCTCTCGCTATATATATATATATATATATATATATATATATATAATGCAACTATAATTGACTTAAGAACTATGTTAAATCTGCAGATTAAATCTATTTGATCACAGTTACTGTAAGTTCATCATCATTAAGTCTTCTTTACTTTTTATTCTTGGAATATATATATATATATATATATATATATATATATATATATATATATATATATATATATATATATATATATATATATATATATATATATATTGTGTATTTGGGCAGCAATCCCTCGTTTCTGTTTGGGGCATGTAATAGTTAGAAAAGCACGGACTGTAGAAGGAGACATTAGTAATACAAACTTTTAGCTTTGCAAAACTAAAGTCTCCTTCTACAACCATAATGGGAATATTTACACCCAAACTGATGGAATAAGTATGGGAAATCCACTCACTCCTTGCTTCTCTAATACATGTCCTACGTAGAAAACAAGATATTTAAAAAAAAGTTACTAAATCGCAGTACCTTGTCAGTCGTTTTTAATGAAACTTATATATATATATATATATATATATATATATATATATATATATATATACATATATATATATATATACATATATATATATATATATATATATATATATATATATATATATATATAATGACACATAAATATATATGTATGCATGCATGTATATATGAATGTTTGAAAGAACTGAAAAAGCGAAGCCAAGGACTTTTTTTTATACGCACGAAGAGTGCTATTTTGTCTTCTTTTCTATGTAAAAGTTAAAAGGCGTGAAAATGGAGTCAAGTGATTGAAAATTGTTTTACTCGGTTATCTTCCTTTGTGACGTCTCGATAAGTGGCGGGAAAAAAAAGACTAATAGCTAAGTGCGCATGCGTACTGGGTATAGTTAAGATATTTGTACGCTTCGTTCGTTGGAATGATCGGATAAGGAAGAAGAGGCAGTTGGGCGTGGAATGAAGTGGGACTCCGAAATAACACCCCTTGCCATTAGCAACTTCTTTCTCTCCCACTTTCTTCCTATACCTCCTCTCACTCGACTAACCCCGGTCTCTCCCACTGGATTTCTTCCCACGTATATTTGAAATTACGTTCCATATTTAAACTTTCCTGCAATGCTCTTTTTTAGAATGACTTCAGGTCATGTGCCCAAGAGGCACATGACCTGAAGGATCAAAACGTCTATATATATCTGCCAACCACACACTGGTGGTTATGAGTTCAATCCTTGAGTTTGATAGTATCGAAAAGCTATTTACTCTTCTTCAGTAGAAAAAACGATCAATCGACACGAAGATAAATAAAATTGATAAGAATTAATTAAATCTCAATTGCAAAGCGATAGAATGCATAGATGTTAGCAAAACAAACAGTCCAACATGGAGATACCAAAATCAAACAAGTACAACAATTTAAATGACTGGGAAGTGTTTTAACAGAGGACAGAAAGTGCAAAAGTGAAATCCAAAGACGCATCAAGATAGCCAAAGAAACCTTTCAAAAGCTAAGCAAAGTATTAAGAAACAAAAAAATAATTCGTTAGAAACAACAAAAAGAAAAGTACTGAACTATTATGTAATATCAGTCCGGCTATATGGCAGCAAATGCTGCACGGTTTCCTCACAGATAAAGAAGACTTGAAGCAACAGAAACGTGGTTCTACATAAGGATGCCGGACCGAACATGTGAGTAACGACGAATTTTTAGAGAAAATGGAAGCAAAACGGGGGTTTGGAAAAATTGATACTCACAGGACAGATTGAGGACAATCGGCACATAGGAAAACAGCGCATAATCTACCCAGCGAGCTTAAGTATGGTGTAAGAAGATTTGGGAGATTTCGTAAAAATACTTTATTTTAATGCTACGAAGGGCAAGTCATGATCTGAAGGAACAGGCACAAAGAAGAAGAACAACAAGAAGAAAAAGAACAAGAACAAGAAGAAAAAAGTATTAACTGATATGAATTATCTCTCCTAAGCATGGAAAGCGGGAATGAAAAGAATATCCACCTGTACCTTGAATAAAGTTTTCGATTCGAAATTCCAAGTTTTCCTTTTTCCAAAATGGCGAAGTTCGGAATTAAATAACAGTCGAAACGTATGTGCCATACGTGATACACGCTTAGACAATAATGTATCTTTCGATACATGACTGACGAGGCAGATTTTTCGCCCGCAGTAGTTTGCCATTGCTTCCTCCCAGACCAGCTGCCATCCAAGGCTACAGTTGGTTGGGGAGAAGAAGAGGATTCATACCTTTCCCAAGGGTAAGTGAATATAATGGATTCGACCGGAATTCGAACTCGGCTCTGCGATTCCGCAGTCCGAGCTGCTATCCATTACATCAGCATACCTATTTAAGCAGCAAAACATTCATTTACCAGGGTGTCTCATTGTTGTGTATTGATCAACAAACGGTACCTGTATTTCATTAATAGTTAATTTATTTCCTAATGAGTGCTCCATACTTGTAGCCTCGTAAAATAAAATATCCCTTATTAGCAATAACAAAAATTCAACATGAAAGTATTCTTTTGTTACTAGTTGAAAAAACCTATGTCTTCATATAAATTCAATCACCATTTCCGTAAGGTCTTGGTGAGTAGTCTGTGGAATATTATAAGCTTCCTATTATAATCCCTTTGAATGAGGTAAGAAAATTTTAGTAGAATTTTATTGCCGGCAAATTGAACAAATAAAAAAATGAGGAACTATGTCATTCATCAAAATTTAGAATGCAAAGCCAAACAAACCCAGTCAAGCAAAGCTCAAGAGTAAGATGAAGTTCATTTGAAATAAAAATCTTTAAAAGACAAGAATAAATCAGTTTAACACAATCAAAATTCTTTACGTTCTGAATCGAAGATTATTTCATCATGGAATAAAAGAATCAATTTCATAGGAGCCTTTTGTAATTTTTAACAGTTATGTTTGTTTTCTTCACAAATAAATTTAATTTTTATTACATTCGAACCTGATTTTATTCTGCCTCTCTACACTTTTGGACGCAAAAGCTATTTTTAATCCTTGATCTGGGAAAGCAGCAGTATATAGCTGACAATGTAAATAGTTCTGAATAGGTTTGGCACAATGCAAGGCTATTTAAGAACATGATTAGAGTTTTACGGTTAATGTTTTGGATTTGTAGCAACTTGCGGTGTTGTGTGAAACTACTCCTAGAGCAGCGTATTCTATGTTCAATTCCTTTATCTTCTAGTCTAAATTTGATCCATACACATAGTTATAAAGTGATTAGTATTTACATCCTGAATATTTTATAATGGATTCCAAGTAGGTGCCAACGCTGCTTTCATTGCAATCTCAGATTAGAATGCATGTTTTGGAAAGGTTTATCTGGATTCCTATTTCATGAAACACTTACTAGAGGATATTTTTTTGTTCAAGAGCATATCTTATTCAATTTCTAAAAAGTCTATTTTTCCGTTCTATTTGTTTTCGCGTTTCTGTGTAAAAACTTTAAACCGCCTGTTATTACACAATTCAGATGAATGAATTTCCGAAACAGCTCAATTTCGACGTTGCCAATGTGTATCTCACTTTTTGATGTGCCCCTTTTGCTGGTAATCATAGTTTAATATTTACTTATTTTTATTGCAATTCTTGACTTACGGCCTTTGAAATACCGATTCTCGTACACTTACCGAAGTTAAGCACCGTGAAGGATGGCCAGTACATAGATAGGTGACCTCTTGGAAATACCAGGTGTTGTAAGCTTGGGCCTGCGGGTGGTGCACTGGATAACAGCTTGAAATTCGAAATCAGATAGCCGAGTTCCAATACCAGTTGGGTTCGTTATATTCAATGACGTGCAAATATCCATGGGCAAGCTATGAATACACCGCTTCTGTTAATCAGTAGGACTTGTATCAGTAAGTGATTATTATCTCCCCATAACTTTTTG
Organism: Acanthosepion lycidas; assembly: GCA_963932145.1. Classification (NCBI taxonomy): domain Eukaryota; kingdom Metazoa; phylum Mollusca; class Cephalopoda; order Sepiida; family Sepiidae; genus Acanthosepion; species Acanthosepion lycidas. The sequence goes on along the minus strand of OZ010572.1, from coordinate 60,622,019 downwards.
GAATCCATAACGTAATATTTTCTGGCTTTAAATAACCTGCAAATGGTTGAAAAAATGTTGCAAACGGTAAAAAAACGGTTGCAAATATTTTTCACATACATCTTTTCAGTTTTCCAATATAGGGTAATCTGCGTAGTGTATATTGTTAAGGTTACATCCACCAATAATAAATTCTGGCAGATCGTCTATTTCTCTAAGTGCCGTCTGGCTGTAGATTTCTAATATTTTTATTCCGTTTCCGGAGATGCTACATTACTTTCCACACAGCCTAATCGCCTTCCTTACACCCTCTCTCTCTTTCCCTCTCTCTCCTCTCTTTCTCTCTCTCTCCCTCTCTCTGTCTATATATATATATGTATATATATATATATATATATATATATATATATATATATATATATATATATATATATATATCAAGTATGTGGTGCAGTTCAATTTACATTACACGAATCATTCATACAAAAAACAGATATAGAAGTTAATGATTTAAATTATATCTGTTTTTTGTATGAATGATTCATGCAATATATATATATATATATATATATATATATATATATATATATATATATATATATATTAATCGGTATCACCCAAAGCAAGGCAGTAAAGCCACTAAAACA
>OZ010572.1:60578893-60616393 GCA_963932145.1 Acanthosepion lycidas | reverse complement strand
GTTGGGAACAGGTATAGGCGGAATCTAAACAAACAAAACCATCGTCAGTTTCTTGCCTCTCTTGCCAGACGAAGGACGCCGTAAGCTTTCTGATGACACCAGAACCATCTCTAGGGAGCGAAGATGGTAAGAATGAGGACGATACACCCACATACCCCTACTTCCAGTGGAACTAGCGTCATCATCTGACACGACGGACAGGTGAAGGATGGAGGAATACAGCGAAATTAGATATTTATTATTTTTAATGATATTAAAATATTTAAATATGTGTACGAAATCTATGTTCGCGTTGGTATGTACTGCTTAAGGTCATATCACGCTGAAAAACCGGTTCTCATCTGATTACCGAAGTTAAGCAAAGTTGAGCCTGGTCACTACTCAGACGGGTTACCGCTGAGGAATAAAAGCTACTGTAAGCTATGTGACAGGCTTAGCAAGCCAGCGATGGATATAATCTCGCTACTTATACTAACAGAAGATCTTTATATGTGGAGGTGCTTCTGAAATGACAGGTTGAAAGACGTACATGGAGTTGGGCGAGAAGAAGAAGATGCAATCTTCTGGTCTGGATTGAAGGATCTGTTTAAAATTCAATGTTTTATAAAATTTTACCCTTTCAGTTTACGTCTATAGCCCACATTAGAGCGAACCACCCTCAGTCCGTTCGTATTCCACTGGTGAGATGTAAGTTCCACGCGAGAACCAATCGCTACTTTCTGCAACCGACTCCCAAGAGGATGCTTCTCCGATCACTATACTCTTAAACTTGTGCGATTCTAAGGTTAACCGTTATCTTTTGCACATATCTCCATAAACTTCTACATCGAGTAGCTCCTGGAACTTTTACAGGATAAAAATTATTGTAAAATAAAAGACAGCTTCATTATCAATTCGATTTATTTTTTACGAATATCTTCATCCTTCAGTTTTTCACTTTCGTCCAATTTATTTCTCATTTTCATCTTCGCATCTTTCTTTCTCTTCTTTCTATTGCTCTTTTCTTTATCTTGCTCTTTTTCTTTCTCTTCTTTCGCTTCCTCTTTTTCTTTCTCTTATTCATCTTCTTACTCTTCTTACGCGACTTCTAGCTCTCCATTATATCACCTCTATTCTCCTCCCCTTCCAACTCTGCCTCTGTTCACTCACAACATACACCTTTTCCTTATCTCCTACCCTTTCAGACATTTTCCAGTTCTCTTCTTTTTATACTTCCCCTTCCCTCACTTCCCATTTACTCGCTTTACGGTTTATACATATTTTTAGCGTGGGTGCGAAGCGATTCCGTAAAATGCACCGAGAAATGCCGCGCAAAGCAAGATGAAAGGATTACCTATCTACATACATACCTGCCTGTTTTTATACATCGAAATGTGCCTGTGTATGAGCATGGGTCGGATGGATTTTGAATGCTCTCTCGTCTCTGACATTTTTTCTTTCTTTTTTTCTTTCTTTTTTCTTTCTTTTTTTCTTTCTTTTTTCTTTCTTTTTTCTGTTATCTTATCATTTTCTTCTTTGTGGTTGTTATATTTCTACTACCATTTCTGTTTCTTAAAAGCGAAAACACACTTCCAATTTCTTTAATCTCCCCTCTTTTCATCTGATACTACCTTTTGTCTTTTGCCTATTATCGTTCTTTTATGTCCGCACGCCTTTCTGGTTCACCTTCTCTGCTTAGTTTACTCATTTATTTCATAATTTATTTATCTTCGTTTTGCAGTGATAAAAACGATTTTAGAAGCATGCGAAACTTATGTTTAGCAGCGGAAAAATATTGAAGAATAAAATATATGTGAATGCGTTTGGAGAACGAGATCGATAATCCACTTCCTTGTAGATTTCGGACGTCTCTTACTTGATAAACTTGTATTTGAGGAGATTGAGAGCTTGAAGGAAAAGGAAATAAAAAGAGGAGAGTCAACGAAAAACGAAATGAAAAAGATGGACAGGAAAGGGGAACAAGGAATCGCAATGAAGAAAGAAAAAACAGAAAAAAAGGAGAAACGAAGAACGAAATGAAGGACAAAAAAAAAAAAAAAAGAAACAAGGAGGAATGAAGAAAGAAAATAAAAAGGACACAGAAAAGGAAGAACTGGGTGAAGAAGGTCAGAAAAAATGAACAAGGAGGAGGAAGGAAAAAATGAAAAAGGACAGAGGAAAGGAACAAGGCGAATCGAAGAACGAAAGGGAAAAAGAAGTACCGAAAAAACAAAAAAACAAAAAAAAAAAACAAGATGCAACAAAGAAAGAAATGAAAGAGAAGTACAGAAAAAGAAACAATAAGGGAACAAAGAAAGAAATGAAAACGGAGTACAGAAAAAAGGAGCAAGAAGAAGGAACGAAAAACGAAAGGAAAACAGGGAAGAGAAAGATGAACGAAGGATAAGGGGGTAGAAAAAAATGAAGAGAGATCTGAGAAGAAAGAAGGAGATTAAAAACGGGAACAGGAACGGAACATATAAATGGATGAAAAAGAAAAAGAGTGGGAAAGAGGCAAACAAAAACTAGTAATAACAGAGAAATTGAATGAAAAAAGAGAAAAGCGAAGAGTAAAAAAAGAAATATTAGGTTGGTGCAAAAATAATGTCGTTTTCTCACATAGTAACATATGTGAGAAAACGACATTATTTTTGCACCAACTTAATACAATAGAGTGTATGATAGATAGATAGATAGATAGATAGATAGATAGATAGATAGATAGAGTGAGAGAAAGAGAGAAGAGAAAGGGAAGAAATGAAAAGGTAAGCAAAAGCTCAAAGTGCTGGAAAACAAACACAAATTAGTACAAAATGTCACACGAAAGATGAAAAATGGCAAATATAAATGACTGATGGAAAAGACAGAATCAGAATGTCTCTCAGAATTTTTTTCTTTTGCCAACCAAAGCTAAAGAGCTTTACAATTTAACTCATAGCTGAGGGACAAGAAATGGATTCATACATCCTTCCTAAGGTATTTGCGCGAAAATGAATGCAACGAAGTCGAATTTGGTTCGCTGATTTCTCGTTTCGAGTCGCTAAACATTACACCAACTTTACATTCGTGATACTCTCATATAAAGATAAAATTGCAATTCAATTATCTTCAGAAGCTTATAACTTGTATAGAAATCCTTCAAAGGCAGAGCACGAAATTATCGTGGGTATGAAATTTTCAAATAAAGAAAGGCAAAACTTAAAATTTTCTGGCACTCTTCAACATCTTCATAAGCGTGTTATTTTCCACATCTGCACTTAGAGAAAACTTTCCATACTTTTCGACAGTTGCAGTGACAACATCGACTGCTGAATACTATTTCAACAGTCTACAAGAAATTTCCAAATTTGTGTTAAAAGATAATAGAATAAATAGTTCCAAACTGGGCAATAATCCACTGTAACCATGATATTTTTAATTAAATTAATTTGCACATTATTATAGATTCTTTCGGTAAACGTAGTGTAAAGGAAAATATTTTTTGATCATGAAATTGTCCTTTAATTGTTTTGTGATAAACAAATCAATGTTGATATTGATGCTGTAAGGTTCCTTTAAAGAATGCGAGCAAAGGTAAAGGTAAGACTCCTTTGAAATTTATACAATTCAAGTATTTCTGAAAATGTATTTTCTAGAAAATCCCACGTCCTCACATTCATTTTTGCTTTGTCTTAGGGAAAGTTGCGATTTCCATGAAAATTTGCATTTAGAAATGTAAAATATACTCTTGATTAAACGAAAAAAAAAAAATGAAAAAAACAAATGTAATAATCGTTTCTAGATCATCCTTATAAGGAACTGGATTATGATCTTGAAAATACTCTAAAATTTGGCAGGCGGTGAGAATGAGTATGGATGTATACTGAGTTCATGTGACTTTCTCTGTGTTCAATGTATTCTAAACATCAGCTACAAGCACGCGTACATGCAAGCACACACACACAGAGTTTCTATAGATATAAATATAGACAGAAGTAGACATAGAAATCAACACTGCATGGTGATTAGCAGTTTTACGCCTTGAGTGATCACCACACTTCATGTTGCTCCTCTATGTGCCGACTCTATATGTAGACCACTGATAACTTATAGGAAAGTCTAAAGAGAGAAACTGGTTTCCCCAGCTTTCTGTTTAGGTTATATTCTTTTTAGTCTAGCGTCCTGACATTGATTTTTTTTTAATTTCATTTATTTCTTTGTTCATTTTATTATATTCTGTTTTGCGTAATTTCATTTTTATTATCTATTTACTTAATTTCTGTCGTTCTACAGTTTGGTGCGTACTTTTAAAGTTTATTAGTTTTAGGTCATGTGTTACTAGTTGTTTAATCTTTGGTGTTGTGATATGGCCGTTGGGATAGTAATAGATTTTCTTTTGTGGTTACCTAATCCTGGCCCACAATATTTCTCTTTTGAGAAAGCGGACGACATTCAATTAATTTGCTGTCTTTAAAACCATTTTTGTTTTCTCTTGCAAGGAGATCATCATTCATCTTTGCTAACTGTGAAAGAACATATTTCTAGCTTAATATATAATAACATATTAAGCTAGAAATATATATGAAAATACTCTTTAGCTGAAAAATTCTTGTGACCTATACCACCCAAAATCATCATAGTAATTACAATAATCCTCTGCATTTATCTTGATACCATCATCAAGGGACCTATAATTTTACAAAATTAAAATATTACTCTACCTGCCTAGTCTTGTAAACTGTGTAAAATATTTTAAGGAAAGAAAAACTTCTAGTACAGTTCATGTAGTTCTACATTCATCAGTAAAAATTACTGTTCAAAAATCAGTTTTCATGTACTTCTTCACGTATCACTTTGTGACTTTTACTCAAAGCAAATGTTCTTAATATTTTGTATCATATTTCTCTGGTTACATTTGTAACACTAGCTTCTTTCATTTGCTGGTTAATCCATTTCATTTTGCTTATTAGCCTTTCAATTTTCTCAAATCCATTTTTGTGGCATTCTTGAAAACAGTTTTTCGTTTTCTTGTCTTGCTAGCGTTTTCAGTTCTGTTTCATTTGTTCTCTGATCTTGCATTTCTTCACAATCTCGTGTTGTGTTGCCATCATTTAATAACTTATTTATCTTTTAAGGATACATCTTTCTTACGACATATGACAATCTTTATATATCTGAAATTAAGAAATAAATATCTATAATTATAATATAACTTATATTTATTTAAAATATAAGGAACTGTTTTCAAATTGCATCATAAAATTTCATACCACCAAATAACTTATTGTGTATATTTTTAATAAAATCAGATATTATAAGCTGAAATTCGTATGGTATATTCACTATATAAATATATCTTGAAACTTTTACCACCATCAGCTGTTTAATATCAATTTTATACTTAAAACATTAACTTGCATTAAGAAAAGTGAAATAAGGTATTATTATCATTATAATTCTGCTTGTTCCTTACATCCTTAGTTAGTTAGCATGTACGTCTGTTAGCACGCACATTGCGCCTTGCCAATAGCGCATAAATAATGAACTATTCCGTTTCGATTGCGGGAAAAGACAGAAAAGGCATATCAGAGACGCTGTATGGTTTCAATGAGAAAAAGAAAGAAAGAAAGCAAGCAAGCCAGAAGGAAAGAGCAAAGATAGAGGACCCGATAACATTCTTATATGTTAACGTTTGCTTTCATTGTCAATTTCAAATCTTTTTGATTGTACCCTCTTCTTTAAACAATGACCTGCATTCATATTCACATGTATACATATGATTGCTATTGCAATATTTTGTTAAAGTTGCTAAGCTCAAATATTTAACGATGCAACAGGGACTTTTCCGCAAGTATTTATAGTTGTAGAACTCGGAAGGAGCTTATTCAATCATTAACCTAAGAATCATCATTCATTAGAAAATTCAAATAGCAGAACAGTGAAATTTTCACAGGTATTTCTAATTAATATTATTGTTGTTATTATTATTGTTACTATTATTATTATTAGTAGTATTATTATTGCTGTTATTATTGTTATTCCTATTATTATTATTATTATTATTATTAGTAGTAGTAGTAGTAGTAGTATTGTTGTTGTTGTTGTTATCATTATTAGATACTCTCCGACTCTTAGATGTTTTGGTGGAATAGGGATACGCATATCTCAGCTCCTACCCACAACTTAGAGATGCAACAATTTACTCTGTTCCAAGCAGGGATGCCGCATCCCTAATGATACTATATATCCCTAAGGCGTCTTGCGAGGCAAAGAGATTTTTGGAGATAGTCCCGCCAAGCACAAAATTATTATTATTATTATTATTATTATTATTATTAGTTCAGTTAATCATTACTGTTATGCGGCCAAATATAGACGCATACAACCGTGTTTATGTGATTGACAAAACGTATGTTTAGTTTTGAATATATTAACATTTGTGAGAACGTGTAAATGTGCGTATGTGTGTGTATGTGGCGTAAAGGGAGACAGGATAATGGCTTTGGGGGTCGGGCAGAAAGGTTCGTAAGTTGATCATTTAGTTCCTTCTGCTGTTCTTACAAAGTCCAAACTCACTTATCTCTTTCACACTTTAGTGTTGTTTCAGATAACGCTTTCATCTGCCCAACAACGAACAAATCGTCTTTTGGTCAGATGAAAGCCATTAAAGTTTTATTTTTTTATTTTTTTTTTATACGTTGTTTCTAATTTTATTTACTTATTTTACTGTTTCGTAAAAAAGTCCTAGCTTTTTTTTTTTATAAAGTTACTTTACTGTTTCATTTCTTATATTATGCATTCAGTAATTTTAGCTACGTTTGACACAAGGCTTTATTCGTGCTTAAATTCAAGCAGCGTATCTGTTGAATATTTTTAATGTTAATATTTTTTTATAATGTAAAATGGAAACAAAAAGGACACGTATACTTAGCATCAGAAAGAGACAGTTGAAAATTTTGGAGCGCATAATGAGGAAAGAGGGCTTGGAAAATGTGATACTCACGGGACTGTTTGAAGGCAAGAGAGACAGAGAAAAACAGCGCATAATCTACCTAGCGAACTTGAGTAATTAGATGGCAGAACAGGGTTTAGCATAGATAAGAAAAACGCAACATTTATTAAGGGGCGACAAAGGACAGGAAATTGTGGAGAGCTATAATCGCCAACGTCCTGAAGGAACACGGCACATAGAAGAATTTAATTGCTAAAATTAATATTCTTTTTCTTTGTCCATTCCTTCATCTTTTCACCTAACATCCTTTTCTTACTTTATTTTATTTTTGTCCCTCAGCATTCACTAGGGAGAAAAGACGAGATTCGTCAATGTTTCTCTCTACCTACGCGCTTTTGAGATCATTTGTTTTTCTCGATCCTTCATCAGACCATATAGACTGGCTCTACAAAAACACGAGTAACGAGTTTTGCCAAATAACAAAAACCACGATATTATTTCTTTTACGGGTATCCTGTTCTTTTTTATCGACACTACTATATTTCTTTTATAAACTTTTTGATTAGAAGTAGAATTTATTGTAATTTCGACGCACTTTATTGATATTTACTTTATTCGAAAAAAAATTTCTTATTCACATGGCTGTTTTTGCGTTAAAATAAAATGTAATAAAAATCAAAGAAAATTTACTATTCATCGTTTTAAATGAGTTTCATGCATCAATATTCCTTTTAAAAAAAGGAAAAAATATCCATGACTCATTCTACTAATTACAAACAGTAAAAATAATTAAAAAACAAAACAAACAAAAAAAAAAAAAACGGAAATTTACCGGGCTATTCAAACAATAAAACGCTGGCGTACCTTACCTCCAGGTCAAATGTTCAAATCAATGCAAGATTCACTTGTTTAATTTTATACGTTTTCTCTTAGCATGACAGAAATTACGGATAAATGAAAAATGAAAAAAAAAAAAAAAAAAAAAAAAAAAAAAAAGAGAGAGAAACTAACGGAAACATCACGCTGTTATTTTTTTTATATATACAGAAAAGAATTATATATATTCAAGATAAAATAATATATAAGGCTATTGCTAAACATTTAACTTTGAAATTCTTTTGTAGAGAAGTGGTGTTACGATTTTGTAGCGGATACTGACTTTCAAAATACAAGGATTCAATACGTAAAGAATTTTAAGAAAAATTTTTTGAGAAAATTATATTTACATGTGTACAGCTTAAAAAAACAGAATAAATATGTATGGGATTAGCCTAGTGTGCGTGCGTGTGTGTGTGTGTGCCATGTAACTACATGGCACACACACACACACACACACACCTTGAAATTAAGTTGTCGTTTGCCTTGTGGATGATGAAGAGTGGATACCGTCTTGTATCTATTGCATCCTATTTGTTAAAGAGCTTAAAGCGAAAGAGGATGAGTCTTTTACTTTTATACCGATGATTGTCACCACGTTTAACGAACGATGAGTGGCAAATACAACTTTAAAAAGATTATTTTATGTAAATAGTATTTATATGCAGCAAATAGCAAATTTTCTTGTGCAATATTTCTGATCTTATTATTATTATTATTATAATTATTATTATTTTCCACCTCTGTTATTAATCCTTCTAATCATTCCTGCTTCTTATTTTTTTTTTAAATTTTCTCTATTTTATTGTTGTTGCTATATATGAGTATTTTACTTCTTTTAGCCGCCAGCTAAATATATGGAGAAGGTTGTAATGAACTGTTCTGGATGGTCAGCATTCTGTTTCCATGAACCTATTTATATCTGACTGACACTTTTAAATCTTTTATATTTTCCAACAGTCTTTGAAATATCCCCAATCGAGAATTTATTTTCATTACGTAACTTGACCATCAGTTTTCTAAGTTCCAATGACGTCACAGATTTTTTTCGCCATGTTTACATTTCAAAAGCCGGTGTAATTTAGTAAAATACTCTATTTTATATTCTTACCCTAAAAAATTTTCAATAATGCAAAATAATTATTAAATTTTATGGATTTATTTAACCGTTCTGATGTTTTTGATCATTTATTTTTTTTCGAATGTTATATAATTATTCTTATCACTTTATCAAAATAAGTTTATTGAGCTTTACATTTTGGAATGAATTATATAATTTATCTTTATACCCTTACTATTCCTTGATAAAGTGTTCTATGAAGCTTTAAAATAAAAATGTTGTTTCATATTTAGACTATTTCTTTAAATCTTTCTGATCTTTATGCTCGCTACTGTATATGATATTTAAACTTCTCTACTTGTTTAATTTTGATAATTCCAATTTATAGTTCAAATATCGATGTTTTTCTCTTCCTGACAACTGTATATTCTTATTACAATTAACTGTTATTGCGTTCTTCTCGTTTCTCTTTACTACGGCCATATCACGTTGAAACATCGGTTCTTGTACGATCACCAGTTAAGTAAAATCAGTCAGTACCTAGATGGGTGACTGCTTGGGAATACCAGATGCTGTAAGCTTCTGTGTGCGGTTGGTGCAATGCGTAACGGCTCAGAATTGAAAATCAGAGAGCCGAATTACAATTCCAGTTGGTTTCGTTATATTCACTTACGCGCAAGTACCCATGGGAAGCGTATGAATTCAAATCTTCTCCCTCCCTAGCTTAATAGGACTTAGATCAGTAAATCATATTATCTAAAAAAAAAATTCTTAAAAAAATCTAAAAATATGTTGTGGCTTTAAATAACTTGATGATATGTTTGATAAGCCGTAAAAAATTCTTTACTATACTATCACATAGTTCCTGCAGTTATCTGTTTGTATCTACTATCAACACAGAGTCATCTGTGTATCTTATGTTGTTAAGATTGTACCTTCCAATAATAAATCCTAGTTGGGCTTTTAGTTGTCTCAGAGTCACCTTGCTGTAAGAGTTGAAAAAATACGTCCTTCTCCTCGAGCCCTTTCTATTTTTGCGGACTTAACTTAATTAATTTTCTATCCGTATCCGTACAGTATAAGTTCTGGATTATTTTCACATACCTTCCCAAATAAATCAATCATGGTAAAACAGTCATTATACAATATGCAATATTGTCTAGAGAATGATATTGTAATATGGAAAATCTTCTGACGAGCTACATTCTTTAGTTCCACCAGTTCAGACCTTTACAACACATAGAGGATGAAATCCTCTTCCTTCCCTTCATGTTCCATCAATAAAAAGGAAGACAGCTTCTTTCTGTGAACCCCTATTTTGTGGAATAGTCTTCCGGTGGGCTCCTTCCCCAATCACTACAATAACCTTGAGTAGCTATTGGGATTTGTGTTGGGTGAATAAAAAAAAATAAAAAATAAAAAAATGACTATTTATATACCCTGATCCTCAGCCAAAAGAAAGTGGCGGGATATGATTTCATACCAGGAGAAAGTCGTCTTTGTTTAACACTCTAATGATTACTCTCCCTCCCTGTTTTTTTCTATTTTCCTCTTTCCTCCACTATCTTTTACTCTTTCTGTCTTCTATTTCTCCATTCTTTTCGTTTACATTTTAATATCCATCATCATCATCATCATCATCATCATCCCTTCTCCTTCGTCTTCTTTTTCTTCTTCTTCTTGTGGCCGTTATCTTTTGACCAGTTTAGCCTTTCTCTTTCTCTTCTTTGTAAGCAGAATAAAGTCATTTCATTTATATTTTTAAGCAATTTACATGTTTACTTTCATCTTTATTTAGTTATTTATTAGCTTTTCTCGAAGAGTTGTTCCCTTTGTTTTCCCCTTTTTAACACCTCCAGTCTTTCATTCAGTCTTTATTATCTGTCAAGACTTGATGCATACTGCTCGCCATTCTCCAGTCATAGACATAACTTTCCGGAAAGCGACGATACGCTCGATTGTTGCATCAATTCTATCGTCCGCCATGTCATTTAGATAGCAAACAATTGTAAGATGTTTACCCCAGGCTAGTCAAATGGATCACCCGACGGCATCGCGCGATCTGAAATGAAACACGAAGAACAAAAAATAAATAAATAAAATAAAACAGTAGAAAAGGACAACATAAAACAAGAGTAAAATTAGGTGAAAATGGGGAGCGAAGATAGTGACCAGAAGGTGTGAAATGTAAAATAAAATAAGATGTAAAATGCGCCTTTATGAGTTAAGTGAAAAAACTTTGAGGAAAATAGACCCACCTGGAAAAGAAATGAAGATAAAAATGCTGATAAATGTTTTCATGACTATTATTATTATTATTATTATTATTATTATTATTATTATTATTATTATTATTATTATAGACATTTCATCCCAATCCCCAAGGGGATAAAGTCGGTAAGACGGAAGGTGGGATACTGAGAGAAAAAGAATCTGAGAAAATCATTATTAAGGGGAGAGGATAATAAAAGAACACGGTTAAAAAATAGACAAGAAATCGGAAGAGAAGTTCACAAGCGAGAAGTATGAGAGAATGAACAGCTAGTATCGAACTTATTGTTACAACTAGAAATTTCAAAGTCGATGTAATATTATTATTATTAGCTATTATTATTATTGTTATTATTATTACTGTTGCTGTTTTGGGGGTTGATATTGTTGCTGTTAGTTAGTACAAGCATTTTCGTGTTCACATTAGCTGTCAGGTGGACATCATTGGAAACTGAATGAAAACAAGTCCTCTTTAAATCTCCAGGTTCTTTCTCAATATCATTCTTGCTTATTATATTTCATGCATTTTCGTGTTCACACGAGATATCAGGTGGACATTACTGGAGATTAAGTGATAGCAAGTCATCTTACTCAGTATTCTCGAAGATCTCAACATTGTCATTGTCTTTATATTCCCATCCATTCAGAAGATTTCAATTAATACAATATTGTTTTTAATGTTTTCCTGGTTGGCTTCAAGTTATGATTACTGCGACATTATGCTTCATTTACTTCAGTTTTCTCTTGGTATGACTTTTAAATCTTTTCGCTTTTTTTCTTTTTCCTAACAGAAACACAAGTGAAAGTATCATTCATATAATACGTGAAACTTAGAAATAATAATTTATCATAATTAGGCAGGACCGGTAATTCACTGAGAGCTGTGCAAGATGTTTGGGTTAGATCATCCGGACCAATGATATATCCTGAAGCCAGAAACTGTCCGAGAGAATAGAGCAAGTACAATTATATGAAACTGAAATTCGAACTAATGACACAAATCTAAGTCAGAAATCTAGACCTAGTCATCATAAACGAAAAAGATATGGCAATTTCTCGATGTGTTCGTTTCAGTGAACTACGAAATGAAATTGAAAAAAATCTAAACCTTTTCAGAAAAAAATATTCTGGCATATGAAAGTGACAATTATAGCCATCATTTAAATCTGCACTTGAAACAGTCACGAAGACCCATACAAAAAACAAATGAATAGGAAGAACTGGAAATCCGTGAAAGAACTAAAAAGAATCAAACAACGTGAAGGCATCCCGAAACCCATATTACGGTTGTTTGGTATCTAGGTCTTGCAAACGTGGCAGCAATGGGTGTAACTTTCTTGATGGTTCCTTCCTCTTCAAACTCGTTTTGATCTAAGAATTGTCATTCTCTTAGACTGGTTTACGTACCAAGAATAAAGGGTCCGGTCTGATGTTTCAGTGAAAACTAGGATGACAAAAAAACGGATTTATGCCTTTCCTAAGTTCATTCAGTGCGAACTGAACACAGCCGGAATAAAAAAAATAACTCAGCTCACTGATAGCATTTTCTACGTTCATAACCATCACGCCAATTGTACATACATTCAGATAAGAAACATTAAAAGGAGAGTACTGGGCTATTGAGGAACTTGCTACTAAATGATCTCTTATCAGAGCAGAGAGGTCTATAGGTAAAATTCAGTAACTACAATAAAATATATATTTTAAGGGGAACTCTCTGTCGACATAATTTTTAGTAATGACACTATAACAAATTGAACAATTATAAGGACAGGAATAAATTTACTGTCACTGATCAAAATGCAACCACTAGAGGTATATTTTACAAATAAGATAAAAAAATACAACAAAAAGAAAAAAATAACAAACGGAAAAAGAAAAAAAGGAAAAAAGATGTAAAAGAAAAAGTAAAAGAAACCAAAAAGAGAAAGGCAAAAGGAATAAACTGAGAAAAAGGTAAAAGAAAAAGAAAGAAAAGAAAGAAAAGTAAAAAAGGAAAAGAAAATGGAAAAATACAAATAAAAAAGGAAAAGAAAATAGAAAAAGAAAAAGAAAAGAGAAAAAGGAAAGAAAATGAAAATAGAAAAAAGAAAACGAAAATAAATAAAAAGAAAATAGAAAAAGTAAAGAAAAAGAAGAAGGAAAGAAAAAGAAAGAGGAAAAGTAGATATAAAAAAAGAAAAATAGAAAAGTAAAATAAAGAGAAAAGAGAAATGAGAAATGTACCAAACTGATAATTTCTGGATGCAGTGAAATGAATTTATACGCGTTGATCAATATAAACATAACGAATGTAAAAAAAAATTCGAAATCTGTCATGATCGGTAAAATGGATGTGCCAAAAAACAACAAAAACAAAACAAAACAAAAAAAAAACAAAAGAAAACATTGTCAGCATTCAACGTGAGAAGTATCTGCTTGCTTTGAATATCAGCATTTGAAATTCTGGTTATTATTTGGGTGCGAACAGCAAACCTCTGGTTGGAGTGGAGAAAAAACACAAGAAGACAATCTGAATACGAATTTGTTTCATGGGTCTCTACAACTTCCATTTTTTGTAGTAGTGTATATCCACTTATTATGTCCGTCTCTCTTCTGGAATCCATTTACACAAGCTTGTTGGATAGGTTACTCGCTGTTTCCCTCTTACCCTCTTACATTTAACATGCCCTGTGCATGTCAATTTTTCTAAGTCTTTTCCTCATTATGTGTCCCAGAATTTTCGAATGTTTCCTTCTGATTCTAAGTGCAAATGTCCTTTTCCTTAAAACTTCATTGGTCCATGTTCCGTCCATCGTATCAGCATCGTCTTGTAGAATAACGAAAATAAATAAATAATTAATAATAAACAAAATAAGCAGTTTAAAATAGCTTTGTTAGGAAAATTTAAATTCACCAAAACAGTCATCAGTGAATATGTATTCATATAGTCACAGACACACATACGTGCATGCGCGCACGCGCACACACGCTCACACATACACACACATATATATATATATATGTAGGTATGTATACATGCATGGAGGAAAAAACAATATACATTAATTTGAATGAAGAATGTGCGAAAATATGTAAATCTTTACGTAGATAAAAAATAAAAAGAAAGTAATAAAAAGAGAAATTGAAAATATAGTAAATTTTATTGCTGAGGCAAGAAACTGATGAAAAGCAAAAACTAAAATAAAAAAAATCGAGGTGGTGGATAAGTAGCAAGCGTAGGTAATACAATACGCAGTAATGTTAACTAACTCATTGACCTTGCCCCAACCCTGACATACATTGAACAGAGACTCTTTTACTTTTATTTTGACAAGAAATTCAAAACAAATCACCAAGGCAAGTGGAAGATAAATTCAACTTTTCCAACGCTCGGAGTAGTTTTAACCAATGAAATAAACGGATACGGTGACGTCACTTCATCAATGTCTTGCAAAGGGAGGGGATTGAATCTTTCTTTCATATGCACGCATGCGCACATATAAACATGTACCTCTGCGCAAGAATTAATCCACACAGACAGAATTATATAAACACATCATATCAAACTTAAATTATTCTATGACATTTTGTCAAGCTATCATACTTGGTTTTTCATGACACTTGTTTGGGTAATGGTGCTAACTTAGTGTGTCTTATCTCATCTTCAAATAATATGCGGCAGGTTCTATTGGAATACACGGTAAAGAAATAGCAGAGTAATTCCTGACCTTATCTATTTCGAGAGGTTGAGGCATTTTCTCGCTAGATCAATTACTAGTGAACAGTGAATTCGATCCATACAGGGAGCCCCATACTTTCGACCTTGTTTCACATTTAAGTTACAGGGCCGGATTATGACCTTTTGAGTACCTCAACATGGTGCAATCGTTAGTAACCTTGTCTCGGTAGAACAAGTACAACTGAATAGTGAGTTCGATTCTCATTGGGTGCCTCCATACTTTCGGCATTGTGCTACATTTAAACTGCGCTTAGGAAATCACTGTCTGGAGAAATGCATTTATGCCTTTTTACTAAGGGAATTATTGCGAACACAAACTATTTCAACCCGAATTTGAATTCTATTCATCCACTTCATTTTCCGTGTTGTTAAGCGCCAGGACTACTCCGCAATACTGCATAAACATATATAAATAATAGCTAGCGGCTAGAGTAGTTAGATAATCCCTATTGTAGAGAGCTGCTCAGATATATTTATGCTCATAGCCTCGACCATGATGACTAGTGACTTCGTGTTAGCACAACCATTGACATATTCTGAATAATTCCTTATACACAATTTTATTCAGAAGATTTGGGGCAACCCGTTGTACGTCTTTCAGGCAACTTTAAACGGTGCCGCAAGTTGGGATCATCTCTCAAGGCCGATATTTTCTACGTCACCGACTTGATAAATTGACCATGGTAAGATTCGAACCCACAAATCATAATCGGAATGCTAACATTCTAACCACTCAACTACGTACACACACGCACACACACATACACACACACACACACACAAAGTATATACACACGTGTAAATTGACTTTTTTCATCCTATGGTGAAAATAATGGAGGTTATCTGGCGATTCGTGGATGTACGTCAAGTGTAACTGATATCGGGAAAGTGAATTGACGTGCAGAGTTCAAATTCCGGTCTAAGTCGTTACGTCCACTTTAGATTTTAGATCCACTACCATTTGGAAAGATTTTGAATCCATTCATCTTCCTCTCATAATGGGTTAAATAACAGGGCACACTGGGCTCTCTAACCTTGGTTGTTAACCAATATAGGAGAATGAAAACAGAGATTAAAACCTGCCTGAAGAAGGATGATATCCGTTAGGTTATGTTGCCCAAGACATACCCACAAGTGGTGCCCACACAACCCTAAGTGGTTACAGGACTCGTGATCGATTTGCCAATGTATATCTCTTCTCTAATTAACATATAATGTATTGTACTATGTTACATGATACCAACAGCAGGATGGTAATACGTTTTTTTTTTGTTTTCACCATGCTTTATTAGATCGATAGGTTTCCATGTCGAGTATTTCCTCTTTTAGGATGATTGGGGTTAATATACAATGTTTATCTCCTTTTGCGATAGATTTTACTAAGTTACATGGTACCAGCACTAAAAACGTATATCTGATATCTGACCTATTATCGAACACCGAAGAGAGATCGGCTTAGAAGGACTCCATCTGTTTCACTGTTTGTCCATAGCTGGTCAAAGTAGGAAGGAAATGGTTTTCACGTCTTTTGCTAGGAGAATTTGTGCAAAGTGAAACTGTCAATGTCCAAATTTCAACTTAGTGCGCCAATTTCATTCCACTTGCCGTTGAGCCATAAACCACTTTTAATTCTTGGTGGAATTTAGTTTAATATATTGAATTTCCGAAGAAAAAAAACAAACTTGTCACTTGTTATCATTATTATTATGATGATTACATCCAACTACATAATTAATACATCTGCTTCAAGATGTGGGGGATCATGGCTCTCCACAAATTCCTGCCTTTTGTTACTCTAAGTAACATCTGACATTTTACCATCTTTCTTTGATCTTGTTAAGCGATCTATTCACACAAACTCACTAAGCATGTTACTCACTTTTCCCTCCTTATTTCTTTTGCCTTCATCATGTCCTGTGCGTGCTTGATTCTTTGGGCTCTCTTTCCTCATTATGTGTCACATAAATTCCATCTGTCTCTTTCTGATTATAGTTATTAGTTTCTTTGTAGTTCTTACTTTCCTTAAATTTCAAAAAATCTTTTAGACAAAACTGTTTAAGCAGAACTTTTTTCTTAATTTTGGAACACGGAAAAATGAGGTTGATTCGGCTCCGATGATGTGGTATCCTAGTTGGTGGAAATAAAAATAGAGCTCATCTGAACTTCTGTTAGATTAGCGATAGGCTTTCAATAGTATGTCTGTGGGAAGTAAGTTTCAGAGTGGAGGATAAGTCTTCCCTCACAACATCAAATAAACTATTTTCATATATTTTGAACTCTATCAAGGCTGGAAAATGACGGCTGATTATCCCTAATCCAGATATGGCAGTAATACATCAAATTCAGGTTATGAGATTTCTTTAAATACCTTGTTCCTTAAAGACGAAGGCGGTCATGATTCTTCAAAACCTCCTTTCACTAACGTCTTATTAAAGATAATGGAGTAGGAGCTTGTTGTCGTCAACTCATTTTTTTAATTCAAACTTTCATTCTTTTAGAATAGCTGTTACCCAAGGCAAGCTAAGATGATCTATTCTGCTGTTTAACATATAGCTGAATGGGTAAGTGGATTCATTCATCTCTGAAGGATTCATTTCGAAATATATATATGTCGGGATTATAAAGTATTAAGGCTTAATGATTTAGTTCAACTGCTAGCCTCATTAACGACCTTCCCTATGTCATCAGTTCCCAATTAAGCATTACTATTTACTTCTGTCTTGGTAGTAAGTACGACAGCTCCGACAAAGTCAAACTGGCACTTGCTCTCGAAAATGACCTCCAATAAGTGGCTAACTTGGGCAAGGATTAGCTTGTAAATTTTAATGCCTCCAAAATAAAACTGCTTTCATTTAATCACTGCACAAAAACTTTTCTGCTTGCAATCAGCATGGCCGATGCTAAACCCCAGAAGGTCAACACTTTGTGCCTTCTTGAACTCGCGCTTTCCGCTGACATGATTCTATTATCAATTGTTTTGTGATGTCAACGAATACTCGTTGTCACCTCTGTGATGCCAACGAATACTCGTTGCCACTTTCGTAATGCTCATTGTAGTAGAGACTTTGTAATCGCAGATACAACTATTGTACGTCGTTGAACAATGCTGGTATCAAATGCCTTTAAATAACATTTGCACTAATAGTACTTCCTCGTACTCGTTCGAATAGTAATCCATATATTGATCCAAATAGAGAAATAGTATAGTGAATAGAGTAGAAAATAGCCGTCTGTATAGTAATCGATCCAGACTTGCTATCTTGACTTCAGTCACATTCTCACTGTCATGACATGGCTTCTCACTGTCTTTTCTATATATATTTTCATGGTAATTATTCGATCGAATTTTCCTCCTTGGTGCCTCCATTGTATGAATTTAAGGGTACAACTGGATTGGCAATTAGGTCTCATCATTTCACTATTGAATTTGCGAGATGTAACCGTAAGCTCTATGCTAACAGTTTCTTTTCTCGCACTTCTCTCCTCTGAAAGTCTCTTCCAGTTTCTTGCTTCCCTGCCACCTACAATCTGCAAAAATCTAAATGCAACATCAATAGCAGTCTTCTGTCTTTTATTGTCCTTTCTTCTCACTAAAGTCTTCTTCTTCTCTTTCGCGCCCACTAACTCTTTGCGTCTTAGTGTCATTATTGCCTTACATGGGGTGAAATTATTAAAAAAAAAAGACTATTCAACACATATGATTTGATGATAGTGATGAAGGCTTGTGCAGACCCAGTTCTACTTTTACGAAGAACTGATAACAGTGGGTAGTGTGCCACAAGGTCTTTAAAGAGCCTTACTTTGGTTTTGAATTCGGAGTTGTCATTTTCGTAGACTGTTTGGCAACCAAATCTAAAGAGCCCTGTGTACCCTTCTATACCATAGCTGATGAAGAGTTGGATATTTACCTTTACGAAGTTTATTTGCTGCATAAAATAAATGCTCTTTTGTTTCTTTCAAACCCCAGCATACATACAAATATGCATGCACGCGCATGTGCGTGTGTGTGACAGAGAATTTATCCTTATTGGACAGGAGCTTGTCGGTATGTGTCAGATAAAGGTATATTAAATTAAGATAGAGTGTTTATATATACAGACACTGTGGACACATAAATCCTTTTAGTTACTATGCAAGGTTTGATTTTCTCTGCCATACTGATTATATATATATATATATATATATATATATATGCACTCAGTTTTGTTTATTAGACATTTAATTACGTCACTTAGCATCCTCCATAATTTAACTAGACTATACAGTTAGCCTGATGCATATTTATGAGTGTTCTTAAATTTAAAAGAATTGAAAAACTAACGACATCTTTGTTTTTGTTTATAAATACTTGTTACAAAATAAAATCCTTACATTTGCCTTGATAAAGTCCATCAGAGGGATGCTGGGAATTTTATGAAATAAATGAAATAAAATGAATTCGGCTAGATTTAAAAAAAAATTAAATTTAAAATTTCCAGCATCCTGCGTTCGTGCGCATGTGTAGTCGCACCAACATAACAAATTTAGTCCGATGAAGTCCTATAAGACGAAACGCATCACACGAAAAGGTTTCCCACTTTGTCAAGCCACGGTGGAGTAAAGACTGAGGAATCGGAGAGCCGAGTTCGAAATCCAGTCGAGTCCATTACACTTACTTACGTGCTAATACCTTTGGGAAAGGTATGAGTCCTCTTCTCGCTCCAACTATGGGTAAATAGCAGAACAGACCGGGTTCTATGGCTTTGGATGGCAACTGGTCTACCGCAGAATGAAATGGCAACCTACTGCAGGAAAAAATCTGCCTCGTCAGTCATTTATCGAAAGTTACATGATCTCCTAAGTGTACATCACGCATGGCACATAAATGACTGACACACACACACACACACACACACATATATATATATATATATATATATATATATATATATATATATATATATATATATATATATATGTTCATTTTTCTGAGAACTGTATTGAGCAAATTTTTATATGTTCGTTTATTTTGGTACGGTAATTGTATCTGGCCTTCTCATATAATCACAGACAAAGAAATGTACCAAAATAACATAAACCACTACACTTGAGTACAACAGTAACAACTAAAATGGATGTCACATATAACTCAAATATAACTCAAAAAGAAAATAATGACATAATCAAGTTATTCCTGTTCCACACTACTTCAAACGAAAGGATAGAAAGGAAACTCCCATCAATACTGGAAAGAGCGATAAATGGACTTGAGAAGCCTATTTTACAGACAAATTGTTTTTTAAGAATGAATTTTAAATGAAAGTAGTACTGGTTGCTTGACAATGAATGTCAAATATTTCCTTATAAGGAAACGGTTAATATTGCTGTTATCACACACACACACATACATACATACATACATATATATATATATATATATATATATATATATATATATATATATATATATATATATATATATATTACATAACATTCGTATTTTAAATAGAAAACAGGAATATATACAACTAAAATTTGGGATAAAGTGATAGACAAATTTGAAATAAAATGAAATGGAGAATGATTGATAAATAAAATGCAGACAACCTGTTATCCCAACAAATATATTTAAACTTAACGCTCATTTGACTAAATTCGAAGCTTGGTACCATGAGTTAAACGCGAACCCTTAACTCATTCTAAGCCCTACGCAGCCATTCAGTTAAACATAATTGTGTTTCATTTGCTGTCTTTAGCGCGCTCTTAAAACCCATTGAAGGATAAGAAATAATTCCCCTCTATTCAGGTACGAAATAGGATTATTGTTATGACTTCTCTAAAGCATATTCTTCATCAATGCCGGCTTGTTTCGTTGTAAAGATTCGTGAAAGAATCACTAAAGTATTTTCCTCTGTAAACGTTAAACGTGACTAGTTTATTGTAGATATTTATATCTCTACAGTAACATCCACTTCATGCATTAAAAAATGCTAAGGTATTAGCTTTATTAAATTTGAATAATTTAAAATACAGACTTCAAAGGAGAATGAAAAAGAGGATGGGAACTGGAAAGAAAAGCAGTGACTGAATGAAATTCACAAGACCAATGTGGTAAAAGAGGGCGACTGTAAAAAAAGAAAAAAGAAAAGAAAAAAAAATAATAATATTAAAAATAATAGTTGTACGAGGTGCTGTGGGAAGGGTTTAAATGTAGTATTTTTAAGGTTTGTTATAAAACATGAAATGAAAATTGCTGAAAAGAAAAATGATTCCATGTTCAGAATTATCTCTGGACTGTGAATGAAGCAAAAACGAGCTTTCTATGCTTAAAATCATCCATAGAAATAAAGAAAGAAAATATATAGATAATGGGAATGAAACCTGAAGTCTGAGAATATAGAAATTAAGGACAAAAAAGAAAGAAAGAAAGAAAAAAAAAGAAAGAAAGATAGAAAAAAGAAAAAGACAAAATAAAAAAAGAAGACAAAAACAGAGGAAAAGACAAAATGCGGAAAGAAATAATATCAAAAAATAATTGAAGGAACACAAAATAAAGAAGGGAAAAAAAAAGAAAACAGGGAGAAAGAACAAAGAAAAATCAAAGAAATTAAGAAAAAATGCAAAAAAAAAGCAAAACATAATAACGTTCAAGGAACAAACAAACAAACAAACAAATAAAAATTAGGGAAATGGAACAATTTAATAAGAATCTAGAGGTAAAAACAAAAACAAAAAACAGATTAAAAAATTAATTTATTGATTAAAGGTATCAAGAGAGATAATAAAATCCGTAGGGGCTTCTCAAGGCAGAAAACCAACCAAAATACAATACACTCAAACAAACACGTTCCTTAGATTCATAACCATCTGGTTTTTCGGGCTTTCTTCTCGCTTGATACCTATACACGCAAGGCAAAATAGAAAAGTGCCTCAAATGAAGCTTGATGAAGACTTCCATGTTTTTAAAATTATACTCTTCAATAGGGAATAAATTCACAGAAACATTTCCATTATACATTGTCGGAATGGATCACTGCATAATAGTAAGAACGCTTCATCTCAGAAATTAACACAAATCAAGAGTAAATGTTTATAACTAATAAAGTGAACATTTTCGAACTGGTTATTCCTTTTTGTTGACAATCACGGCTTACTATATAATGAACAAACCCCACCTTTTCATCTTGTACGTAGACTCGATCATCTGTTTCCTCGGTATTTGCTAAGGTTAGCGTTGCGTGAATAGGCGCGTGGCCAAGTAATTAGAGCGATCGATTTCTGACCTTGTGACCGGGGTTCAAATATCATTATAGTCGGTTATTCCAGAAGACGACTTCTTGATAATATCAGCGTGCGACACTAGTGAAGTGCCTGAAAACTATAGCACGGTTTGACCCAAGTATTGTGAGTGAAACTGGGTAGATGAAAATCTTTGAAAGCCATTGATGGTTGCCCTAGTCCCCGCCAACTGAGCTAACAAAAGGGCCTTTTACCTTCATTGGCAATCTAAATTGGCTGGTGACTTGATAAAAACACCCATCTCCCAACAACCTGGCCGTTCGTAGATATGTACTGGTATAAAAAAAGTCGCAATGTGCGCACATGGCCTGACGATTACGTTTAGCATGAAACAGCCTGTCGCCTCTGGGTGTTGACTTTAATGTATATAACCCGGCAATGTTCAGTAACTCATAAATTAAATATTTCGTTTGATGCTTAAAGTTAATTTCTCAATGGCTACGTAAAATTTATTTTAAAGTGCTTTCGTTATTGAGAGAAAGAACTGGGCAAAAAAAAAAAAAAGGATGAAATTGAACTGTAGAGCTTATGATAGCGACACCAATGCTGTGTTTTCACATTATCCTTTTTCCCCGGAAAGTGAACAAAATATAGACGTTAATACGAAATACATATTAGAAACTAATAAATTTAATTAACAAAAAGGATGTAATACACATATTTGAAGGAAATATATTCATTTGTTTTTCTGGTGCATATTAATTAATTTGATTCGGGATAACAAAAGGCAAGTACCAGGTTTCTCTGTTTTAGTGTTAACTATTGAATTTTCCTCGTTTTTCTCATTCATGTACACAAAAGCGTCGAATTACTGATTGAAATGTACACTTATTCATTTTAATACAAGTATATTTTACAGATTAAATCATTATATGAGTTAAAATCTATCAATTTATCTATCCGAAAGCCAGTATCAGTTGCCTTGTAATGAAAAAAAAATGTCACGCGATGGTTTTTGCTTTCTTTACCATCTTCTAAATAAACGGGAAATTCTATCTGTCCGTCCGTGTGTCTCGAACATATGTAACTCGGTCACACTTGCTTTACATAGACATATTGTACATTTTTGGAATCAGAATGATCCCAGGATTAAAAATCTGGCCTTCATCCAGAATTGGGATTTGTGTTCGGATGAGGAGGGAACAGTTTAACATGCAAATTTTAAAATAACTGAAAAAAATTAGTGATTTTAAAATTTTTTTAATTTATATTCAGCCCTTCGTTCCTGAACAATTTTAACTTTTTTGCCTGAGCTCCTGGGTCAAAGTTCGCAAATAATTGGTATGTAATGTTTCACGGTAGATATAAAAATAGTTACAAGTGTTTACCCACCGATGGCTGGGCATGAAGTAATTTTTCTCTACCACTTTTAAAACCGGTAGCTGGGTATTACGTCATTTTTATCTACCACCGGTAAAGCAGTGGTCAGAGCTGAAAGGGTTAAAATAACGCAAAAATTTAATTTTTTAAAAATTCAGTTTAAAATACCTTCAAAACTTATTTCTTCAAAATGTCAAAGAACCAGAGTTAAAGTGATAGCTTTCGTGATCTGATGTTTTGAAGTTCCTCAGAGTTTTTTATTTGAAGAACTCAACTCAATCAAAGTTCTATGGAGTTTGTGATTTGAAGAACTGAATTCGGCCGGAATAGGAGTTTCGGCTCAAATCGGAGTTTCGGCTCAAATCGGAGTTTCGGTCTTTTGGCCGGAATTGGACTTATAGCCTAAGTCAGAGTTAAAGTGAAGTTTTGAAGTCCCATTGAGAAATGTAAAGTTATTTCTTCAAAATTATCTTTGCTGTTTTCTAAGCTGGACCAGAGGTTCATTTAGTTTTGGGCCGGGGGTCGAGTTAGCCCTCTACATGAGTTAGCTTAAATGTTCGCACGGACTGCGGCTTTTAAGCCAGTATATAATAAAAGTCAGGTTAAATTTACGAGCATCACAGGAGACTGTTGAAGCATGGATGACCAAAAAGAAGAGGAAAAAAAAAGAAAAGAAAACTGATAAGAACAAACAATGGCAAGAGTTTATTTCTCAGCATTCAAGCATATTGACATGATGTGCATTTATGCCATTTGTTTTAAAAAAAAGTTTTAAGATTAATGCGTATATTCTCTTACGAGTTGTGTTTCCCTTATTTTATCTTATTTTTAAAAATCCAAATTTAAGCTTGAGAAGTGACATCAGTTGAACATTCATGCCAACTTCAGATCTACGCTGCAGCCACTGACTGAACCAGTTGGTCACGGTCCTTTCTCCTTCGGTCTAAAAGTAAACAAAATCACAAACGCTCGTTCAAAAAAGTTGAGATGGCGAACCAACTATTGAAGTAACGCAAATTTGTCACCAAAAAAACATTTTGATAAATAAAAACAATTGAAACAAATAAGAGGAACGAAGTTTTTTTTCTTTCCAAATTAAAAAAAAAATCTTGAGAAACAGAAAGAGATTATTTTCAGTCGCATTGTTTTGTTTCTTGTCAGGCTCTACTAGTCTTATACTCAACCACTACATATTAACGAATGATAAAAATCGTATAAACAATAGTTTTTCATCAAAACTACTTTTATTTTACGTGAGAGATGACCAGAGGAAGTGAGATGTTTTTAATTCTTAGATCAACCAATGACTCAATAATATTTATTATCACAAAGCAAGAACAAATAACTGTCAATGGTTTAATTTGTTATTTTTTATAAAGAATCTAATAACTTTTAAGAGATATTATTAAAGAAAGAAGTTTTGTATATTCTCAACATATTACTATGTCTAAGTATTCATTTTTACCCACATCGAACGGCTTTTCTATTTATTTTTATAGCAGCGTGATTGTGACAAACATCAGATAAGAGTTTTGAGATGACTGAGAAGAAGTATTATTTTTGGCGTAATTATAGAAATCTTTCAGACAATTATCCTCATTTTGTTGTTTTGTTACTTCCAACTTTGCTCAAAAGCAATGACATTCCTAGGAATCAGAAATTGGTAAAGGGGCAAGATTAATGTGCGTTTGTGTGCGTGTGTGTGTGTGTGTGTGTGTGTGTGCGTGTGTGGAAGCAGAGGCAAGGTGTGTCTGAGAATGTTGTTCGTATTTTTATGTTTTACTTTGCCGATTTATACAACTTTCAAAACTGACTTTTATATTATTATTATTATTATTATTATTACGCTTTACCAAATAAAGCAAAATGCTACTAAATCAGGCGGTTATTTCAAAGAATAGAGGTATTGGATTATAGCTTATAAAAAGAAGAGCAACGTAGAAACTAAACAAAAAATTATAACATACGCCAAAGAAAACCAAAGAAGTCCAAAGAATACAGGAGTCTGAATGTAATGATCAAAACAAGAAAAATAAGGATACCAATCTGAGATTATCTGATATACAGCTGATCCCCACTAAATAAGTGCTGGTCCTGATTGGTAAGGTGGGGGAGTAAAATAAATCTTGCATCAGGTAAGATCAACCGTAATTTACGTGTATGAATACAACTTGGTTAATTTAAAACGCTTCAATTTTCATTAAATTATTAATCCCTAAGCCTGTGGTAAACTGCAACCATAGTTGTCTCCCCTTCGAACTACTCAACTATAAAAGAAATGGTCGAACCTCACTTATAGGCAGTAGTCAAATTGTATCGAGTAAAGCTACATTACAAGCTTAAGCGTTCGTCTGTTTTTCTTTACAAAGTCAACTACTCATTACGGTGTATGTTGAAATATCACCTAATCTCTGCTGAACCAGTATAGACTCGTATTTTGGCTAAATTCGACAGTCAAAAATTTAGTTGAAAAGTTACTGATATATTGATGGGGTGAACTTTTTTCTAAGTTGATGAAAATAAAAGATCTTTAAGGTGTGAGGTTTGAAATTTGTATAGTGATGTGCATCCCTTTTTTTTTTTTATTAACATTGGCATTTTAACGTTTCATTAAGCAGTTCAGTAAGGACCTATTACCTTTCTTTTGTTGGTTCAGTTTTCCATTCTTTATATTATGATCTGTTTTCCTTCATTCGTTCATTGGTTCTTTCTTTTTTTTTTAAATTTATTTTTCCTTTTAATTCTTACTTTATGCTTTTCTATTTTTTTACTTTTGTCTCTTGTACTTTTTTTTTTTATTTTTGCTTGTTTTCTTTGATTTGGTCTTTTTTTATATTTATCCGCCTTTGGCTTTTATCTTTCGTTTCGTTTCATTTCATTCGTTTCGTTTCATTTCATTCGTTTAGTTTCTTTTCTTTCGTTTCGTTTCTTTCGTTTCGTTTCGTTTTCTTACTGTCTTTTTTCTTTCCTTTCTTTCGCACTTATTAGAAAATGAGACAGAACAATCTAGTACTTTAGATATTAAGACATTCTGGAAGCGTCGAGGACGAAGACATCAACTGCAGTCTCTAACTCATCTACTGTTCAGAAACAAAATATTCGAAGAATTTTTTATTTGTGTAAATAATATGTTTTCGAAAAGCAGGAAATCACTTTACTGATTGTTCGGCATAATAACATAGCATTTTGATTAGATGTTTCCTGATATCAGTCGCAATAAGTAGATAAGGTTTCTAATGCATATCTATTTTCATCATTGCTCAGCTTATTTAGACAAGTATTTATTTTTCATATTTTGGAGGAGAATAATTCTTCCGAAGCTAAGACTGTGGGGCGGGGGAAAATATTCCCACCTTGCGGCTTCTTTCTCCACAGATGCAACTTTGCAAATCTATCGTTGCTCTACCCTTATTTCCATGACACATGTTCGGGTGAGCTCCATGCTTCACAACTGTGATATCTCATGGCACATCAACGAAGCCGATTATGTCTCATTTCCTCTGTATTCCAAATGTGGGGAGAAAGTGACTACTTCCTTGAGCGCTACAGTCTTAACCACGACAAGTCAAGTCAATCAGTATCTATATTCTTATAATCATCGCCTCCGCCCACCTCATCTATATCATATAACCATTGTAATAATAACCTTAGAACTTTAGTGTCTCTTGAGTTTTGTATTGAGTGAAGTATACATCATCATCATCATCATCATCAATAATAATAATAATAATAATAATAATAATAATTATTATTATTGTCTTATAGTCAATGTGGATGAATGCTAGTCAGGTATTTGAAGCTAGCAGACTTTTTTTTTTATTACAAATTAAAATCGAGTGTTATAATTATCCAATGTTTAATGACTTTGTGTCAGACATATGTAAACTGGGTAAATATCTCTTCAGTTTAGTACTTTTAAATGTTGCTGCCGGTAACTAAGGTTTCCATGCAGCGTTTATGAGTTTACAAACGGCTTAATTTTTGTTCTTTAATCATTTTTTTTTAATCCCTTAAATTATATATCTCTTGCTTTGGGTCAACTCTATTAGAAGTCACGTTTAAGAGGCGCCGAGCTAAGAACGAAACGAATGATTTGAGAAGCACGCATGCTAGCACTACTGCATAAAGGAAGTAGTTTCTTTCGCTTCTGAATTAAGTCGGGGCAAGGAAGTGACTCTGGCACGCAGAAGCGGAAGTTCTAAGCGAGACGATAAACGATAGAGATAGCCGGACGCGAAGGTCAAGCGACTGGCAAAGGAAATAGTGGAATTTCTGTGAGTAAATTGTATGTTCCACATGAGGGAGGGAATCGTAGCTAACATAGTGCTGATAGACCACACTCAGAGGCTATCGATCAACCCCCCACGTGTAAACACACATATACACACACACACGTTTGTATACATATATATATATATATATGCAGTTATACATCTGGTCAGACATATGTGATGTCATATATACAGAAAAAAAACATACTCAACACATGGATATATTTGTACACATAGAATCAAACACAAACATGCAGATGAATACACTTGCATATTTACAAACATTAACGCCTGAATACGCGTACAAACTGTAATATGCATACACAAGTAGAAATGCACACATAAGCATATGTAGACAAAAACGAAAATACATACACAGACACCTACAGATGGACACACAAGCAGACACAGAGACTCATATGCAGACATCTAATGAAAGATCAAAATAAATAGATAGATAAACAGAGTTACAGTTGAGCAGACTAAGATAGATATATAGATAGATAGATAGATAGATAGATAGATAGATAGATAATGAACATAGTAAGATAGATAAATAAATAGATGTGAACAGACTTATGTTAGGCTATGTTATGGAGTTTGTAGATAACATACATACAGAAAAATGTGTGTGCTAATATATATATATATATATATATATATATATGTATGTGTGTGTGTGTTTCTTTATGTGGGGGGAACGTGCGTCTGCCACGATCATATTCGAGCGACAAGGACTAGTTATCTAATTTTTAGGACTCACAAGATATCTACTTGTGATCTCTATGCAATTTTGACCTCGGAAAGTATTCAGAATCTGCAAAGGTCATCAAAGAGCGAAACATGCCATTTCTAGCCAAAAGAAAGCAATTTCTGGCAAAATGGATTTAAGATAATGAATTTGCTATAAAGTACATAAAAATTAGTTTGACCTCAAAAAGCATCGGCTTGTAAGATTAAATTCAACCTCCGAGGTCTCATGAGGTCATAAGACGTTGAATTAAACTGTAGCTGTTATGCTCTGTATTACAGCCAAACAATTATATTTTTGGAGATAAATTGTTACGTGCAGGTAATGTGCGAGGACATAGGATAGGTGGTGTAAAATTTCACCAGTATTGGAGGTTACAATAGTTAAGTTCTAGGTTAAAATAGCTTTTTACTTTTAGTCAAAAAAAGACGTAGGAGAGTTATTTTTTTTTTAAAATCATATCTATCTGTTTTGCTTGTAAAACGGAAAACCATGAAAATCGTTTTCAGACGAAAATTATAAACTTGATTTTTTGCAACTGTTTTAAATGCAAAAAAAAAAAAAAAAAAAAAATCCCAAACTTTAAAAACTACCAATGTCTCTGTGAACGAGGTTTTCTTGCTCTAAAGAATGACACAAAAATAAATAAATAACAACCCCCCACCAAAAAACTTTATGCTGTTGAAAGGGATTTCTACTTATGTTCAACTGTACAAGTCACGTGGCACAGACTT
Organism: Acanthosepion lycidas; assembly: GCA_963932145.1. Lineage (NCBI taxonomy): Eukaryota > Metazoa > Mollusca > Cephalopoda > Sepiida > Sepiidae > Acanthosepion > Acanthosepion lycidas. Next base: position 60,587,201 of record OZ010572.1, on the reverse strand, counting down.
GGACACGTTTAAAGCTTTTCAGAATTCAATTGAATTTCTAAACTATCTTGAGCTACTTAGTGTTTTCCACTATAGACTTCAACTAAAACTTGGGACCCCCATTACGCTTCTCAGAAACCTTGACCTTCGGAAGTTGTGCAAAGAAACTTGCATGGTTGTCAAGGAGCTTTTTTCCACTTGGCATTGTCAGCTACCCTAAGGTCTTCAATTGAAGCATTATTCTTTCCATCAGTCATTGTGCGTTTCTAAGTTTGATGCCCGAACTCACACCTTAGCAATATACTGATTCTACGTGCAAAAATCTGATTTCAAGGAATGATTCTTGCGTTTTGAAATTAGAAGGTTTTTTTTTTAGGATAACTTGTAGATAATCTCCCTCGCTTCCACTGTCTTTAGGCTTGTCGGTGTGATGACATCTTGACAAGTTTAACCATTTTCCGGAAGGCGGGCAGTGAGAGTAGGATTCACATAATTACAGAAGCAATGAGCCATCCAAAACCGAAATCAAATATCATTTTCGTTTTATTTTTTTTTTTTTTCACTCGGAAGAAGAAACCGAACAAATTCAAAACAAACGTACAAAAGTGATTCCTGAAAACATATATGTAGATAATCAGTTTTTGATTAATCCTTTATCAAATTTTGGACATTTGTTTTGTTATGTTTTACGGAATATCAACCTCACTGGGTTATTTAATGCCAACAAAATTTTTTATTGCTGGTAATATTTTTTCCATCAAAAGTCTATTGCTGGTAATATTGTTTTCTTCAAAAATCTATTAGCTAATATTTTTTTCAGAAAATGAATAGTTGGTAATATTTTATTTTCAAAAATGCATTGCTGGTAATAATGTATTTCTGATCATAATTTTTTACAAGTATTTCTGGTATTAAAACCTATTTTTACACTTCAATAGTCTTTTGACTCCAGTTTAGGGGTTAACTATTTGCTAATAGCTGGGACCTTAACAGGTGCTACCACCCCGGGTCAGGGTGGGCCTGGTAATATCAGCAATTAAGAGGTGGTTTCATACTCCTCAAAACCTCCTGATCAGAGGCCTTGCTGTCGGATGTAGTTTATCGTCTTACCCATGGCGCGGATGTAGTTTATCGTCATACCCAGGACGGTTCATTTTGGAAAAGAGTATGTAATATAGGATTCATGAAAATATTTTTTGCTGCTTTTGTTGTTTTAACTCTTTATTTAGTTATTTATTTTGCTTAAGAATAGACCCGTTTCGGATTAAAATAAGATGGCTCGTTTAAAAGGAGACCCGATCTCGTGATCGTAAATAAAAAGAAGAATATCTGTTTGTAGATATTGCACCTCTTGCTAAGCATTGCAGCTCGAAGTCCTCATCTTTATTGCCATATTCACGACGTTTCGGCCATTGTGCACACCGGCCTTCTTCAGATGATTGGAATTTCGAACTGAACCCTCTATTTCGTCCACCGGTTAGATTGTTCTAGTTCAATGTGCCATAGCTCTTCCGGATGTCTCAGTATCTCCCTTTAAATCAACGCTTTTATCCACTGGGTCATTTATCCTTGAGGCCATCAGTGTATGCATTTTTGGGACTTATTTTTAGCATTGGTTGAATTCAGTGACTTGACCCAAGGAGTGATTTCAATACCTGGCTATTGCAGTAGTGAACAAAAACTTGGATAGTTAAGTTAAAGGGAGATAACTTGGGACATGGAACTAGAAAAATCTACCCCGGTGGACGAAATAAATAATTCAATTCGAAATTCCAAACATCTGAAGAAGGCCAAAGCGTACAGAAGCTGAAACGTCGTGAATATGGCAATAAAATGAGGCAACAGTCCGAACAATGTAAATAATTACAACACCTCATCTCAGAAATATAGACAGATATTGCGTTATGTAGAGTTGACCTCTTTTACGACGTTTTTGATCTGGCCTTTGTTGTGTATAGTCTATTGATTTTTTTTACTTATTTTTAGATCATAGTTAGGTGTTTATGCCCTCTGTGTCTGATTATGCTTAGGTGTTTGTGTGTGTGTGTTTGCGTGTATGGTGGTTTTTCTGATAATATTTGTGATATTTGTGTGTATATACAGTGTAACCCGGATATAAGAGAGTTACCGGGACCAGAGATGAAGTCTCTTATATCCGGGTTTCTCTTATATCCGGGTTTAGTCTATTTTGTTTAGGTAAGTATGGCTCTAATTTGGGACCAGAGACAATCGCTCTTATATCCGGGTTACACTGTATATTCCTTTGTGAACTTGGTGAGTATTGTATTATCTAGTTGCTCCTTTCTTTTTATCTTTTGCCATCTGGCTTTTTGTTTGGTCGTCATTAAGTGTTTATACATGTGTGTATGCATATATAGTAGGTTTGTGTTTGTAGTGTGGTTGGGTTTCGTGTCGTCTTTATTTGTTTCTGTTTGTATTGTTATTTAGGTAACAAAGTAAGTATTTATTTGAATATCTACATTTCACCATTATTTCGTTTTTCTTTGTTTAGTAGTTTGCTTTGTTTTTTAAAGGCAATTATTGTTAACTTTTCTTCCAAGCATAGTTTACAGTTTCTGCTATTGCTATTGTGCAGGGGTGCTCTTTTTATGATTTCCCATTTAATTTTAGCAATGTGTTATTTTCTTTTTAGCTCCATATGTATTTTGATAGTGTTTTGTTGTTTTTGTATCTTTCTGTTTTAAATGATGTTTTGGGATTGTTAAATCTTTTTTTGAGTGTTGTTTCTGTAGCTCCTATGTACATTTTTCGTCCGTGTTAATGTTGTTTGTTATGCTGGCTTTATATATTATATTGTTGGCTAGACATTTATTGTTAAATGGACAGTTTTCTTTGTTTCGACAGTTGCATTTATTGAGGTCGTTTTGTTGATTTATGTCGGTTTTGTTGAATAGTTTTTGTTCTCTTTGGTTATAATTTTCTCCATTTTGTTCACGCAATTGTAACTGATTTTGACTATCTTTTTGTTTTGGGAAATGTTTTTTCAATTATATTGAAGAATATTTTTGCTATTTTTGTTTTTATTATATTATTGTAGGGTGGATTAAAGCAGATTAACAGAGTTTGATAATGTTTAGGTCTTCATTTGAGATGTTTATGTGTTGTTTTGCTAGATCTAGTGCATTGTTCAGTGTTTGTTCGTTGATGGATGGGTAGAAGTCTTTTATGTCCAGTTGTACAAAGAAGCATTCTTTGTTGTTGATGTTGTTAAACCAATTGTTTCTTTTGTGCTTTACCATTGATTTATTTTCAGTTTACTCCTTAATTTTGAACATATTTCTTCTGCTATTTGTTTGCTTATCTTTCCGATGTTGATTTTTCTAGGGTGTATTAATCTTCATGTTCGTTTATTTAAGAAGTTGACCTTATGATCTTTTAAATTGATGAATTGTTCTAATTTTGGTAGTTGCTTAATCTTGTTGTCTAGTTTTAGTTTGGCGGTTATATTTTTTGCTTCCTTCTTTATGTTGCTTTACATATTGTTGCTGGGTTTTTTTAAATAACTTGGTGATTTTCTTTTTCACTTAATGCTTTATAGTCGTTGGTGTCCCTTTTGTCAATGGTTCTAGATTTGTCCGCCTGCATATCTTGTCTTTTTCCAATTATTTTCGAATGTGCTGTTTGATTTTATTACTCTAGTTTGTTTATTATATTTACTAGATCGTTTTCAAATGCAATAAGTTCGCTCTGCTGTGGTGGGCAGTTTTCTTTTTACGAAAATCGAAAACTTATTGTGGTTGTTGCCGTTATTGGTTATGTCTTTGCTAAGTACAATACTTTCCATCTTATGCCTTTTATGAAATGTTCCATTTTTCGGTGAGCTTGATTTTTATAGTCGTGTACGTTTGATGTGGGTATATTTTTTTAGTAAATCATTGAATTGTATTTGTTCCATGTTAGTGTGAGGCTGGTATTTTGAGTGTTGGTTGTTGTCAGAAAGTGGTTGTATGGAGACAAGTGTCTGCGAAAGTGCTCTTCTAGGGTTGTTTTTTCGTCTGGAGATCGGAATAGTATTAAATTGTAAGAGTGTTAGGTGCCAAAATTGCTGGATCTTTTTCCGTAGTTTACTGGTGTAAAGGAATTTTACGTGGTAAGTTTTTGTCTTAACATCCTTAATATCAAAGGTGGGGATAGAGCGGTAATAGAATTAATGTAGAGAAACTTGTCACTATATATATATATATATATATATATATATATATATATACCACGCTACATATATATATATATATATATATATATATATATATATATATATATATATATATATATCACGCGCCTATATATATATATATATATATATATATATATATATATATATAAGCTTAAAGTGTAATGTTAGGGTATAAAAGTTATTGGACGACATAAATTTTTCACAAGCTTCTTTCTGTCTGTTGCTTCACGTTCATAAACTATATGATAAATTGCATATGTTAATTTAACTGCCCATTCAACACTTTAAGAGTGTGAAGAGAGATCAGCCAATTCCAATTTTATGCCATTTATCAGTGACTCCTGAAGAAAATACTTCAATGGTTGCAGGTTCACTCATGCCATTTTGAGATAGATTTATTAATTCTGAACAGTGTGTAGCTTCAAAGTTGATGGCTATGATTTCCTACCTTTGAAAGAATAAACATTCATTTGCTATTTTAATTTAGAAATTTATTCTTGTTTTTATTCCATTATTTTTCTGATAAATGGAACTTAGAAAAAAAAAAACAAACAGTTCTATAAATCCAAGTTACCGATTGAAGAGTATTGAACTCTTATGTAATATAGTAGTGAATGCTGGACTCAGTGATGAAGAAGAGATTTCAGTTGACATAAATGTGGTTCTATAGAAAGATACTGAGGATACTATGGACTGAATATGTGAGCAATGACAAACTTTAAAGAAAAACGGAAACAAAATGGACATTTGTACGTAGCATCAGAAAGAGAGCGTTGAAATTGCTAGAGCAAATAATGAGGAAAGGGGGTTTAGAAAATTTGACACTCACAGGACACACCGAAGGCAAGTGGGGCAGAGGAAAACAGCGAATATCCTACTTAGCGAGATGATGCAAATGATTAAGAGAGATAACAAAAAGATAAAATTTACTAAGGACTACAAAGGTTAGGAAATTGTGGAGAGCCATGAACGCCTACGTTCCGAAGGGACACCGTAGATAGAAGACCTAAAGAACAAGATGTTTTTGTAAACTTTTTTCCTTTTTAAAACTGACCGACATAAAGGAATCTCTGAAGGATTAATTACTTTAAATGTAGCTGTTTCAAATTAAGTCAATGAATTCAGCGTTAAAAAATAACTCGCCTCATATTTTTGTAATTAAATCATGAAATTTTGTAAAGGATATTCACCATTTTACAATTTTATACTAAGTTATGAGATTTAACATGAAAAATTTACCCCACTTCACATGTTCATACTGAAATTAGCATTTTGTTGTTGAAAATTTACCCTTCCTCAATTTTTTAAACTCGAAAAAGGGTTAGGGCGTTTAATTATTTTCTCTACTTCACATCTCCATAGTAAAATAAGGATGTTGTTGCTTAGAAAATTTACCTTTTTTTTTTACAGTTAGGTTCACTTTGTACAAGGCCCGAGGGCCACTCAAGGTAGAGGGTTATAGTAAGAGGCAGTTTATGAGTGTAGAAGAGGAAGATAACGGTTAACCCCACACTTGAAGAGATTAAGATTATAGTGAGCGGGAAAACATCTCAATGGGAGTCGCTTTCACAGAGCAACCGTTTCCAGGAAGAAAGTTTTGTTCTCACCAATGGAATACGGAGGGAATGAGGGTGGTTTGTTAAAATGTGAGTGTCATGGCGAGTCCTAGCCGTGATAAATGGCGGAACCAAGGGATACAATTCGTCCGAACACTTAACATTAAAGTAGCGAAAGAGCAGAGAGATTCTAGCCACATCCCACCTGTGAGAGAGAGGTTGAAGGGTGGAAAATAATTTGTTACCTACAAAGACTCAGAGATGTCTTTGGACTCTAGTGTGACTGGAAAGTGAGGACTGAGCAGCTCCTTCCCAAATATGACGACACGTTGCCTTATATTTTAGATTTATAGTAAAATATGGATTTTAGTGTTTAAAAATCTACCTCGTTCAAATTTTCATACAAAAGTAATTGTTTTGTTGCTTAAAAAATTACCATGCTTCTCATTTTTTAAAATACAATAAATATTCTATTGGATAAAAATATAGCCCTTCTCATATTTTCATGCTAAAATGAAGAACTTGCCTAAATTCCAATTCGTTTGATTTCATTATAGCATACAACACCTTCTCAGCTAGCAAACTGAAAGCATTATATAGGAACTTTCTGAATGTAATACTCTGGACCTCGTCAGATGGCTGCTTACTTCTTTGGGGATATATTGAATATATAAATTTGTTGGTTATGGAATTTGCTATCTCTCTTCATCTGAACACAAATAACTGCATAGCTTTCAATAATGATACTGATCCGTTAGTGAAGTTTATCATTCAGTTCTGTTGGATACGCTCCACTGGTAGACGTATATAATAATTTACTTGGGCACCTCGAGGCGGTGTAATGGTTAGCAAGCTTGTCTTGCTAAAACAATTACGACTGAGAAGTGAGTTCGATCCTCACTGGGTGCTCCATACTTTCGGCCTTGTGCCATATCTGAGCTACGCTTGGAAAATCATTGGGGCACCCCAAGGTGGTGTAATGGTTAGCAAGCTTGTCTCGCTAGAACAATTACGACTGAGTAGTCAGTTCGATCCTCACCGGGTACCCCATAACTTCGGCCTTGTGCCACATCCAAGCTACGCTTGGAAAATCACTTTGGGACACCTGCGCGTGGTGTAATGGTTAGCAAGCTTGTCTCGCTAAAACAATTACGACTGAGAAGTGAGTTCGATCCTTACTGGGTGCTCCGTACTTTACTTGTGCCATAACTAAGCTACGCTTGGAAAATCATTGGGGCCCCGCAAGGTGATGCAATGGTTAGCAAGCATGTCTCGTTAGAACAATTGAGTTGTGAGTTCGATCCTTTCAGCCACAGTTTTTAGAGTTACCTGTAGTTTGATTACGTCTTTTGTTCTTCTTAGCAACATATTTTAAATAATCTGTACATGTAAAAAATTGAGTTTTTTTTTTCGATATTTTAAAAACAAATATTAAATTTTATTTTACAATCACTGCGTGCGTGCGTGCGTGTGTGCGTGTGTACGTGAATACGAACGTGTGTGCGTGTGTGTGTGTCTTATGGTTATCGTATAAATGCAGAAGTTTATAAATCTTTCCAACTTAAGCAAGGTTTAAGCACGCCATAAAAATCTTTTACTTGTATTTAAATATTTATTCTTGCTGTCTCTTATCTAAAGGCACCGGACTTCGTGTCCTAAGCGCTCTACAAATATTTGCACAATTCTAAACATATAGACATGACAAGACATTATTTACGAGTGGATCATAAATTTGATGCCTGACATGGAGCTGAATTTTGATTTGAAATTTCACTGTATATTATTCGATATATATGATTAATATTTACCACTGAGTTAAGTGCGTTGACAAAGTAGCTTATATCGACAAAATATTCGTGATTTAGGATAAATATATTTGTTAACATTAGGTTATTGCATGTCTGATTATATATATATATATATATATATATATATATGCATGTATATATATATATATATATATATATAAAGAAATATAGTCTTAAGGTGTGCTATATTTATGGAATAAAGTGCTCAATATCAGAGATAGAGCGTGTGTAAATATAAAAGTGAACATAGAAGTCAACACTTAGAGGCGACAGTCTGTTTCATGAAACAGACTGTCGCCTCTAAGTGTTGACTTCTATGTTCACTTTTATATATATATATATATATATATATATAGATAGATAGATAGATAGATAGATAATATTAGTGGTAAATATACATATATATGCAAAATCCACAGGTGCATATACACACATGTATATTTTTTGAATAAAAAATTCCGAGAGGATAGAATCCAGGTAGAACTCAATGTCCAGGACAGAGTAAGGATATAATAACAAGGCTTAAACACTAAAATTCCATGGTCATAATTTATTCCATTGGAATCGTAAATACGATCCAATTCATCAGACCTGGAAATTCAAAAAACTTTTTGGAATTTGTAGGTCTGATGAATTGGATCGTATTTACGAGTCCAATGGAATAAATTATGACCATGGAATATTAGCGTTTAAGCCTTGTTATTATATATATATATATATATATATATATATATATATATATCAAGAGAGAGAGAGAGAGAGAGAGAGAG